>BMAC01000688.1:293894-340202 GCA_014905375.1 Phtheirospermum japonicum | reverse complement strand
TTTTTTTATGATTTTCGCCTCTGTTAGTATTCTGGAAAGATGTCCTCTTGTACTTTTCTGCTTTTGATGTAAGCTCTTTAATTATCAATAAGTATGTTCATCAATATTTTGAATGCCTCTCATTGGTTACGTCCACCATGGACTGCATTTTGTTCTTCTGCAAATTTATTTAATCAAATAAACACAAAGCATTACAATTAGGTGTAAAATTTTCGTAAATTAACAATGTTCCAAACGCGAGGGACTGCCGTGCCATCCAACTCTTCTAATTTGTAAGCTCCCCCCGATAGGACCTGAATAATTAGGAAAGGTCCTTACCCCGCGGCATCCAGTTTTCCCTTGGACTTTCCTAAATCAGATCTTCTCAAAATCAGGTCTCCTACCTGGAATTGTCTTTTCACAACAGATCTGTCATACATGGCTTTTACTCGCCCTTTGACATGGGCCATCCTTATGGCAGCCCTGTCCCTTTTTTCTTCGACTAATTCCAGAGCGTCCTGCATCAAAGACTCGTTCTGCTTCTCATCGTAGTTCTGAATTCGATGAGTTTCCATGCTGATCTCTGCAGGTATCACAGCGTTCATACCATAGACCAGGCTAAAAGGCGTTTCTCCCGTGCTTTCATTAGGGTTGGTTCTATAGGCCTATAAGACCGTGCTCAACTCATCTACCCATTTGCACCCAGCTCTGTCCAAACGAGTTTTGATCCCCTGGACCAATATGCGATTGGTGCCCTCTACCTGTCCATTAGCTTGGGGATGGTAAACAGAGGTGAAGTGCTGGTCAATTTTCATTTTCGAACACCATGCCCTGATTCTAGAGCCCATGAACTGTGTTCCATTGTCTGAGACCAAAATTCTGGGGATGCCGTACCTACATACCACGTTTTTCCATAGGAATTTCATAACTGTGTCTTCGGTAATTTTGGCCAAGGCCTCCGCTTCTACCCATTTACTGAAATAATCGATTGCTACTATCAAGAACTTCTTTTGAGTAGGGGCCATGGGAAAGGGACCGACCAGATCTATCCCCCATTTGGCGAATGGGCAAGGGGAGTTCATTGTCATGAGCTCCCCGGCAGGCCTGTGTATTAGCGTTGAATTCTTCTGGCATTTCTCACATGCGCGCACAAAATTTTCCGCCTCCTCTCGTAGATGGGGCCAGAAGTACCCTGCTCGTAAGATCTTACTTGACAGAGCTCTGGCACCCATGTGGTTACCACAACATCCCTCATGGATTTCTCTAAGGACCATAGCTCCTTCCGTACTGCTTGAACATCTCAGAAGAGGCTGACCAAATCCTCTTCTAAATAGTTCTCCCTAATTTAAACAAAATCTAGCAGACCTGGTTCGTACCTTTGCTGCCTCTTTTTTATCATTTGGTAAGACTCCCTGCTCCAGGTATGTCTTTATGGGAGAGCGCCAATCATTTTTATCAATAATTGAGCCTACCTGCTCTGTTCCGAGTTCCCCGCCCGCCTGGAGCAAGGTAATCACCTTCTCTTGAATCTAAAGCCGAACTGGCCATCTTCGCCAAGAAGTCAGCCCGTCCGTTTTCCTCTCTGGTAATCTGGAGGACTGTTAACTCTTTCATTCCCCTGGCCAGCTCTCTGAATTTAGACAAGTACCTCTGCATATGTTCCTCCCTTGTCTCAAAATCTCCATTAATTTGTTTACAAACAAGTTGAGAATCAACCTTGGCACATACGTGATCCGCACCCAGGTCTTTCGCCATCTGGATACCTCTTAAAAGAGCTTCGTACTCCGCAGAATTATTAGAGATTGTTGTATTTAATCGGATAGCAAAATCAGTAGACACACCCTCTGGATTGATCAGAACAATTCCTGCTCCACAGCCTTGATTACAGACAGAGCCATCCGTAAAGATCGTCCATCTTTTTAGTTCTTCGGGAAGGCCAGTCATTTCTTGCATGAAATCTGCCAAAGCCTGAGCTTTAATCGCTGTCCTGGTTTCAAAGCTAATATCAAATTCACTTAGCTCAGTTATCCATCTGACCAGTCTTCCCGATGCCTCTGGCTTATCCATGACCACCTTTAAAGGCAAATTCGTTCGTACAATTATACCATGCGATAGGAAATACGGATGTAATTTCCGGGCCGTTCCTACGAGGTCCAGTACTGCTCGTTCCACCTCTACATACCTTACTTCGGCATCATGTAAGACCTTGCTCCAGTAATAGACCGGTTTCTGAATCTTCCCCTCTTCCCGAAGTAAGACAAAGCTGACTGCCTGTTGCCCTACTGATAAGTACAAAATGAGGGGTTCTCCTAGGACAGGCTTTGTTAGCAAGGTCATGCTAGCCAGATGCTCCTTCAAAGCTTTAAATGCCTCCTCACACTCATCGTTCCACTGAAATCTTTCTTTCTTTCTTAGAGCTTGAAAGAATGGTAAGCTCCTTTCTGCAGACCTGGACAAGAATCTACTTAACGCATTAATACGCCCTGCTAAGCATTGCATCTCCTTCACATTCTTAGGCGCCCGCATATCCATAATTTCTCTGACCTTCTCGGGATTTGCCTCGATACCCTTCTCCGTGACCATGTAGCCCAGGAATTTGCCAGCTCTAATCCCGAATGCGCACTTTTTGGGATTAAGCTTCATCTTATACCGTCGCAGAGTATCAAAGGTTTCCCGCAGATCTTCCACATGTGATGTTGCTTTCACGCTTTTGACCAGCATATCGTCCACGTAAACTTCCATGTTTTGCCCAAGTTGATTTTTAAACATCTTATCAACCAAACGTTGATAGGTGGCTCCTGCGTTTTTCAAACCGAAAGGCATTACAACATAGCAATATGTCCCCTTTGGGGTAATGAAGCTGACCCGCTTCTAATCATCTCTAGCCAGTCTGATCTGGTGATACCCCTGGGATGCATCCACCATACTTAAGAGCTCACATCCAGCTGTAGAGTCGATGAGCTGGTCGATTCTAGGTAAAGGATAGTGATCTTTCGGGCAGGAACGATTGAGATCTCTGAAGTCGATACACATGCGCCAATCCTCCTGAGTCTTGGGAACCAAGACAGTATTAGAAAGCCATTCAGGGAATTGTATTTCTTGGATGTGTTTGGCCTTTAGCAGTTTTTCCATCTCAGCTTCTATGACCGCCTCCTTCTCAGGCCCAAAGTTGCGTTTCTTCTGCTTTACTGGCTTTGCCTCCATGCTGATGTTGAGGTGGTGCTCCGCCACTTCTGGGTCGATCCCTACTAGATCTTCTGGGGACCAAGCAAACACATCCGTGCTGCTTCTCAATAATGCCACTAGATCTGTCAAGGTTTCCGGACTGAGAGTTGTTCCTACTCGAAGGACCCGGCTCTCATCCCCTGGGACTACTTCGACCATCATCAACCCTTCCTCTCTATTGGCTCGGTCTGTCTCTGGCGGCTCTACTCTGGCCTTTTGCTCTGTCTTTCTTCCTCCTCACTCCTCCTGATGCACTCTATATAAGTCTGAAGTGAGGCATACTGGTCACCCCGGACCTCTCCCGTTCCATCTTCCGCTGGAAAATTCATCTTCATATGAAAAACGGATATAACAGCCTGGAACTGGCTCAAGGATGGTCGTCCCAACATGACATTATAAGAAGAAGGTACATCCACCACCAAGAAACGCACCGTTCTTGTCACCCTATACGGCTCTTCCCCTAACGTCACGAGGAGCCTCACTGCTCCCAAGGGCTTCAGGGCTCCCCCCGCAAAACCAAATAGGGAGGTGGTGACCTCCTCCAACTCACCGTTTATTTTTAAATGCCTAAAGCAATCATAGAACAAAATGTCGGCGGAACTCCCAGTATCCACGAAAATTCTACGAACATTATAATTAGCAATGGTTGCAGTTATAACCAGAGCATCCATGTGAGGGGCTAGTATACCATCGCCGTCTTCTGACCTGAAACAGATGTTAGGGGTAGAGGTCATTTGTCCCACGTCCCGTGATTTTCGAACTAGGTCTCGTGCAGCTCTGACATAGTTGTGTTGTGTCCGCTTGGAATGCTCCTCAAATTCTCCTCCGGTAATCATCTGGATTTCTCCATGGATGACCTGGGTCTGATCAGATCTTCTCGCCTCGGTACGTACCCTATCTTGGCTGCCCCTATTTGTCAGGGACCGCTCATAATTCTTCCTGCCAGACCTGGCTTCCTCTCTCCTTATCCGAACATACTCCTTCAAATGTCCAGCCTGAACTAGCCTCTTTAACTCATCCTTTAGATGGGTACACTGGTCAGTGTCGTGCCCATATTCGTTGTGGAAGCGACAGAAACGATCTGATTTTTCCTTCCTGGGCCTCTGCGAGTAGGTCTTTGGCCACTTCAGGTCTGGATGTTTCTCAATTGCCTGTAAGATTTCTCCTTGTGGGGTCGCCAAAGGAGTGTACTTATCAAAGCGGGGCCTCCCTCCAGACGGGTCTGGCCTAAGCTTTTTTACAACTCCCTTTTCCTCGCGATCGTGCCTCTCCCTCTTCCTTTCTCCCTCATCTTTGATCTTCAAAGCCTCTTCCAGATGGATATACTTTTCCGCTCTCTCCAAGAGCTCCCCAAATTTCAGAGTTGGTTTCACCACCAGCGACTGAAAGAAATCCCCTCGTCTCAAACCTTGCGCTAGAGCATTCACTAACAGCTCTTCAGACGCAGAGGGCACTTCTAATTTAGCGGTTGTAAACCTGTTGATATAAGCACGGAGGCTCTCATTCTCTTTTTGCCTTAAACTGAAAAGTTCAAGCGGCATTTTCTGATATTTTCTGTAGCTCGTGAAATGGTGTAGAAAGGCTGAGCTGAACTCATCAAAATTGCTGATAGACCTCGGCGGCAGCTGACTAAACCAGAGCTGCGCTGATTTAGTAAAAGTCATCGGGAAGACCCGACACATGACAGCGTCCGAAAATTTATGCAGGGCTGCCGCGATCTCGAAGCGACTGAGATGGTCCCACGGGTCCGTGGTTCCATTATACTCGAAGCCTAGGGAGCGGTATGAAGCTGGCACATCATCTCGCATGACTTCCTCAGTAAATGGTGTGCCCCTTCTTGCCGGAGTCATCCTACCCGTCACCATTTTTCTCTTAAACTCCCTTACCTCCTTTTGCAGACTCTGCATCTGTTCAACCAGACCCAAATTAGCCTGGCTTGAAGTCTCGCTGTCAGAAGTGGAGAAGTGCTCTTCCCCATCATGTAAGGGAGCCCTGTCAGCGTGCTATCCGCGCAATGGCTCCGTTACCATCACCGCGACAGTCCGTGCTGGTTGTGTGTTGGAGGGCGGCATCGCCGTCTCCGCGAACTTCTTCTCTACCGCCGTCTCCACGGCTTTGCCGATCAGCTCCGAGAGCTGCAAAAGAAAGGATTCGTTAAATGAACCACCCGTGGCTGGCACAGATCTACCAAGCGGGGGTGGCGTAGTGCCTGGCGCAGTCCCTGTCGACGGCGCTGTCTCTCCTGGCCCCATCGCCGATGCATCTGTTGGCCTGGGCATCCCCTATGGCGCGGCGGAACTAGGAGTTCCACCGAGCTCACCCACCAAGTTCCGCCTTAAACCGTCTAAAGCCATGAAATAAACAGAAAATCTCACGTCTTAACTTGATCACTTTCCCACAGACGGCGCCAATTGTTTCAGCCTAAATAGTGAACTACCCGAATAATACTTGTAGAAACCAGAGCTTCCTAAACCTACACCACAAGAACAGGTTAGAAAGGACTACAGGTGATTTTCCGGTGGAAACCTCTCCGATGCTTAAGTCAGTAAGCGTTTGAGGTATTTTTCAGAAAGAAAGTAGGAATGCTCCCGAGAAATATGACATACCTCTTTCAGCCTTTAGGCTGAGATATTTATAGTTTTTCCTAGTGGGGACCCCAGCCGGGATCCCAGGAGCACACGCCGCGAATCTCGGGCCGTTATGCAATAAATTCTGACAAGTGGTCCCACTTGTCTCTCCCTGGGGAGTCTGAGAAACAGGTCTTCCTCCATTCCGCGTTATCTTAGCTCTGAGATTTCAGCAAAATTCGAGGAGCCAGACTTGTAGTCATCCAGCTCTCTTGCCTTTTATGTTCCTGCCTTTCAACGGATCAAATCTTGCTATAGTGAGGATGAGCTCTATTTCTTAGAGGGCTTAACAAGGTCTGCAACCCAGACCAGGCTAAACGCCAGTCCCCGAAACTTCGGCTCGGCATGATCCTCAGGCTTAGTAATCTCCTCAAGATAGCTACTTTCAGGGGGGGGGCACGGGCGATAATCACCTCTACCTGATATTCCTGACGTCGGCATGAGGGTTATTTAGATCTTTCTCTAAGACAGAGCTACTCTAGCCCTCTCTTAATATGTCTAATTACTCTGGGTCAGGGCTACCCCAAACCAGGTCTGGCATACGTATATTGCCCTATCATTCACCCTTTTTTAATAAATTAATTTAAAAGCACGTAAGTTTGCTCGCAAGAGTACAAGGTACTTGTAGGGTGATAAGTTTGACTCGAGTCGTATCTCTCGAGGAAACAACTGTTCGGTCTTTTGGATGTTTTTCTCAATTTACGAACTAAAGTAAAATACATGTACAATTGGGGTTTTAAAAGAAATTGAGTTGATCATTATAACTAAATCAATAATTAAACTAAAGCTATTTAAACGAATTATTCTAACTAAATTATCAACTACGAGTAATAATTAAACTACTTGAACTCAAGAACTAAGAATTAATAGCAACGAATCTAAAGCATAAATATAATAACTTCCCTTAAGCAATCGCATCATACGAATCTAAGAATGAATAATTAAGCATAAATCAAGATGCATAAATAAACTAGATTAAACCAATATCCAATATCAAGCATAAAACGATTAAGCTAAGTAAACTAGTTCTAGCATTAATCTTGGGCGAAGATTGAACCCCGAACTCGAATTTGATGTTTTGGATGTGTTGTTCTTCGATCCTTGATCTCCGTCTTCAAATCTTGTTATGAGATGTGGGATTATTGTTATTAGAAGCTATGGAACCCTAGGTAGTCGTGTGTCTCTATGTCTCCCTCTCAAAAAAATCCGAAATATAGAGGGTTTATATAGATATTGCAAGTCTTGGCGCACAAGAAACCATAAAATCCAAATTCTGGGCCGGTGCGTCGACGGTGCGTCGAATGACGCGCGCTGGTGCTAGGCGTCGTTGCTGCATGGGTGTGCGCGTCGGCTGGGAGGGTGCGTCGACTGACGCGGGCTTGCATCGATGCTTAAGAACGTAGCATCGACCTTGCGTCGTCTGACGCCCCTTCAATCGACGCTTCAAAATGTTGCGTCGACGTTGCGTCGACTGACGCCCTTTCAATCGATGCTTCAGAACGTAGCGTCGGCAGTGCGTCAGCCTTACGTAGACTGACGCGGATCATGGCTCACGTCGACGGAGCATCGACGCTCGCTTCAGTTGACGCTTCAAAATGTTGCGTCGACGTTGCGTCGACTGACGCCCTTTCAATCGATGCTTCAGAACGTAGCATCGGCAGTGCGTCAGCCTTGCGTCGACTGACGCGGATCATGGCTCACGTCGACGGAGCATCGACGCTCGCTTCAGTCAACGCGACAAAGCGTCTATCTCCGTTTCTCGATCTTTTGCTACTCGTTTCACCGGAAAGCCCGTTCTCCTATTCTTGAACATCGAACTTCGTTTATTACGCGCTGAACTCTTCCGGTTACTTAGCTGTAAGGTGAAAAACAATGAAATATCACCTATTTGCATCAATTACGATCAAAATGTGGTAAAATAAGTTGGAATTATAAAAATATGGAATTAAGCTTAAATCATCCAACTTATACCAAAAACAAATCGAAAAAAAAGAACTAAAAAGCTAATAAAAATAAGGACAAATCTACTCTAATCAGGCCACAGGTAATATATGTACGTAATATTATTTGTTTTATATTTCTCATATACTAATATGTTACCCATGCGTTGCATGACCAGTTTTTTGTTTGTTGCACGGAAAACCTAATTATTGCTATTTTTTAATGAATTAAAACTATTAACTAAGTGATTATATATATAATCACTTAGTTAATAGTTTTAATTCATTAAAAAAATAGGAATAATCAGGTTTTCCATGCAACAAAAACAAAAACTGGTCATGTTGCTTTTATCTTAACAAAATAATATCTTTATACATAGAATTCATTGTTTTGTTATTACTTACTTTCATCATCCACTACAAAAGAACACGACAATACCGATGGGCATTAACGATGGAAAGCAACCCTTCGGTAAATGCCCGGTCTTATCTGAATTGAACTTTTTACACCTACTTTTTATTTAAAAATAAAAAGCTCATCCTCAAGAGAACGGAGTTGCTGTAGGCGGTAAGTTGGCCTCGAGTCGAATCACGAGGAAGACTAATCGGAAGCTTTTCCGGTGTTTGATTTTACGAACATAGAAATGAAATAAAAACTAAACTAAACACTCGATCAAATAAAGTTTGGGGGTTTATAACACCTACGATCAATGGAATAAAAATCTTTGAAACGATTAAGAAATCGAATGTTCTAATGCGCCAGAATCATCTCCACGATCGGGGTTGTCAATCTCGATGGTTCTAAATGACCCTAAGCATTAGAACGTTAAATTTTAGCCAACAAGAATTAACATATTCGATCGCATCAACAAAAGCATGAACAAGATCGACATTAAAACATCAACTAATCTAATGATAAATCACAACTAAACTTCCAAATCAAATAAACATAAATTAACAATGAGAAAAATGGTAAAAGGATTATACTAAATTACGCTACCAAAGTACAATATCAAAATATAAAGAAAAACAAAAGCTAAATCCAGAAAGAAAATAGATAGAGTTCAGAAACACTTATGATTTCAAGAAATCAACAGCACTCCATCGATCTTCAGCTGTAAGAAACAAACTTGAACTACGTTGGAAAGAGAAATGACAAAACTACAAATTATTAAATGCTAATCTTGCATGAATTGAAAGGGGCATGAACCGAGGGTTCTCTACATTGTTCTGAACCTTTCTCTCTTGTTCCAGCCTTTGAAAATGAAGAAATCCACGAGTTTATATAGTTTTGATGAAAATAACCGCTCAAAATGCCTTAGCGTCGATCGACGCGGGCTGGTGCGTCGACCGACGCGTGCCAAGTTCTCGCATCGACCGGCGCGTGCGTGGATCGATGCAACTGCAAGGATGCATCGGCTTGTGCGTCGGATGGCGGAGCAAAGGTCGACGCAACAAAGAGTTTGCGTCGACCTAGCATTGACCGACGCGGGCATCTCCCGGCGTCGACGCTGTGCTGGCTGCGGGCATCTGCAATGATTCAGCACGTCGTGCGTCTCGTCTTCTTCGTTTTGAGATGAAATGCAAAAATAAAGCAAAATTAGATTATTACTTATAAAATAGAATAGAAAAGAATTAAAACACGAAACGAAATGAAAAACATCAAAAGGAAGAAAAATGACAAAACGATAAACCTAAACACCCTAAAAGCACACAACACACGATGCAGAAACACACGAAAATCACATAAAAATATGTATAAATCAACTCCCCCACACTTAGCTTTTTGCTTGTCCTCAAGCAAAATCAAATCTAGATGTAGACAAGAAAAAGCTAATTACCCGATGACCTAATCGCTAATGCATTCAAATGATTCAAGAAGTTAATGCATTAAATCGACTGAAAACTCAACTAAAAGGACGACACGATAACGTTGAGATAAGAGATTTGGACTAGCTTCCGAACACTTAAGAGTAATGAGTTGACCTCCATGTACGTCACCCATCCATGCCTCGATCAAATTCTACCCCTGCTCAAACCGCCAAGTCATCACTCGACTAGCCCAGTCATCTAAGAAATAAAAAAGAAAATAAGAACTCAACTTGTACAAGGTTTTATCTTCTTGTACTTATTCTTTCTTTTTATTTTCTTTTTCTTTTTTCCTTTTTTTTTCTTTATTTTTCTTTATTTTTCTTTTTTTTATGGGTACCTATAGAGATAAGGTACTAAACGAACATAATTTACATCAATCAACAGCGAGATTTCATTGACTCCAATCTTACGTTGCTAAGTGCAACTGATAACATTCTTCAATATCGCATGTGGAGTTTTAATGTCTCCAAAATAAAAAGAAAAATTACATAAAGTCATATAGAGGTTAACTGAAAATGGGGCTAGTAGAGAGTATTCGACTCTTTGGAATGAAACAAGAATAGAACAGAAGAAAAGACACTTCATAGATTATTTACACTTCATTCCCCACAATTACACTATTGTTCGAACGGAAATCTAAAAATCCTAACCAAAGCATCTAACCACGTCACTTCGTCAAGGTTCCAGTCAATCTCAATACACACCACTCAAATCAACCACAAGCAAGCATACAAAAATTTACTAACCAAACCAAGGACAAACCCCCCCACACTTAAACCATACAATGTCCACATTGTTAAAAAAATGAAAAATTAAGCTAAGTATGGTAAAAGATAAGAGAAGGAGAGATACGTCCCTGAAATCGTGCTTGTGATGATGAGTTGAGTGTTAAAAATCATCCAACAGGCCTCAACATTTGAAGGGAACCTGAAACAAGAAGAACAAAACACACAAAAACATATAAAGTTAACAGGCTTGGATTTCCTCCCAAGAAGCGCTTGATTAACGTCTTTAGATTGACGGCGTCCACGGTCGATGTCATCCCGGGTCTAAAAATAGATGACGATTGTGCCACGCCTTGGTATTCTCCAAGAGCAAGAATTGTCGATGATAATCACCAAGGGGGGCACAAAAAGCATGCCCCGAGATGCAAGGGATGAAAAATCCAACTAGATTTGGAGGTCGGAACCGCGAGTAATCGATCACGTCGACTATGTCAAACAATAATTGTAGCATGGGGTGATCGAGCACCTTCTCGACTATCTCGTCTACCACCTCTAAATCAATTTTCAATAAAGCTTCGGTTTGTTCAAAATGTGACTCAATAGTCTCACTCTCCTCCAAAACCGGCACCATAATTCCACCTTTTTCACCAAGAGCTGGGAGGCTCGAATCTCCAACATCCTCCGGGCACTCCAACGGCAAAACCCCCACACTTTTATCCACAGCGTCATTAAAAATCGCAAGGGGGCCAATCTGAACCAACTCCTCGATCTCAGTTGTCTTATAAACCTCTTCTGAACAAACATTCAATGTAGGCTCTACCACATCAAATAAAGTCACCTCATCAAAATAAGGTCGATTTACCTCAACTCAAGTTTCATTATCAGTAATACATGAATGAGACAAAGGATAACAATCGTAGTTCGGAGTATAAGAACATGATTCGCAAGAAGAACATGGATCATTATATCTCGAATCGTGATATGTGGGTGGGGAAAAATACTGCTCGAAACTCGAAACGTAAGAGTTTGATGCAAGAAGAGGAAACGGGGCGTAGCTCGAAGAATCGGGATCCGGTGGAGCATACGAATCATATCCCGTGTAAAAAGGATCCAAACCCGATTTATAAAAAATTTCGTTAAATGTCGGGCAATAGGAACTTTGTGGTGGGATGTGATCAAAGTGATTAAGTGAAGCATATGGACCATAAAAGCTCAAATTGTAAGAAGCTGAAGATGGTACCCATTCAGACGAGTAGAACGACCCCATAAACTGATCCACTACTTCATCCCATGTTTTCAAGGAATCAGGCTCTAGATTTGTAAACCATTCACTCGCCCGATCCTTTAACGTGAACATGAAAAGCTTCATCTTCACTTGATCCCATGTAAGTCCGAAAAGAGGGAATGTGCCTGTTATAACTTCGTACTCTTGGATGAAATAGAGCGGGTCTTCGCTCGGAAACCCATGAAAAATCGGAAGTTGATCAAGGTAGAACTCATCTAAATCATACTCCCGCATTGCAAGGCTCAAAGGAATTACCGGTCGAAATCCACGCCAATCGGACGTTGGGCAAAACATCTCTTCATCGAAAGGTGGAATGCATAAGTCATCATATGGCGAACTCGCTCGATACCGCCATCTTCAATCAAAATAATCTCGAGTCTTCAAAAATGTGGCTACAAATCAAAAAACTAAAGAACTGAGATTAAACTTACCAGAAAGAACAAAAAGAAACAAAAACAAAATTTAAAAACAAACAATAATACAAAGAAACAAATAAAAGTAAACACCAAAAATCACAACCTTTAGCCTTCCCCAGCAACGGCACCAAATTTTGAATCGAACTTTTTACACCTACTTTTTATTTAAAAATAAAAAGCTCATCCACAAGAGAATGGAGTTTCTGTAGGCGGTAAGTTGGCCTCGAGTCGAATCACGAGGAAGACTAATCGGAAGCTTTTCTGGTGTTTGATTTTACGAATATAGAAATGAAATAAAAACTAAACTAAACACTCGATCAAATAAAGTTTGGGGGTTTCTAACATCTACGAGCAATGGAATAAAAAACTTTGAAATAAGAAAGCGAATGTTCTAATGTGCCAGAATCATCTCCACGATCGGGGTTGTCAATCTCGATGGTTCTAAATGACCATAGGCATTAGAACGTTAAATTCTAGCCAACAAGCATTAACATATTCGATCGCATCAACAAAAGCATTAACATGATCGACATTTAAACATCAACTAATCTAACGATAAATCACAACTAAACTTCCAAAGCAAATAAACATAAATTAACAATGAGAAAAATGGTAAAAGGATTATAATAAATTATGCAACTAAAGTACAATATCAAAATACAAAGGAAAACAAAAGCTAAATCCAGAATGCAAATAGACAGAGTTCAGGAACACTTATGATCTCAAGAAATCAACAGCACTCCATCGATCTTCAGCGGTAAGAAACAAACTTGAACAACGTTCAAAAGAGAAATGACGAAACTACAAATTATTAAATGCTAATCTTGCATGAATTGAAAGGGGCATGAATCGAGGGTTCTCTGCATTGTTCTGAACCTTTCCCCCTCGTTCCAGCCTTTGAAAATGACGAAACCCACGAGTTTATATAGTTTTGATGAAACTAACCGCTCGAACTGCCTTTCCATCGATGGACGCGGGCTGGTGCGTCGACCGACGCGAGCCAAAGTTCTCGCGTCGACAAGGCATGGCATCGACCGACGCGTGCGTGGATCGACGCAATTGCAAGGATGCGTCGGCTTGTGCGTCGAATGGCGGAGCAAAGGTTGACACAACAGAGAGTTTGCGTCGACCTAGCATAGACCGATGCAGGCATCTCCCGGCGTCGACGCTGCGCTGGCTGTGGGCATCTATAGTGCTTCGGCACGTCGTGCATCTCGTCTTCTTCGTTTTGAGCTGAGATGCAAAAATAAAGTAAAATTAGATTATTAATTATAAAATATAATAGAAAAACATTAAAACACGAACCGAAACAAAAAACATTAAAAGTAAGAAAAACGACAAAAAGATAAACCTAAACACCCTAAAAGCACACAACATACGATGCAAAAACACACAAAAATCACATATAAATATGTACAAGTCATTACTGACGACATCACCAACGACAGATATTACCGACGACCTACCAACGTACTACACCTCTCGGTAGAGTTGTCCGTCGGCAATTTCTCGGGAAGTTGGCGGCAATTTAGCCAGCTCATAATGCCGATGAAAAATGTCCGTCAGTAATTTTTAATAAAAAAAATAATCAGTTTTTTATTTATCGACTGAAAGGTAGGCGTCGACAATATTAAAAATAATAATAATAATACATTATTTATTTACCGATGGATAAGTAGATAACTAGAATTTTATTTGCCGACGGACAGGTAGCCATCGACAACGTTGGATGTATTTACCGATGGATTCTGCCCATCGAAAACGCCGGGTTTAATTTACCGATGGATTTACCGACGAAAATGGTCCCTTGGTAAACTTGATAAAATGAACCATAGCAGCCAGAACTGTTCATTCGCATTTTGAAAGAAAACAAAAGGTGAGAAGAGTCGTTCGCTGTCGTTCGGGAGAAGAGCCGCCGTCCGCCGGAGCCCACGCCAGAGCACCGTCACAATCACATATTAAGGTATGTTAGCATTTTAATTCAGATTTAATGTTATTTTTTTAATTTAGGGTTTTAACTTGATTTGAATTTAGGAATTTGGTATTGATAAATTTATCTGGGGTTCAATTTAGGAATTTAGGCTTGATTTACGCAATTGTGAATGATTTTAGGTTTAGTGCCCATTTATTAAATTAGGGCTTATTGTAGGGTTTAATTTATAATTATTTATAAATTGATTTCGATTATACATTTCTATAAAATTAAGGCTAAATAGGTCGTTAGTATTCATTTATGAAATTAGTGTTTACTTTGGGGTTAATTTATAATTATTTATAAATTGATTTCGATTATACATTTCTATAAAATTAAGGCTAAATAGGTCGTTAGTATTCATTTATGAAATTAGTGTTTACTTTGGGGTTAATTTATAATTATTTATAAATTAGGTTCGATTATATAAATTTGAATTAAATTAGGGCTATGTAGGGGTTGGTTTGTAATTAGGGTTCATTTGTGCAATTATGCAATTATATTTTAGATTGTATGTGATGGTGGTTTTAAATGGAATGATGATCAGTTTTGTTTAATGTATGTTATTGCCTTTTGTTATATATACATTATGATTGATATTGTGACTGGTTGGGTAGACGTCTGTGATGACGTGGTTTACGGCGCTGGCCGAGAGGTTTCGTCTCTCCAATAACGATTTTCAAAATTATTTTAAAAAATGATGGTGGTTTAAACAAGTTTTAAATTATTGGGGATGGTGGTTTTGAAATGCTGTGGTGATTAGTTTGATGTTGTGTTTAAGATATGTTATGCTTTGTTGATATTGTATACATGTGATTGATTGGTTGATATTGTTGTTTTTAAACTTTGTATGATTAATATAGTAAGAACAATTGTTATTTTCGACTCGTTTAATTCGATTTAGTATCAAATAGAGAGTCTGATACTAAAGTTTGAATTGTTCCCTTCTAGAATACGTACCTTAGACCCATTTTGGATTTTGTATCAAATAGAGAGTTTGATACTAAATTTCGAATTGTCCCATTTTTGGACAGTTCGAGAATTTGGGTGTAGTATGGTTATATCTTATACGTATGTGTTATGTTAACTTTGAAATTTTGGTTTTATGCATCTTTCTTTTATTCTCGAGTGCACTGAAATATATGTGTACTTAGATAACTAAGGGGAGATGCTGCTGAAATTTTGAAGCCAAAGAAATTGCATATTTTAAGATAATACATACTAATAATACTTGAATGGAATAGAATGATGCTAAAATTTCACCACGCTCAGTCTTTTCCTCTCAAGAAAGAACGATCGATCATTCTAACTAGCATAACAAATAATTAACACCTTAAATTATTGGATGGATAATACTGATCATAATTGGATGTACAAATGGTGAGGGGATGATGGATTTCTTTCGGATACATTCGTAAAAGGGGTGGAGAGTCTTGTCGAATTTGCACTCACGCATGATTCCACGGAGAGGGATGGTGCTAAGTTGAAATGTCCTTACAAACAAATTAAGTGTAGGAAATCGTAGTTACCGTGATATTGATGAAATCAAATATCAACTATGTGCCAAAGGGTTTGTTCTCTATTATCATATTTGGACTCATCATGGGGACACAGTCGATCTCATGTCATCACATTGTAATTTTGAAGTTGAGGGATCATCTTCCATCATTCCTGAAGACTCACCAAATGTGTAAATAAATATGGTGCAAGATGTTGTCGGACCTGATTTCGAGATGAATGATGATGTAGAAGAACCGCCTAATCTGGAGGCGCAGAAGCTTTTTGATATGTTGGAAGCTACAAAATAATATATGTATCTAGGTTGCAAGAAACACACCAAACTCTATTGTGTTACCCGCATTATGAATTTAAAGTCAGAAAATGGCATTTCTCAGAAGTGTTATGATTAATTCATTGATCTAGTAAAAGAGATTGTACCTGAAGACAATAAAGTTGCAGATAATTTTTACGAAACTAAGAAGCTATTGAGGGCTATGAGCTTACCGGTGGAGAAGATAGATTGTTGCAAGAATAATTGTATGATCTACTGGAAGGATGATTGTGAACTTGATAGTTGCAAGTTCTGTAAAGAACCCCGGTTCGAACCAACGAAGTAGGGAAGCGCAAAATGACGTAAGTCCAAATTAGTTACGTACAAGAAGGTGTATTACTTTCCCTTGAATCCATATTTGCAAAGATTGTACACATCTCCGGCTACAGCGAAAGATATGCGGTGTCATGCTGAACACGTAGTTTCGGCTCGCAATATTCATCATGGCCGATAATAGTCACACCTTATAACTTGCCGCCCTGGATGTGTATGAACGAACAATATATGTTTCTAAGTGTTCTTGTTCCAAGCCCCAAAAACCCTAAGGACAAGTTGGATGTTTTCCTACAACCTCAAATTGCAGAGTTGAAACAGTTGTGGACGGATGGTGGTGAATCATATGATGTGTCCAAGAAGCAGAACTGGCCGCCGTTATGTAGACAATTAGTGACTTTCCCGCATACTTTATGTTATCGGGTTAGAGCGGAGGGTTGAACTGTTTGTCCATATTTCATTGGGCGGTTTAATGCATTTACTCTGAAGTATATCAGAAAACAATATTGGTTTGATAACCACAAGAAGTTTCTAGAATGTGATCATCACTTTCAAAAAAATAGGAAGGTTGATGATCCCCCGCAAAATATTCGTTCAGGAGTAGAGATATTGACTGAGATAGATAGACTTGGGCTTCTGAAGGTCAATGAGCTAGAAGTAGAACGTGTTAATGCTCAAATCATAGAGGTTGGAAGAAAAGAAGTATTTTCTGGGATCTTCCCTACTGGAGCACATATTTAATTCGTCATAATTTAGATGTTATGCACATCGAGAAGAATCTGGTCGATAATATGTTCAACACGGGGTCGAATGTGAAGGGGAAGACAAAATATACATCAAAATCAAGAGATGAGTTGAGCGATTATTATTTTCATCCATCGCTCTGAGCTAATGACTCGATAAAGTATTCCAAGGCTTCTTACACACTCGATAAAAAGTCAAAAATTGCTTTGTGTGAATGGGTTAAGACTATTAAATTCCCCAACGGGTACGCTTCAAGTTTAGGACACTGCGTCGATATGAACGTATTGAGATTGCATGGGATGAAGAGTCATGATTTTCATGTGTTTATGAAACGATTAATTCTGATTGCTTTTTGAGAACTACTCCCCAATCTAGTTTGGAAAGCTCTAACACAGTTGAGTTTGTTCTTCAAAGACCTGAGTGCAAGAGTTATTGAAACGTGTGATATGGCTAGTTTGGAAAAAAAATCCTTTGATTTTGTGCCAAATTGATAAGATTTTTCCCCCGAGTTTTTTTGACTAGATGAAGTATTTGCCGATCCACTTACCATATGAGGCAAGAATTGCTGGTCCAGTGCAGTATAGGTGGATGTATCCTTTCAAAAATTATCTTTGTAAACTTAAAAATAGTGTGAGGAATATATCAAGTGTCGAGGTCTCGATAGCAAATGCTTATCTAATTGAAGAGGCCTCAACTTTTAGTTCATACTACTTTGAAGATCAAGTCTCCACTAGAAGAACAAACTTGAAGCGTAATGAAGACGTTCAGAATGATGGAGATGACGATGATGAGATTCCATCAGTATTCAAAAATCGTGGTGAACCCTTCTCATCCATATCAGGAAAAAAATTATTGTCAGATCAAGAGTTTGATGCGGCAAGAAAACATGTATTACTAAATTGTGATGAACTCAAGGATATTAGCAGGTGTAATTGATTATAAATAATATTTTATGTATTACTTGATGTAATTGATTATAGCAATATTTTACTTGTTATATATGCAGCCTTTTCACGGAAGGCATAAACGTCAACAACCGAACATTTCAGATGAAGATTAAATGGAAAATTAGAAAATGAATTTCCCATATGGTTTGAAAACTACGTGAGTCAAATTTTGTGAGGTTTATCTATATACATATATTACGTATTTATATTTGGATAATGTAACTTTACATCATATATTATAGGTTCGGGATTTCTTAAACAGTGTAACCAATAATTACATTAAGAGTATAGCGTTCGGTCCATCGCGTTGTTTGGCTACATTCAATGTCTGCCAGATAAATGGATATATATTTCACACGATTGCATACGGATCAGAACGATCTACATCAAACATTGGGGTCTATATAAAAGAATCAACTTATGGAGAATATGAATATTACTATTACGGTCGTTTGGTAGAGATTGTTAAACTTGAATACTTGGGGTTTGTAAGCACACTCTTGTTCAAATACGAGTTGTTTGATCCGACTCCAACAGGCACGAGAGTGCACTCTCAATATAAGCTTGTCGATGTTAATCATAATCGTAGATTTGATCGTTATGAGCCATTCGTACTTGAGGCCTAAGCTACTCAAGTTTATTATTGTCCGTATCTGAGTTTGAGCCGAGACATGGTCGACTGGTTGGCAGCTTGTAAGATTAAGGCGACATCAATAATAGATTTCATAAAAGAGCGAACGCTTGAGAAATCGTTTCAAGAGGATGTTGTTGAAATGCATAGTGTAATCCAATTGGAGGATGTTGATTTCTAACTTAATGATCCACTTGTCGATGAAGCTGATGCCGAACTTGTTGATGATGCCGATGCCGAACTTGTCGATGATGCCGATATCAAACGTGTCGATGATACGACAAAATGAGTTTATTAGTGAAGAAGAGACAAATGACAATGATTAATTTGTCATTTGTGTCGGTTAAGGTGATAACTTTATATAATTAATTAACATTTAATAAATAATATAATATTTGAATTTTAATTATTAGTAGTTTAATTTCAATCTGTTCGAGGTCGTTTAGATGAGGGGGAAGGGTACTGCTGGTCGTTCAGGATCATCTAGACCCTCAGGTTCTGGTTTTTTCGACTCCTCGTGGTCACATCCAATTGTGCTGGCAACCTCTGATGATTTGATCGACGGTCTGGATGACATAAATCTGGATGAACCGACTCCTCGCAAGACCGTACCGAAGAGCCCTCCTATTTATGATGAGTGTTGTCAACTTTATGGAGACATTCTTATTTATATCATCGGTCGGAGGTACTTATTATAGTATTTAATATTAGTAATTATATCGTTATGAATCGTAAGCAACTTCTAAAAAAAAATTCATTTTAATTTATATGTTTTTAGAGTGCGGAGTAGCTCTGTAGATTACCTTCGATTCTTAGATGGATTCTCGAGGCTCGTGTGCACCAAGCTCGATGGAGGTATAAGCATATTCCTCAGGATTTCTGTTGAGCGAGCCAGAGGGTCCCGGTACTGGGATATCTAAGCATAGAGGCGGGGCTTGGGGGGCGAATCGCATAAGAGATAACATCATAAGTTATATATATATAATATATATATATATATATATATATATATATATACATATATATATATATATATATATATAAATTTAAATTTTATAATTCAAATAATATATATATATATATTATAAAGTAATAGATTAATTGTTACAGCGGGAGGAGATGAGCAGGGAACCTAATGCGTACGAGTTTTCTACTGAGTCTACATCAGAGAGGCGACGGCTCATTTACGGACCCAAATCTCAGAAGATAGCTTTAAGTTTATTTAATTTCTAAACTCAAATTAATTTATATATTAACTTTGTTTTTGTCATTATTATGCATGAAAACAATTAATGATTTTGTTTTATCTATCAGACGAAGGTCCAGAGTTCTTTGGAGAGCAGACGTGCTGCATCGCAAAAGTCTAGCACGTTTGTCTACCCGAACGACGTCTACCTCTCTACTGTCAGGCCTAAGAAGGGTTGACGATTTTTGACGGGATCGCTCTCCAAGGAGTTCAATACAGGCTCCACCTCTATGTGATCCCAGTAGGTCGATCTTCGTCTGGAGCAGCTGTAGACGCAGTTCGAGGAGGTTGAGACGAAGCGTCAGGAGGCTGTGACGAAGCATGTGGAGGAGTTGCAGAGGTTGCGCGATGCATAAGCGCAGTCTCAGGATGAGTTGCAGAGGATGCGCGCGGCACAAACGCAGGCCCAGATGGACTTCGATTAGCGACTCCAGCGACAGGTTGAGGAGCATATTAGGGCCGTGATGGTCGCGATGGGAGCACAACATCCTATCCTCCCCCTCCCCCTCATGCTGATTAGATTGATCTCGAGATGTTGGATTATTTTTCTAGAATTCATTTTGAATTACTTTTGTCGAATTCATTTGGTTATGATTTGTATTTATATTATTTAATATATTTTGCATTTGCGTATTTTTTTAAAAATATTTGTAAATAGATGGATGAAAAAAGGAACAGGTTCATTATTTCAAATAATAGAAATAATATTTTAAAAAAATAAAAATACATTTACCGACGGCTTCCACGTCCGTCGGTAATATTACATAGTAATTATTTATTATTTATTTTTTAATTAATTCCCGACGGGCATCATATCCATCGGTAACTCCGATGGTCGTCATGTCCGTCGGTAAATACCATAAAATAAGGAATGCCGGCGGCAAGTTGCTGTCGGAAAGTCGTCGGGATTTGTCGATTGGTCAAATATCCATCGGCAATTGAAATTACCGACAAAGGTTTTGCTAATGGCTGTTATCTGTCGGTAAACCATAGGTAAGTGGTTTACCGACGGATATGGCCATCGGCGAATCCATTTCTTTTTTGTAGTGATCACAAATCAATATTTTTAAACCTTTATAATTTGTCACTCTTGATATGGCAACATATAATTGATCATGATTGAAAAATATATTTCTTCAAGAAAAGTTAAAACATGAGATAGATTGTCCTTCAATTTTGTTGATCATCATCGAATATGAAACACCATTTGAAATATCATCGAAATAATTCTTAAAAATAGATATGTAATATTGTTAGGTTGAACTTTATTATACGCGTCATAACCTCAATCTTTAATGTTCGCTTTGAATTAAAAATTTAAAGTTTTCTAAATCATGTCACTTCAAGATAAAAAAATAAAAGTAGAACAAAAAATCAAAAGTATGAAAGGCAAGTCTAAAAACTTCTACGAGACAACCATAGTAATCGTACTCATCATTCTCGTAGTTTATTCCTTTTATACAGATGCGAGTGATCAAGTTGATCAATTTGATCCATATGCAACTGTGTCAAATCTGTATCCATTAATCTTGCAACCATGATATGTAGTCACACATCGTGATGGACCTACTGCTAGACTCTTAATGTACTTGTCGGTGACATTGTTCAAAGGATCTTGTGCCTATAACGACAGAAAGTAACAAACATATTATTTATTAATATATCGATTTAATGGCATATATATGTCACAATTGTGTATAATTATTTTAGAAGAACTCACATATCTCTCAAATCAATCGGCAAATTCACTTTCTAATTTTTTGTTCAGTCCACCGTCTGTAATGTTTGGTTAAGACTGTTTTACAACCTCCGTGAAGACACTACGTATGAATAAAACACAAAGTTGTCTTAATTTATTATATGATTAATATTTCGTTAAAAAATTATAAATGATGACAATTCAATAAAATGTAATTTCTCGCCGCATCGAATTCTTCTTTTCTCAAGAACTTTTCTCCCGATGCTGCAAACGTTTCACCATATTTTTTAAACACTGAGAGAATGTCGTCATCATCTTCTTCACCATTTTTTCCATCATCATTATGAGGTGAATTTATCCTTTTTCTTAAGACGTGATCTTCAAAATAGTAAGAGCTGAAAGTTGACGCCTCTTCGATGAGATATGCATTTACTATCGAGCCCTCAAAGCTCTCCTTGATCTTCATGTTATCCTTCAATATTAGAAGAAATCTATCGAATGGATACATCTACCTATATTGCATTGGACCTGCAATTCTTGCCTCATATGCTAAGTGAACAGGCAAATGCTCCACGGAGTTGACAAAACTAGGAGGAAAGATCTTTTCAAGATAACACAAAATTTTATGAATATCACACTCTAAACGACTCATATCATCAGTCCGAACCTCTCTACAGATGAGGCTCTTGAAAAATAAACCAAACTCCGTGAGGGCATTCCATATGGGATGGGGAAGCAGTTCTCGAAAGAAAATTGGTATCAACCTTTTCATGAACACATGATAGTCGTGACTCTTCATCCCAAACAATCTCAGCCCCTTCATATCAATGCAACGCCCAAGGTTTGATGCATATCCATCTGAAAATTGAAGAGCTTTCACCCACTCTTATAAGGCAACTTTTTATGTCTTATCGAGTGTGTAACAATCTTTAAGATACTTTCCTATTGCGTCTTTTTGTAGTCCAGAGTGAAAAAAATATTCGTTAAGTTCATCCCTGGAATTGGGAATGTCTTTTGTCTTCCCCTTGACATTCATAACTGTGTTGAAAACATTATCAAACATATTCTTCTCGATGTGTACAATGTCTAGATTATGGTGAATCAAATTTGTACTCCAGTATGCAAATCCTAAAATATGCTTCTTTTCCTCCAACCACTTGATTTTGCTACGCGTCCATTGACGACCTTTGCATCTAGATCAGTAACTCTCAAAAGCCCTAAACTTTCTATTGCTGCCAAAATCTTCGTTCCTGACCGTACGCTCGGCGGTGGAGTCTCCACCTTTCTGTTTTTTTTTTTAAAATCCTTCTATCTTTTAGAAAAGGATGACCACAATCAAGAAACTTCGGATGATTATCAAACCAAGATACTTTCCCACTGCACTTGAGAGTAAATGCAGCCGAATGTTCCATGCAATATGGACATGTCGTTCTACCAACCGTGCTCCAACCAGAAAATATGGATTAGTCAGGGAAATCCATCATTGTCCACATGACGACTTCCCGCAATTGGAAATTCTATTTTTCAGAGATATTATATGAGGGTGCACCGACCGTCCATAATTGATTCAATTCAATGATCAGAGATTGTAGAAACACATCCACCTTATCCCTCGGTGTTTATGGGGCCTGGAAACAAGAACACTCAGAAACATGTATGTCTCTTTCATACACATCCATGGAGGCAAATTTTATGGTGTGATTATCACCAACCATGAGTATTATTGCGCCCCAAAACAACCAAAAGGTTGTAAACCACCTGAGCAAAGGCCCGATCTTACATTTTGACTTTCAGCGGCGAACTCCGGATGAATTTGATTAAAATATTTCCAGGCCTCTGAATCTGAAGGGCGACGCATAAACATCATCGTCAACAATGTGTTTAGCATGCTACCTCATGTACTTTGCAGTTTCTCCAGATGCGTATAAACTTTGTAGACGAGGATTTAATGGAAAATAATACATCTTCTTATATGCAATGCTGCTTTTCTATCATTTTGCTTTTCACTGATTAGCGGGTTTGAACCGAGGATGTTTGCAAAAAACACAACTGGTCAAATCATCTCTCTAATAGATCATACAATTGTTGATGCAACAATTGATCTTTTTGACCGGTAGGCCCATACCCCTCAATAACTTCTTGCGCTTGTAAAAGTCATCTGGTCTATGATCATCTTTCGGCACAACTTCTTTGATTAAATCCAGTACATGATCATAGCACTTCTGGGACATGCGATTTTCTACCTTCAGGTTCATGAGATGGGCAACAAGAGACAACTGAGAATGTTTCTCACATCTAGGATACAAAGGTTGATTTCCAGCACTCAATATATCATAGAACTTCTAGGCCTCAGGAAGGCGATTCTTCAACATTAGAACTCAATACAAAGTTCGGACCGGCTGCATCGTGAACCATATTGATGTAAGCATTTGAGGATTCTTTAGGAGTGGCGTAAGATGATACTCCAACGTGAACCTCAGGGTCGACACGATGCGTGCAATCAAGATTTGTTTCACCATGGAATGCCCAAATGTAGTAATCTAGTACGAATCCATTTTTAACGAGATGAAATTTGATCTCGTTTACATCATGGTAAGTGTACTTCCTATATTTAGTATGACTACAAAGACACTTCATTGCTCCATAGATGAGTGCAAATTATATGAAACTCACGCGTTTGATAGATAATTATCCACCCTCCGTTTGTACATCAAACTAAGATCAGAACTCATCTTATAATATCAAAATTGTTATTAATAATATAGATGATCAAATTATAGATAATCGAGCGCTATGAGGGTGGCTATAGAAAATAATTATATTTTTGGCAATGTCCCTATCCCATTCAAGAATCTTATGTTTAATAATAAAATTATCTTACTATGCATTCTGAGAACATAAAAAACTTGGCAGCACCTCCCCTTAGTTCTCTAAGTGCACATATATTGCAGTGCACCCGATAACCAAGGAGAGATGGAAACCGAAATTCAAAGGTCCGCAAAATACATAGGTAATAAGATAATCACATTCTCAAACTTTCCAAATCAGCGGACAATTCAAAATTTAGTAAGTGTTTCAGTATATAAAGATTATATACTTATTGATGCTAAATCACGCTCTTGAAAACCGTGATGTGATGTCTCAACACTCCTCAGCTCTTAAAATTCGTGATGTTTCTCAATTTCATGTCTTTTCAAGCATACTCATTTTTTTGTTACTAGAGTACACTATACGTATAAACGAAAGACTCGAATATTGATTTGTTACTAACATTTAATACATAGTGACATTAATTAATTTATAGTGAATTTTGAGTACACCACGCAAAATGGGACGACTGAATAAAGCAAAGTGCATAACTGTTAATTCAACTTCACGAGTAACTTGCATCAAGCAGATCATATATATTAATCACAAGTCGTATAATATAAAGTATAAATTAAACAAAATATTCACTTGCCGATCAGCACGGCATTTGATAACCCCCACCACGCACTTTATAAAATAAACATCTCATTTTGAAAAAAAAACTGTTATTGGAGGGACAAAACCTCCCGACCGGCGCCGTACACCACGTTATCACTGATGTCAACCCTACCAATCACAACACCAACCAATCACAACATAATATCATAACATAAATATTAATTAAGAAAAACTTGTCGATCACCATGGCATATCAAAATCGTTAACATAAACTTTCTAAAACTTGTGAAATATAAAATATTTACAACTCAAACTTAAATAATCAATAATTAAACCCTAAACTAACCCTAATTTTCAAAATCAAACCCAAGTAATTAAATAATTATAATTCAACCCTAATTTCTCAAAATATTCCAATTTAAACCATAAATTAACCCTAATTATTCGACATGAATTCAAATATCTAAATAATTACAATTCAACCTTAGTTTATTGAATTTATTTCCAATTAAACCCATTAGGTAAACACGTGTGTTAGGCTAGATTAACGGGTCATGACCCGTTAGGCCATCTGATCCGGTACTATAATGTATTAATTTTTGTACTATGATGTATTGGTTTTTGTACTGTAAAGTATTAGTTTTTCACAAATCTATGATCCCTGCTTTATGATGTATTTAGTTTTTGTACCGTAATTTTTTTGTACTATGATGTATTGGTTTTTATTATAATGTATTGGTTTTTGCATTATAATGTATTAATATAAAATTTTGGCCTAACGGATGATCCTTTCGTCCAGCCTAACAAGAGTGTTTCCCAACCCATTAATAATAAATGTATTTGAAATCAACCCCAAATATATAAATATTTACAATTCCACTCTAAACTCTAAATTAATTGATAAATAAATCCCAATCTATTCCCAATTTTTGAAAATGTACTCAAATATCTAAACAATTACAACTCAACCCTAATTTTTTGAAATATTCCATATTAACCCTAAACTAACCCTAATTTTCAAAATCAAACCCAAATATCTAAATAATTATAATTCAACCCTAATTTCTTAAAGTATTTGCTAATCTCAACAATAATCAATAATTCTTAAATAAATTCACAATTCTATATATAAACAATTAATTAAAAAATTTAAAAAAATACATGGTTGATGGCCGACGGTCGCGGTGGTGGGGGGTGGGGTAGGCGTCTCTCTCTCTCTCCTCTGCGTCTCCAGAGGCTTGGGCGTCCGCGTGTAGTGGTGGCGGGCGGCTGGTGGCGTCAGGGCCTGGCAGGGGCCGAGCGGCAAAGGCCTGCGGCGGGGCGTGCTAGGGCTCTAAGGATTTTTATTTTTTTTGTTCCTTCTCTCTGTTTCCAATGAGCCGATGAGATCTTTTTAATTCGGGTTTGCTGACGGGCTTCAAAACCCATCAACATATATTTTTTTTAAATTTATTTTAAAATTATTGACGGGCTTCACTACAAAAAAACTGGGATATGGCTGACGCACAACAGCCGTCAACATATAATGGACGGATAACTGACGCGCATTAGGCCGTCAGCAATATAAAAAAAATAAAAGAAAAACATAATACTGACGAGCAACAAGTCATCAGTAACACACACACACACACACACACCACACACACACATATACCTATATATATATATATATATATATATATATATTATATTATATATTATATATATATAGGGGTGGGTTCCAATAAGAACCATGTCATTATATGCGAACCTGCGAACTAGTGCTTTTATTATACAATCATAATGCTTTATTAATATTATCAATTATATACATACCAGTAGTGTTTTTATTTATACAATCCTATTGCTTTTACTTAAATAAGGAAAATACACAAAAAATCTGATCCATCCATTTGATTAGATCTAAGGCCCATAATTGACCCTAGGTTCACATATAGGGACATGGTTCTCATTTGAACCTAATCACACACACACACACACACACACCACACCACACACACATATATATATATATATATATATATATATATAGATAGATAGATAGATAGATAGATAGATAGATAGATATGTTTCGCCCTGAAAATTACGCCAGGAACCACATGCTCCTATCTCTGAGAATATCCTGACCTGTTTCAACAAAAACCACATAAAAAAGGACCACTGGGGTTTTTCGATTGAAACCTCTCCGATTCTTAAGTCTGTTAAGCATTTGGACCGGAAGAAGTAAAATCTGGAGAAGAATGCTTAGCATGTCATACCTCTCTCAGCCTTGGGGCTGAGATATTTATAGTTTTCGCCAAGTGGGGCCTTTCTAGGATCTCGAAAATAGAAAACCGTGAATCTCGGGCCGTTACTCAAGACGACTTGACATGTAAGCTTCCATCAAGAGAATAGATCATCTCTATCGCTAAGTACTCCCCTTTCCTGACCTGATTTCTTGAAACCTTATCCAAGGCTCCGAATGAGGTCAGGACAGTCTTTATCAGGCTATAGGCTCGTCTTCTACCTCATCTTTCCTCCTTCTAAGGACACCAGTTCAGCTCGTCCCAACCAGGTCTGTCCAAGCTGTCCAAGCTGTTTAACAGCCTGTCATCAGGTCAGGTCCGTACCAACACACACACACACACACACACACACACACACATATATATATATATATATATATATAATTATTTAAATGGATATAAAATAAATATAAAAATAAAAATTTATAATATTATAATTATAATACATTTTAAAATAATATTATATATTTATAATGTAATTAATTATTTATAAAATAAAATTTATAATTATATTAATCATTTATTAATATAATATAATATACATAATTAATTATTTAATCATATATATTTTGAAATAATATATAGTTATAATTATTTATAAATAATTATATTTATAATTAATAATATATATTTGCAATTATTTATAAATAATTATATTTAATACACACACACATATATATATAATATTTATAATATCATTATTCATAAATATAATCTACATTTAAAAATATAACATAAGATTATTACATATTCATAATAATTATATATCATTATTTATATATATAATATATATATATATATATATATATATAAAAATAATTAATTAATCATATATATTTTGAAATAATATATACTTATAATTATTTATAGATAATTATATTTATAATATATATATATGTGTATGTATATTTATAAATAATATATATATTCATAATAATATTACGCATTTATAATATCCTTTTTAATAAATATAATCTACATTTATAAATATAACTATTTATATTAATATTATGTATTTATAATATCATTATTCACAAATATAATACACATTTATAAATATAATAATATTTATTATAAATATAATTTATAACTTAATTTACATATCTAATATACATTAAAAATAGGAAAAACTCCCATATACTACCAAAATATAAGTCTTATCTACAATATAATCCATTAACTCTTTTTATTCCCATATAAACCAAATACTTCCCATTTAATCGAAAATATAATATAAACTGTCCAAAACACTCTACAAAAAAAATAAAATTATTTACCCAAAACTCTAATTCAACTCCATTTAAGTCCATTCTTCAGAAACTTGGAAAATATAAAAAGGCATTTCATTAGACCCAAAATCGGAATCGTTTCCTTCACGCCCAAAATCGGAATCGTTTCCTTCACACCAAAAATCGGTCGATCCCCAATTTCTTGAAATTGAAAAGTCCTTCGACTCCTTGACTAGATAGCCCGGTGAACCGAACTCCGGTGAGCAAGGTTCTCAAATTCCCCGCAACAGTGTGAAGGCGCAGTGGCGATGGTCAAGCGACACTCTAACTCCCGGCCTGGTTTGGATGGCTTGGTTGCGTTTGGGATTTTTCGGCAGTTGGGCGACTGCACTGGGTGCGTGACAGACGGTGGTGGTGGTTTTGGGCCCTCTGGGCTTTGCAAACGGACTGGGTATGATTGGTTGTTTTAAGGCCATTTTTGAAAATGACTGGGTTTCCAGTTTGGAAAAGTCCGCAAGGATACCGGAATTTTATTGGATTGCTAAAGGGAACTTTTTTATGTTCTGAAACTGGGATTTTGTTCAAAAAGGTGAGATTGGATACCAAAATTTTATTGGGTTGTTTTTTCTAGACAAACTTTGTCATTAATTTAACATTTTCTTTTTGGCCCAAAAAAAAGTTGTTTGAAATATGGAATTCAACTATGCACATAAGTAGTTCTTAGTTTTTGAAAAATTGTTTTGAAATTTAGACCACTAGTTCTGAGTTTTTTTTGAAGTTTGATGGAATAGTTTTGAATTTTTTCGAGTAGTCTTGAAATTTACACGAGTAGTTCTGAATTTATTCTGGTGGTTCTGAATTTATATGAGTAGTTCCGAAATTTAAACGAGTAGTTCTGAATTTACATGAGTAGTTCTGAATTTTTGAAGAATAGCTTTAAAATTTACACGAGTAGTTCTGAATTTACATGAGTAGTTCTTAAATTTATACGAGTAGTTCTGAATTTACACGGGTAGTTCTGAATTTACACGAGTAGTTCTGAATTTACATGAGTAGCTCTGAATTTACACGAGTAGTTCTGAATTTTTGAATAACAAATAAAATAGTTAGAAATGGCAATTTAGTACTCTTATATAATATTTTGGATTAAGTGGGAAGTTGGGATTTCAATTGCCTATTTGGGAAAAAATATTTCACTAATGGTCTATATGGGAATTGACCCTTAAAAATATATAAACTCTCACATGTAATTGACTTGACAAGATGGTAACACTCTTCCTCTATTTACAAAAGTTCAGGGGTTCGAATCCCACCCATGCCATATGTGGGATCTAAATTGATCCGGGCCTGGCTGGGCTGGGTTGTGGGTTGGGCTAGGGCAGTCTGGGCTAGCCCGCCCAATCTTTTATAATATTTTAAAATTCTTGACGGGTCTGACCCGTCAGCATTTTTAAAATACTATTAAAAAATGTTGACGGGCCCAATCCCTCAACATGCCGTTAGCATTGAGAAAATGACCAAAGATACTATCTTTTATTATTTTTTTCCATTTTTATCTCTAGTTAGTTATTTTTTCCGCATCTACCATATTTTTTATCTTTTCTACGTGCTGAGTTAGAAATAAAAATACTTATTTTTGGAATATCTAAAATCTATATTAGGTAAACTAGATAATTCATTAATTGAAAATATGCCGACATGTAACCTCAATTATTGTGATATCCGATATCTTACTCGTAACCTCAATTAGGCAGAAACCATTAGGCCTGCCCGTATTCCACCGTTCTTACAACTTGCGTCCTTTCATCTCCCCAAATCAAACCCAAAATATTTCAAATTTTCATCTCAGATATCCCGCCACATACAATCGTGTATGATATTCCAGAATTTCTGCAGATCCTGTAAATCTTCACGATTCTCATACATTTGAAACCAATATATATACCCAAAACCCTAATTACTGTGATGGGCAAAAAAACCAATCCCGAAAAAAAAAGAAGTATGAATGTTGTACCGGAAACTAGCATTTCCACAGAGGAGACAAGAACTCGATCTAAAAAATTAAAGCACCAGAGTAATGCTATACTGAAGAATCGAAAATTCTCCATGTTGGTCGAGAAGGGGAATAGGGTTTCTTTCGATTCTGCGTTGGAATCGAATTCCGACTTTGAATCACACAAATAGCTAGATGGAAATAAAACAAGACGAGGCATCCCTTTATCCTACCAGAAGAAGAAAAACCCCAGAAAAAAAAATGTAGTTCAAATTCCAAAGCCAATAAAAAAAGACCCAGCAAGAATCTTGCTTTAAGTGATGGCAATTCTGATCGACCGACCTATGGAACAAAGGCGCACAAACACAATTCTGACATACCAGACAAACATAAACACAAGGTTTTTGACACTTATTCTTTTAATATCTGATTTTCATTATATAACTAATTTAAAACCCACAGTCTATTTTTCTCACTAATTTGTTACTTATGCATTTAGAAAAAATATTTTTTATTATTCTACTATTATTATAATATTAATATTTACTACTCAACCATTATTCTACTATATTTAATTTTCCCCAGTTTGTTTATTTACTAATGGAGCAAAGTAAACTATGTGTTGTGTCCACATTTGATATGCGTTTTCCGAATAACAGAGAACCACAAGTTATGCATTGAAATATTTTACATCTTTAGAATATATTTCAAGTTGTATAGGAATATATATTGTTGGAGTTATAAATGTGATTTTTAATCTCTAATTTGGATGTTATGTTTTCAAGTATCTGATATATATGTATTTTTGACACACCATGTGAGTCTGATGAGATGTTTTATGATTTGTTTACAACATGATTATCAAGACTAAACAATGTTTATATGCTGCTTACATGTTGAGTATACATTTTTCTTTATTGTAACCTTAGAAAATGGTGTGTTTTTATATGTTATGCTTATAGCTTTATATATATACATATACAAATTGAGTATGGCTTGTTTACCGTACCATTATGAATTTGAGCAACGTCACCATGTAGCTTACATATTGAGTGTACGGTTTAATGTACCTTTTTTTTAAATATGAGTGTTGTTTTATATATTATACCTACCACGCGATGTTATGCCACAAATATATATATATATATATATATATATATATATATATATATATATATATATGCCTGATGGAGTATCTTATATTTACCAATTGATGTTATGTCATGAGAAGAAGATATATTTTTATATATCTTAAATATATTCCCAGTATTTTAGAAACATATATCTCTAGAGTTAATGATGTGTGTTTTAATTTCTAATTAGGAAGTTATATTTTTTGCATCTGATATATATGTTTTTTATGCATTGTAGGAGTCCGGTTCAGATGTTTTGTGATTTTATTTGCATCATGATTATCAAGACATCACAATTGTTATAAGCAGTTTACATGTATACTCTTACTTTCTATTTTTCTGCCAGACAAATGAAATATACCCAATGTATCATTTTGAATGGTGTGATTTTTCGATTTTAAAACAAGGTTGTTGTTTTATATATTATAATTACCAAGCAATGTTATGCCACTATTTCACCCTGAAAATAACAGAACCACGAACGCCCGCTTCTTTCTTGGATATTCTGACCTGCTCCAACAAAAACACCTTAGAAAGGACCACCAAGGGATTTCCGGTAAAAACCTCTCCGATGCTTAAGTCAGTAAAGTAGCTTTTCTTATCGGAATATTTCAAGTTAGAATGCTCAGAATGTCATACCTTTCTCAGCCTTAGGGCTGAGATATTTATAGCTTTCGCCAATTGGGGCCTACCCGAGATCCCAGAAACAGAACCCACGAATCTTGGGCCATTTACTTAAGACAACCTGACCAGGAAGCTTCCTTGTGGAAAATCAGTTGACCTGACCTGGAAGTTTCTTCCTAGAGAACAGATCATCCTGTCGCCCTTCTCCGAGTTCTCAGCCCGATCTTCTAAAACCTCGCTCAAGGCTTTAGATGAGGTCAATATAGTTCCTTTAGGGCTAAGGGCTTATATCTTCCCTTTTCTATTAGGGAATTAGTTCAGGTCATCCCAACTAGACCATAGTTTTGTGCCTTACCATCAGATCAGGTCGCACTAACTAGTCCCCCCCTGAATAGTAGGGATGAGTTGTAACGCCTTGGATTCCATGCCTGACGGTTAGGATTATTAGCATGTCCTTTTAATTATCGTGTTCTGACATGCATTGAATGCGCAAATCTCGTCAATGCCACTTTCTCAGATCAGGTTGCGTCCTTTGGGGATGACCCACAATGCCTCGTATTCCCTTCCAGCGTTTGTAATTCTCTACGTGTCTTGTCAAGTACTGTAGTCTGACACGCATTAAATGCAGAAATCTCGCCAAATCCTCTTTTTTCCTAAAAATTCGTTTTCCAATTATATCACTTCCCCTTTTCATTAACTATATTCAATTTTATCCCTCCGCACTTGCTTGTTTTCTCCAGAACTTCTTGCTACTTTCTTCTTCTTATCAAGCTCTTCTTCTCCTTAAAACTAGGTACTCTCTCACTCTCCTGTAAATTTTAATTTGCCTGCCTCTATCTCTTTTACCCTTTCATCTTCTGGGGATTCATCATCTTCCCTTAATTTATTTTCCTCGGCAATGCCATCGGCCACCGCCCCCGGTGGGCAACATCATGCTCTTCCTGGTAATGACCAGGATAACATAGTCTCCATTGTTAGCAATCTGACCCTTTAAGAATTACGTTCCAAGTTTTCCATCTCCGATGACTTCTCTTTCACCATCCCAGATTCCGGTAAAAGAGCCTCTCGACCTCCCCCAGGTTATCTAACCTTCTTTATTGATCAACTCCAGGTGGATCAAGCCTCCCCGCCAATTCTTTCATTTTGGCAGTGTCGCGGATGTACCGGATTCCGATACATCAATTCGTGCCCAACGCCTTTAGGGTCATGGTAGGGTTCCACCTGGCAGTCCAATTTTCTGGGCTTATCCCCACGGCCCAATTGTTTTAGTCCTTATTTCGGGCTAAGAGCTCCTCCTTTGGTTTTTTCTATCTTTCCGCTCGAGCTGATATCCATTTTCTAGTCGGGAACCCCTCCTCCTTCAACCCCTTATTTGCTTGTACACCAGTTGTGAATCCACTCGTGCGCATATCCGCTCTGCCCCCAATTCCTTCACCATCTGAACTCCTCTCAGCAGGGCTTCATACTCTGCCCCATTATTAAATAAACAATAGTTCATTCACACTTCATATTCTATAGTCACACCTTCTGGGTCTATTAATACTATTCCTGCACCACAACCCAGGTTACCTACTGAGCCATCTGTGTAAATCGTCCACTCTTTCTTTTCTCTTGTAAAGTCGGCCAATGACTGAGCTTTAATCGTCACTCTCCCTTCAAAATGTTTGTTGAACTCATTGAGTTCGATAATCCATTTCACCAACCTGTCAGAAAGTTTGCTCATTAGTGATTTCAAAGGTAAATTAGTTCGAACTATTATTTTGTGCGAGAGGAAATAGGGTCGGAGTTTGCGGGCTTTCCTGACCAAAGCCACCACTGCTCGCTCGACCTCCACATATCAAAGCTCAGCATCATGCAAGACCTTACTCCAGTAGTATACGGGCTTCTTTATCCTACCTTCCTCTCTGAGCATAACCGTGCTCACTGCCCATTTTCCTATAAACATATATAAGATTAAGGGCTCCCCCACGATGGGTTTGGTCAGCAATGAAATGTTTGCCAAATATTCTTTTGGCTTTTGAAATGCGTCATGACATTCTTCATCCCATTGGAATCGGGCTTTCTTAGGCAAGTCCCGGAAAAATGGCAAGCTCCTCTCTGCCAAGCGGTAGATAGGTCTGCTTAACGCGGCGATCGACCAGCCAAACATTGCATCTCTTTGACATTTTTGGGCAGTTACATATCCATAATTGCCTTGATTTTTTTTGGGTTAGCCTCTATTACTCTTTCTGTGACCATGAAGCCCGGGAACTTTCCAGCTCTTACCCAAATACACACTTCTTGTGGTTCAACTTCATCCCATACCTCCTCAAGGTATCAAAGGTTTCCCTCAGTTTGTCCACATATGAGGTCGCTTTAGCACTCTTGACCAGCATGTATTCGACGTATACTTCCATGTTCCTTACGAGATAGGCCTTAAACATCTTATCCACTAGCCGTTGGTACGTGTCTCCCGCATTCTTATGGACATATGGAATGACCACATAGCAGTATGTTCCCTTTGAAGTTATAAAGCTGACCCGTTTCCAGTCATCCTTAGCTAACTTGATTTGATGGTACCCCTGCGAAGCATCCATCATACTAAGCAATTCGCAGCCGGAGGTGGAATCTATGTGTTGATCTATCCTCAGTAGTGGATAATGATCTTTTGAACTGGCACGATTAAGATCTCTGAAGTCAATTCACATGCGCCAGTCCTCTTCTATCTTTGGGACAAGTACGTCGTTGGAGAGCCATTCTCGAAATTGTATCTCCTAGATGTGTTATGCCTGCAGTGGCTTTTCCACCTCCGCTTCAATAATGGCCTCCTTCTCAGGGCCAAAAATTTCATTTTCTTTTTTTCACTTGTTTTGCTGTAGAGCTGATGTTGAGGTGATGCTCTGCTAACATCGGATCGATCCCTATCAAATCTTGGGGGAACCAGGAAAAAACATTTGTGTTGTTTCTCAAAAACGCAACCAACTCTACCAAAACTTCTGGGTTCAGAATCGTTCCTACACTTAGGACTCGGCTGTTGTTTCCTGGGATTACCTCTACTGACATCAGGTTCTCCTCCCGCTGAACTAGCTCGGGTATGGCATTTTTTGTCCTTGCTCTTTTACACCACCTTTCCTCTTCATTGCGCCAAACACTCTCCACATACGTCTACCGCAATGCATATTGGTCGCCATGGACCTCGCCAACTCTATCCTGGGCAGAGAACTTCATCTTCATATGATAGACAGAAATCACTGCCTGGAATTGGCTTAAAGATGGTCATCTTAGCATGGCATTATATGAGGAGGGTGCGTCCACTATCAAAAAATGCACCGACCTGGTCTACATAAACGGGTCATCCTCTAGCGTGACCAAGAGGTTCACTGCTCCAAGAGGTCTCAGGGCTCCCCCAGCAAAGCTTACCAATGAAGTCGTGGCCTCCTCTAACTCCATATCTAGATTCAATTTTCGAAAGCAATCATAAAACATAATATTTGCTGAGCTTCCCGTTTCAACAAAGATCTGTTGCAATTGTAATTAGCAACCGTGTCTGTTATGACCAGGGCAACCATGTGAGGGGCTAAAATACCATTCTCATCCTCTGAATCAAAGCATATTTTGGACTCGGTGCTAACTATTCTACTTCATGTGCCCTCCTAGTCAGGTCTCTCGCAGCCCGTACATAACTGTTCTGGGTTCGCCGGGAATGCTCGTCCCATTCACCTCCTGTGATCATCAAGATTTCACCTCGTACATCCTAAGATTGGCTCTCCCTTTGTACACTTGTGCGACCATTACTTCGTCCCTGTCTTGTATGGTATTGATCCTTTATAGGGGTAAGATCTGGGCCCTTCCCTTTTTGCCTGTATAAATTCTTCAAGGTGTTCCGCTTGCACCAGGCGTTCTATCTGGTCATTAAAGTGTGTCCACTCATCTGTGTCGTGGCCATATTCATTATGGTATCGACATAATCAATCTATTTTTTCTTTTATTGAATTCTGGGAGTACGTTCTAGGCTATTTTAGTTCGGGATGCCGTTCAATTGCCTGTAGGATTTCCCCTTTAGGTGAGGCCAAAGGTGTGTACCTATCAAGCCGAGGACGACCTCTTACTAGATCAGTCCTGTTCTTCTTTGTTGGGGTCCTATCTTCTTTGTAAGGTCATCTTCTCCGGTTTTCTCCATCATCCTTATCCTCAGAGTCTCCTCTAAGTGGATATATTTCTCTGCCCTATCCAGGAGCTCTCCAAATTTCAGTGCCAGCTTAACTACCAACGATTGGAAGAACTCCTCCTTCCTGAGCCCTTAGGCCAAAGCATTGACCAATAGCTCTTCGGATGCTGGTGGCACTTCCAGCTTGGCATCTATTAATTGCTTGATATACCCGCGCAGACTTTCGCCTTCTTTCTATTTCAAATTGAACAGTTCTAGTGGCATTTTTTGGTACTTCCTGCAATTGGTGAACTGGTGCAAGAATGCAGAACTGAACTCATCAAAGTTGCTTATAGATTTGGGGGGCAATTGGCTAAACCAGAGCTGAGCTGATTTCGTGAAGGTCGTGGGGAAGACCAAACACATGACAGCATCAGAAAAATTGTGCAAGGTGGCTGTGATCTTGAATCGGCTAAGGTGATCCCACGGTTTTGTTGTTCCATTGTACTCAACGCCCATGGAAAGGTAAGAAGTTGGGAGATCGTCCCTTATACTTGCCTTTGTGAATGGAGTACTCCTCCGCGTTTGCCCTGCCCCGGCACCTGCCATCTTTTGCTTCACTTCTCTTACATCCCTTTGCAGACCTTGCATCTGCTCGGTGAGATCTAGGTTGGCTCTTCTTGAAGTATCGTTATCGGAGTCGAAAGAGCTTTCCTCCTCATCCTCATTTGGAGCTCTAGTAGTTCTTGGGGTAGGCCGAACTGGCTCCCCGCCAGCTAGAGGATTTGCTTTGAGGTTGGGTGGCGATCGCTCTGCAAACTTCTTTTCTACAACCGCCTCTGCGGTCTTGCTGATAAGCTCGGATATCTGTTGTAGGAAGGCATCATTGATCGATCCGCCATCTGCATGCGCTGGTGCCTCCTAAGGCGGTGGTGTGTTGCGCCTAGCCGCCACTGACGGTCCCGCCGCCCCTGGAATTCCCGTTAGCGTGGCAGAGCTTGGCGTACCACCTAGATCCACCACAAGGTTTCGCTTGAGACCATCTGTCTCCATAATTACCATCTCATGCATTAACTCAATGTTTTACAACAAACGACGCTAATTGTTTCACCCTGAAGATAATGGAACCACGAACGCTTACTTCTTCCTTGTATATCCTGACATGCCTCACCAAAAACACGTTAAAAAGGACCACCGGGGGATTTCCGATGGAAACCTCTCCGATGCTTAAGCCATTAAAGCAGTTTTTCTTATCGTAATATTTCAAGTTAGAATGATCGGAATGTCATACATTTATCCACCTTGGGGCTGAGATATTAATAGCTTTCGCCAAATGGGGCCTTTCCGAGTTCCCGAAAGCAGAACCCGTGAATCTTGGGCCGTTTACTTAAGACGACCTGACCAGGAAGCTTTCTCATGGAATCAGTCGACCTGACTTGGAAGTTTCTTCCCAGAGAACAGATCAGCCCTGTCGCCCTTCTCTGAGTTCTCAACCTGATCTTCTAAAACCGCGCTCAAGGCTTTAGATCAGGTCAGTATAGTTTTTATAGGGCTAAGGTCTTATCTCTTCTCTTTTCTCTTAGGGCATTAGTTCAGGTCATCCAAACTAGACCCTAGTTTTGTGCCTTGCCATCAAATCAGGTCGTACCAAGCCACTAATATATATATATAGTATAGTATATATATATATAATATATATATATATATATATATCATTTGATTGTTTATGACATTTCCCTTGTTAATTTATTAGAATGTTCGTATTTTTGAGAATAATATATATTTTATCACGTGAACATTACTCAAAAGGTGATCACGCGTGTCTCGTTTTTTATTTTTTACTATTTATACCATGCTGCCGCCATTATCTAATTCAGTTTTTAATATGTTTATGAACTGTCTATCATATCTGAATGCAATTTTTGAACAAACATGAACATGTAGTTTACGCGTTGAGTATACGAGTTGTTTACAACTGTTTCAAAAATTCATTGTCTGGGATTTAATTGGTTATTGTTTTTGAATTTTGAACAATGTTAACAATGTTGATCACTTATACAAAGCTCAAAAATATTGGTATTTTAGTTATTTATTAAATGGGTGTACAACTTAGATATCAGGGTTTTTCTATGTAGGCCGATAATAATCGAACTTTACCCAATTTATCATTTCGACTAGTTTCTTATTTTTGCAATTTTAAATATATTTTTGTGTATATTTATCTTATTTTATACTGAATACCATATGATCATGTAATGTTTGTTATAGGATTGGGACCTACTACTAGGGGGTATCTAGTTCTTAGGCGGCAAGGTCGATAGCTTCAACTGTGAAGCCACTATCATAGAGATCAGACAGGTGTTCACATCGGCGCAGCATGAACTGTTCAAGAAATCGTGCTTTGGAAAGTTTATCGAACTCCAAAACTTCAAAGTGCATTCCCAGATAGTCCACAATTTATTATGTAGGGAGGTGGCCTAGAGAAGGAATGATGAGTTGTGGGTTGATATGAACAGTAAAATCATGCAGTTCAGGATATATGAGTTTGTTGTCATTACCGGGTTGAAGTGTAATGGGTCTTGCAACAAGTTAGGGATTGAACAAGTTTCTGGTGGTACTTATTACAAGTAGTTTGCTGGTTTTGACTCACTTACCAGACAAGTCATCCATCATAAATTTATCATGGGAAATTTCACAACCGACGAAGACGCTGTCAAGATTATTGCTTTGTACCGTCTAGTCAACTTCCTACTTGGTTCTCAGTTGTCATCGATGGTGGACCATTCTTACGTCGACTTGTTAGACAGTGTTGCAGCAAAGGACTATCCTTGGGGTAAGGAAGTTTATCAATTCACGATGGAACATCTGAAGGGCCAGTGTTACGGAAAGGAAAAGAGTGCTGCATATAACTACGAAAAGGGGCAAAGTTGTTTCATATTCTATAAATTGTGCAGGTTCATTATGCCTCTACAGTGGTGGTTCTACGAGATATGTGACAATGCGATAGGTATAACATGTATGCCCATTGGTCAATCGTCAATCCCTATGATTCTAAAATGGAGGTCCATAGGGGAACAAAAGAACAAGGACATAAAGGCAAACTTTCTCAGTTTACCCCCGAGCAAGGTAACACAATCAACATTTCTTAATTACAAGTCGTTTTCCAGTTCATTAGTTTAATTAATACATACATCAGGAGATGTACATGTTGATAAAAAAATTAATACGTTTTATCGCTGCAGTGCAACAACGTAACTCCAACAAAGGAGGAGCATATTTTATTGGAGTTGGGTGATTTCTTCAAGGGTTGTAACCAGTGGTTGCGTCTTGATGCTCCACCAAGTTCTTCATCGGGATCCATACCTACTGATCTGAGTAGCGGGTTAGACAAATTGTCCCGTAAACAAAACGTAATTGCGAATGATATGTGATAGGGATATCTTTGTGTCAGACCTGGTTTGGGGTAGCTCTGACCTCAAGGAGTCTAGATAAAAGGACTACGACGGCTCTGCGGGGAAGAGCTGTCTACTGCTTAGAGATTTCTCTCAGCTTAGCTATTTTGGAGAAGTCGTTAAAAGCCTGGTGATAATGCTGAGCTGAAGTTCCGGGGGTTAAACTCAAGCTTGATATTCAGGGAAGACCCGGCTTAGTTTCCTTAGGAACATAGCTTGTTTTCGTTACTGCAAGATCTGACCCGTTCGCGGCAGAAAACATGGGAGGAAAGAGGGACTGGTTCGTGACAGGTCTGATTCCTTAAAATCCGCGAGGATAACAAGAAAATTGAGATAATGTTAAATGGAGGAAGACCTGGCATTAGACAGGTCTGATTCCCAGACTCCTCAATGGAGAGACAAGTGGGACCACTTGTCTGGATTTGTTGCACAACGGCCCGAGATTCGCGGCATGTGCTCCCGGGATCCCGGCTGGGGTTCCCATTAGGGAAAGCTATAAATATCTCAGCCCCAAGGCTGAGAGAGGTAAGTCATTCTCTTGATCCTTCTTGCTTTCTTTCTGAAAAACACCTCAAACGCTTACTGACTTAAGCATCGGAGAGGTTTCCACCGGAAAATCACCGGTGGTCCTTTCTAACTTGTGTTTGTGGTACAGGTCAGGAGGGTGTGTAAGGTTCCAGGAATTTTCAACGTCGGTCATTTATCGGGTTGGAACAATATGGAGAAACTTAAAGCTCTACTACAGAACTTCTCTATTGATGTGATATTTTGACTCCAGTCGATACAGGATGCAGTTGTGGTATGTTTTACGTAACATCTTATGGTTCAACTTTTGTTTTTACTAGACACAATGTTTTTTTTACAACAATAATTAATATGCAATACATCATCTCTATTGTCCAGGTATTGTCTAAGGCAAACACAAAATGCGGCAAAGGCAATGACACCCAGGTTAGGAATCTCTGAATATACTTTAATAAATATTGAATAGAGTAGTCACATTATTATTCCAAAAAAATTTTAGGATCATAAATGTATAGGTGCCCACACAGTTGTTCTAGGAACTAGTGAAACAAACCACAAGCTCTCATCAACCCGATGTTTCAAATGGACAACTAAATGAAAACGTACGTCATACTTTGTATTATTTTATGTGGCACTATCAACCAGTTTTCACATTTTCTATGATGTGCTTCACAGCATGCGTTTTTAACAGGCTGTATATGCTACAACTTCTTCTTTGTTATATACATTTAAAAACTATATAATAATTACCAGTTTGAATTAATTTTATACATCTATTCTCACTCAAACGGATACTAAGCTTGTTGTTTTCTATTTTACTTCTCTTTTTTCTTTTATTTTTTTAAATCATAACCACCATCATAATAGACATAACTTTTTGGTTGCTTAGCGTATTATGTAATAATATACATACATATATATATATATATATGTGTGTGTGTGTGTGTGTGTGAGTGTGTGTGTGTGTGTGTTTGTGTGTGTGTATGTGTTAGTGTGTTACATACATACACACACACACACATATTACACACACACACACACACACACACATACATATATAGAATTAGGTTCAAATGAGAACCATGTCCTTATTTGTGAACCTAGGGTCAATTATGGTTCTTAGATCTAATTAAATGGGTGGATCAGATTTTTTATGTAATTTCTTATTTGATTAAAAGTATTAGGATTGTATAATAAAAGCATTGCTGGTGTATATAGCTGAAATATTAATAAAGCAATGTGATTGTATAATAAAAGTGTTGGGTTCGCTATAACCACACAGGGTTTACGCAGCGGAATTTTAAAATTTTTTATTTAATTAAAGTAGGCATATATCAAATATATATTGACCCTGTTGATTTTCTTAGTGATTTTAACGATCGTCATTTTTCATTATTATGTATCGAATACAAATATATTGATTCTTATAAAAATAAATTAATATCTCCTTTTCGATTTCTTCAAGCGATGATTAAGAGAGAACCAATTCCCGGTTATGTGGCTAACACCTAAACTCCTCGCCGTAGAGATCCAAGCGTATCCCCTCTAATCGAGTCCACCTTTGAAAAATTATTCGCTAGTAGAATCGTTTCGTTTTCAAATTAATTAAAGGAATAACAATTAATCCAACAATCAATAATTGATTGAAAATTAATTATTGTAGATGAAAAATTATCAATTAATTATCATCTACAAATTATAAATTGAAGATTTAAAATAAAATATAAGGTAATTATCTTCTGTGTTTTCAAAAAACTTCAAGCCTTTAGTTTTCTTAAATATTAAGAAAAGGACGGCTGCACTCCTTTCAGTAAATGACTTATTTTGCTTTTTTGTTTTCAAGATTGAAAACTGCAGCCGTGTTCTCTTTGTTTTCCTTATATATATATATATATATATATATATATATATATATATATATATATATATATATATATATATATATATAATTAGGTTAAGAACGAGATCTAATATCCGTTAACTAATTAATCATATAGTTAAGAAAAGAATTCTTCCACAAGTCATCCTGACTCTTTCAAAACAAAAAGTATGACTTGGTCTCAATTACCTTTTATATATATATATATATTTATATTATATACAAATATATATTATAAACTAATTTTATTTTAAGTTCTTTAATTATTCTAGTGGGCTTCTACAATTAGGGCCTACTAGTGAATTACATAGACTTGGATTTAAAATCCAAAAATTTAATTAATTCAAATAATTAATTAATTCCATAATTTCAAATTAATCAATCCAATTGACTAATTTAATATATTCCTTTTATTGAGTTTTCTAATTAAATTAAATTCAAATACATAATTAAATTATATAATTAAATATTTAACCCAACAATTGAATTGAATGAAAATCTCGTTTAATTAATCCAAATTAATTAATTATTCCAACCATTGGAGTTATCAATCTTGAAAAGTCAACAACCAAAATTATGTGTGACCCTTTTAGGTTCACGACTAACACTAGCAGTAGGCTTACAACTTTTGTAAGTTTATAAATAACAATTTATTATATTAATTAATATAATTAATTAATTCTCTTGAGATTAACTCTTAATTTCAAGAACCTACAAATCATGACAACATCTAGAAAGTAGCATGATTACCCAGTGTTAGGTGAAATAGTGAGTAAACCTATTTCAATTGCAAGTCCATACATGTACGATCCTTTCGACAACTAGTTTCCCGATTAAATCTTGGGCATGGATTTATAAGTCGAAACCCAATTGATTTAATAATTGTGATTTCATTTCAAGTTTAAGTAATTCATTTATGAATCAATATTCATCGTGCCCTGGCCAAGGTATTTGAATTACAAACTATGAAAATTCACAAGATACTCTCTTGTCCATAGACAAGTGTCGAATTCTATGTTGGTTACAGACAAACCTCCAAGCACATCGATACAATACCCAAAATACCCTTTTATGATTGTCAAACAATCAAAAGATAAATCTAAGCATTGCATGATGTGTACAAGGGTACCATCGTACCTCAAGTCAAAGGATTAATCATGTACTATTGTAAGATAGAAATTCTTATTCGACAGAAAAAATCTTCTAGTTAAGAATTTCCATCGGGTCATGTTCAATAAACTTATTTTTAACATCCTTGTCTTACAAGTATGAATCATAATGCGCAAGTCTTACCGGGCTATTTAATGTCATATCTCGAAAAGCCCATTGACTTGGAACATGTTTAAGACAAAAACCTTAGAGATATGTTCCATGAATTCCACCGTGTGCGCAACCATATCCCATATTTTAAATTGGTTTGCGGACTTTATCATACGTGCAATTATAATAAAATATTAAACATAAGATAAAGAAAATGCATTTATTAATATAATTTCCAATAAAATCATTATACAAGTAGAATGAAATCCAATATAATTGGAACGTTGGGCACTCTACTCTAACAAAAAGCACTAATTGTATATAATAAAATCACTAGTTCGCAAATAAGGACATGGTTCTCATTTGAACCCACCTCTACACACACACACACACACACACACACACACACACATATATATATATATATATATATATATATATATATATGTGTGTGTGTGTGTGTGTGTGTGTGTGTGTATGTGTATGTGTGTGTGTTTATGTATGTATGTATATGTGTGTATGTATATATATTCATGCACACGTACATTTACGTTTCCCATACTAAATTATCACAACAAACTATTTACATGGTTTATTTTATTCAGTTTACAATTTTTTTTTAAGTTATATACATTTCAAACTATATAATAGTTACCTATTTCATTTGATTTTATGCATCTATTCATTTTCACTCAAACGAATACTGAGTTTGTTGTTTTCTATTTTACTCCTCTTTTTCCTTTTTTTCTTATTTTCTTAATCACGGCGACCAACATAATCAGCATAAATTTTTTGTTTCTTAGCGTATTATGTAATAACACACACACACATGTATATATATAGGGGTGGGTTCAAATAGAACCATGTCATTATATGCGAACCTCTGAACTAATGCTTTTAATCAAATAAAAAAATACACAAAAAATCTGATCCATCTATTTAATTAGATCTAAGGCCCATAATTGACCCTAGGTTCACATATAATGATATGGTTCTCATTTGAACCTAATCCTATATATATATATATATTCATGCACACATACATGTAATTTTTCCATACTTAATTATTACAACAAACTATTTATGTGGTTTATTTTATTCAATTTACAAATTTTGAAAACATATTATGTTTTGACTTATCAATTATGTTTTAATCAGAAGGTGGCAGATGTTACGGACATAGTCGGTGCACCACCTGTTGTAGCAAAATTGGACAAATTCTTGATCACAAAGACATTCAGCTTTCGAGGCCATCATTCGACGCTATCCTGTCTGGTGTCAATGATAACGTGTGAAATTCTCCAAGAGGCGTTACAACAAATGATGTTGCCAAAGAGGTACTATTTTCCAAATCTCACATTTATATTCTCCAATTAGCTTGATACTTAGCATATTTCAGTACAAATAAATTATTATGTTTATTTAAAGGAAATTCACCCTTATAGTTTTGGCTAACAATACTATGCAATCGATCATTATCTTGTTTACATATATATGCAAACTATCAGTTAAGTTTCATTGATTTGTGCAAGTTGTCCCCAACAAAAGACAAAATGAGAAGATTGGCGTGCACAAACACACAGGATCATGTCCACTCGATGATTTCTATTGGACATGAGGAAAATAGGAGAAAGCACATGATTTCGATGCGTGGTTGCAGAAGGGGCTCCTAATGCATCCAAAGAAGACACCCACTGGGTATATTTTCCCATTTTTTAGTTTTTTAGTTTTGTTTGCAAAGTCCACCTATCCTTTTTACCTTTTTTATGGTTTATTCACATGTAGTTTGATCTTTTCTGTGACACTATTGAGCGATTGTTTAATTTTCATCATGCATTAAAAATATAATTCTAGTCCCAAGCTCGTCGCCATAAAACAAATTCCTATTTTAATTATTAAATAATTTAAGAATGCTATTTAAATGAATTTATAATTCGTTTTCCAAATAAAATTATATTATCATTTTCTAAGAGATTAATATAATTACTTAGTAATTTAATTATTTATTTAAATTACTATTAAGTCGTTTCTGAAATAATTTCGATTTCTAAAATTTTTATAATTTATCTATACTATAGTTACTATAAATAATTTGAAACTCTAATTAAGCGAATTTATAGTTCATTATAAATTTCTAAGGAACTATTATAATTAATTAGCAACTTATTAATTTAATTAAATTACTAATGAATTGTCCATGAAATAAATTTTTATTTATAGAATAATTACATTTATTTGTATTATAATTATTCTTAATCATTTAAAGTACTAATGGGCTGTCAACGGATTTATTCAGTTTTAAAACCTAAGATCGTTAATTGGATCGTTCTTTTTGGACTTGAAAACGAGCCCAATTACTAGCCTAGCCCACCAAGACCCTACCCTAACCTTCCTAAATTAAACCCATCTTTGGTTTATAAACCAAATTCTTTTTTTTCTTTCACCAGCCGTTTCCTAAAAATTTTTCGACCCTTCTTCACTTTTCTGCAAACGTCCACAAGCAAAGGTAATGGCCAAGTTCTGGTTTCTTTTCTAAATTTTTTCTTAGAAACTAACCCCATACAACACCACCAACATCACAACATCATCAAACATCAAACGAATCCAGGCGATTCCCAACCAAACAAAGCGACCCGAAACCCACGTCAACCCAAAACCGTTTCGAGCAGCCCCACGAGGACCCAGCCGCAGCCAAACCGCAACCCATGAATTGAGGATCGAGACCCAGTTTCAAAACTCGTACACCAGCCTGTTCTCGGCCAATTTTTCGACTTCACCACCACCTGCAAACCACCGGCAAAACCGCCCGTTTCAACCCAACACCAGGCGCACCCCGTTTCAGGCCCGAACCAACCAAAACGACGTCCGAACCCACCACGGCCCGTTCTCTCGGCCACCATTCCAAACCAAACAACGGCACCAAACGTCGCCAACCATCCCGGCCACGAATCCCGAACCATCGCC
>BMAC01000688.1:223527-278557 GCA_014905375.1 Phtheirospermum japonicum | reverse complement strand
TCTGAAATAATTTCGATTTCTAAAATTTTTATAATTTATCTATACTATAGTTACTATAAATAATTTGAAACTCTAATTAAGCGAATTTATAGTTCATTATAAATTTCTAAGGAACTATTATAATTAATTAGCAACTTATTAATTTAATTAAATTACTAATGAATTGTCCATGAAATAAATTTTTATTTATAGAATAATTACATTTATTTGTATTATAATTATTCTTAATCATTTAAAGTACTAATGGGCTGTCAACGGATTTATTCAGTTTTAAAATCTAAGATCGTTAATTGGATCGTTCTTTTTGGACTTGAAAACGAGCCCAATTACTAGCCTAGCCCACCAAGACCCTACCCTAACCTTCCTAAATTAAACCCATCTTTGGTTTATAAACCAAATTCTTTTTTTTCTTTCACCAGCCGTTTCCTAAAAATTTTTCGACCCTTCTTCACTTTTCTGCAAACGTCCACAAGCAAAGGTAATGGCCAAGTTCTGGTTTCTTTTCTAAATTTTTTTCTTAGAAACTAACCCCATACAACACCACCAACATCACAACATCATCAAACATCAAACGAATCCAGGCGATTCCCAACCAAACAAAGCGACCCGAAACCCACGTCAACCCAAAACCGTTTCGAGCAGCCCCACGAGGACCCAGCCGCAGCCAAACCGCAACCCATGAATTGAGGATCGAGACCCAGTTTCAAAACTCGTACACCAGCCTGTTCTCGGCCAATTTTTCGACTTCACCACCACCTGCAAACCACCGGCAAAACCGCCCGTTTCAACCCAACACCAGGCGCACCCCGTTTCAGGCCCGAACCAACCAAAACGACGTCCGAACCCACCACGGCCCGTTCTCTCGGCCACCATTCCAAACCAAACAACGGCACCAAACGTCGCCAACCATCCCGGCCACGAATCCCGAACCATCGCTCCTGCCAATATCACCGAATCGCCAACTCCGACGAATGCCCATAGCCGAGGCGCAGCCACCTGCCGACTCAGCCACACAACAACCACAGCCACCTTACAGCCCGAAGTCAAGCCCGAAACCAACCCAAACCCTCCGTCGACAGCCACCCCACCACGGCAAAGCCCGACTGAAACCCACGGCAAACCATCGCCACCCGCAGCCAACAATCTCCGCACCACCACCACCCGAATCAACCGCAAGCCAATCGGCCACTAGCGCCGCCGCCGCCGTTGGCCACCGTCGGCCCCACCTTTCGGACAGAGTGGAGCGGGGGCAAAAACTGCCCGTGTCTCCGTCGCCCGCCCTCGCCGGTTGCAGCCAAGCATCGCCCGACGCCGCCTTGCCTGCTCCGCTGCTGTCGCTGTTTCGCCGGAGCCGCCCAATTGCCGACGCCTTCGCCGCTGCTAATAGCCGATTTCTGGCCGAGTTTTGATTTGGGGGAAAGAAAGGAAATAAGGAGACGGGTTTTGAGGAGGGTGGTTTTAAATTATAAATATCCTTTGACGGTGATTTGGTTATTCATATTATGTTTATTTCCGCTGCGTAAAGTTTGAAAGTCTTGACATTTATTGTGACGCCAAGGTTTCGTCATATTATTCGTAAATATAAATCCTATTTTGATTAAAGTGAAATCGGGGCGTTACACAAGGCGTGGCCCCCGTCTTGGCATGCACTGGGCGCAGGTTTTGGCTTCGCCTAGCATGCGCCATCATGCGTCAAGGGTGCTGGCACAGAATTTGGCTTCGCCTAGCATGCCTTGGCTAACATTCCAGAATGTTTGGCCATTTAGGAGCTTGCTCTTGGCACCGATTTTGGCATGTCTTGGCTTGAATTTCGGTCATCAATGACTTTACCTATGAAAATAGGAATTTTGATTATAAAAACCTAAGAATTATACTAAACCTCAAATTAATTGAACCCCTTTAGCCAAATTAAGTGTAAAATCAAAAAGAAGCATGAAAACCAACAAAACAAGAGAAACAACCTAATAAGTTAACAAACTCGAATCGAAACCACTAAAAAAAACTCAAAACCCAAATTAAAAACACAAGAAAAACACCACAATTACATGCAAAATAACCACCCCACACTTATTAGTTTGTTCGTCCTCGAACAACGAAAAGAATCGAGAATGTACATGCAATGAATATTATGAAAAAAGAAAAATCCTTGTGCTTATCCTTACTAGAGTGATAAAAGTATCAACATAAACTCGTTACGCCAATCATTTCTCGTATTACTCTTTCTCAAATGAAAACCAAATCGATGACTTCCTCTCAAATGGAACTTTGAGGGTGTTCGCTCAATTCACTCAAGTGTTTTGTTACATGGGACGTGTATATGCTCGAGTCGGACAATGCATGCATCTCGTCAAGATTTCACAAATCAAAAACTCAAAATCGCCCATTGTACATGGCCAAACAAGAATCGAACGAGGTCTTTGTTTTGGGTTGTAATGTTGGCTCTTTGGTAAGGTATGGAATATATGGATATAGTGGCTAACACATGATCAAACGTGCTCAATAACACACAAAATCCTAATTTCTAAAATCCAAAGCTTATGATCGCTTCACCCTTCCCAAATTACCAACTTTCATTCGGAACCCTTTCGTACACTCACACACTTTTCCGAATTTTATTTCACAACACTTAGAAGCCTTTTGAATTTGCTTCTTTTACAAAACTTAGCCTTTTAAACATTAGTCTATTCGCTTGAACGCACGCTTTATCACTTTTCGTGATTTGTGTTGGAGTTTATTTGTTGATCTCCCTTTTTTTTTCTTTTTTTTTGTATATGTAAGTAACTCAAAACCCGAAACCCACAATTGATTTCCCACATACTTCTAATCAACTAAAAACATACATTCTCTCCTCATAATTTATGAAGATATAAGAACTAAAATCGAGCTCGGCTAACAAGAAATGGGACATAGGCTCGAGGGGGATCATTTGGGATTTTTAAGTAGCTTATATATTTGGATATAGCCTGAATAAGGGTGATATATGTGACTCGAGGTCATTTAAAAATTCAATCATGTACGAGCAAAATCAAGCCTCCTCAATGCAATTTCCATAAAAATGCAAGCAAAACCGATAATTCACATAAGGCTACTCACTAGTTTGCACCCGGTTTGGAGACAAAATCAAAAGAGCTTTTAGAGCTTTGCAAATCTTTTCATGAGTAAATGTTGATTATATATATAGGCGGGTTTTGGACGAAGCACAAAAATTCAACTACTTACACAAGAGGTCATAAACATGCAAATACCCAACAAGTTGGTGATTGATAAACAATGTAAAAAATTCACACAAGACACAAAAATGACTGATCCATATAAATGCACAATTAGTAAGCGTTACTTCGCCAAGGCTCGAGTTAAGAAAGACAAATCATGCTTTGTAAAACCCGGACCCTGACCACTTACCCACCCCACACTTAGACCATACAATGCCCTTATTGCATTTTTATGAAAATCAAGTAAAAGGAGTGTGAGATAGAAGCTCCCTTAACCGAACGATTTTGGGTCGAGCTCGGTGGGGTCCACTTAAGCATCCAAGCAATACCAACGAAAATCAAGCTTGGCTTATTTCTCCCAACTCCATGAACACTACCAACTTATCAAATCGACCAAGGTTGAAGTCGGAAAACAAAACACTATAAAATAAAATCACACGAAATCAAAAACACAAGAAATATGCACAAGAATCAAAATAAGACAAAATCAAGGGTTAAAAAGAACAAAAAGTCAACACAATATATATATATATATATATATATATATATATATATATATATATATATATATATATATATATTTTAATTTGTCAATTTTTGAGTGTTTTTGGATTTTTATATAATTGAATGTTTTTGGATTTTCATATAATAAGAAAGTAAGAAAGAAAAAAAATAAAATAAATAAATGAAAAGAACTTGGGTTGACTCCCAATAAGTGCTTGTTTTACGTCACTAGCTTGACGAACTCCCTTTTTAATCATGGTAGAAAGAGAAGAACACGACGATAAGGTTTGACTCGATGGCAATGAACTTGGGAATCGTGCTTGAGTCTTGGGGTCAATTAAGGTCACCGTCCCACTTGGATTGACTTCCTCAATTGCATCGGGCCCCTTATCTTCCAGACTCCAACCAACAACACCCTTAAAGTCTCTGAGCACTTTAATCAACCCTTCCCCTTCGTCATGTATTTGTTGCGTCCTTTCCTTGTGGATGCGAGCATTTTCATATCAAACATTCCGAAACTCATCTAACTTCTCCACTCGCAACATTCTCTCTAGCCCGACCTCTTTTGAATCTGTATTCGCGGCTCCTATCCCAAAAGGCTTCATGCTCAAACTCAACCGGTTTGCTCTCCTCGTCTTCAAAATCGACATACTTGAGGTGAGATTAGAAAGGCTTAAAATCGGGTTTGTGCCTCCTCTCGACCTCATTGGGAACTAGATCGTACAATTCGATGATCTCCTCACGATACTCTTTAAGCTTTTCAATGGGTTTCATTTCCAACCCATCATCAACAATCTCCACCTCCCCCTCTAAAAATTCATCGTTGCCCTCAACGACACATAAACAATCTTTGTCATACCATACCTTAGCACATCGAAGCACAATTGAACCGTCATTATGAACAAATGGCTCATTCCCCTTACTACAACTTTCAACACAAGCTCCCGGGTCAAGCTCTTCCACCTTGCTCTCTTCCTCCATAGAAAATTGGTCATCCAACTCTTGAATCACATCGACATGTAAGCAATCCGCATGAAAGACGCTTGATGGAATAGATGACAAGTTAGCCATAGAAAACATGACCGAGTCACCCGCTACGGAAAAAGTAAGATTCTTCTTTCCAACGTCTATCAAGCATTGAGTTGTAGACATGAATGGGTGGCCTAGAAATATAGTGTGGTTGGCGCCATCATCCTTCACCACGCCAACATCCAATACCACGAAGTCGACCGGAACCATGATCCCCCCGACTTGAACAAGAACATGCTTGACCACCACCTTTGCGTGTCTAATTTACCGATCGGCCAATTATAAGCAAATACGTGTCTCTTGTAAAGAAGGAAGGTTCAATTGTTTATATATCTAAGACGACATCAAATTAACACCAGCACTAGAATCAAGCATGCCATTAATAATTTTTCCATTCCCGAGTTTGATATCAACACAAAACCAGCTAGGATCTGACCTCTTAAGAGCCGAGAGAAAGGGGTCACTAACAACACTTGCCTCCTTAGATGGATAAACTATCTCATTCATAGCTCTCTCCAGATTTTTTGGAGAAAGATCCTTGGAGAACGTAGAGTAAGCGAGCAAATTCCAGATGGCGTCTAATACTTGGACAATAAATCATGGAGCTTTTGAAATCGGTCATCCTTCATAACAAATTGTATCCGGGATGGATAGGGAATGGGGGTCTTAGAAATTGGTGCCTTGTAGGGATTTGAAGACTTGTGTAGGCCATTGGGAAGCTCCCTAGCTAAAGTAGGACCCACGGGCGTAGAATCGGGAAGAGAAAAAACACTCGGGATAGAAACCACCTCCTCCTCGGATGGCGGGATAACCTTATTATCAACTAACCCACTACTTCCAAGGACCGTAACTGCATGACCTTGCGAAGTTTGGCTAGGAAATTTACCTTTATCATTTGCTTGTTTTAGCATATTCACGTCACTTGCCAATTGCCCCATTCTATTGTTTAACCAATTCTTCGTGGCCTCAAGAGCACTGAACCGAGCATCGAATGAAGCCATCGTAATGAACAAGTATTTCAATTATTGCATGATGTCCAAGAGAGTCGGATCGGAAGGTGGAGTGGAGCATTCACCGGAATTGGTGGACGAGACGGACCCAATGAAGGATTAACACCCGCATATGTATTGGCATAGCTAAAATTCAGATGCATGGGGTTGCTCGGATGATACAGAGGATTGTGGTTCGACGGATGAGCAAAATGCATCTTAGCAACAATGGGTTCCACTTGATACCTTTGAATCCCACACACATCCTCCGATTGAGGCATCGACATATAGAAAGAGGTATTTAACGGACTATATAAGGTATCATTACAAGCTATTCCACACGACGCACACGGGGGTTCCGGGCTTGGGCTAGACAATTTAGCAATTTGAGCCTCCATAGCCGCGATTTTCTTTTCCAACTCAAGTTAGGGGAGGACGTTTCACTCACTTCATTAGCACTCAAATACAATGCTCGAGAAGACTTTTATTGAGAATTCTCGGCCAAAGTGGTGAAAATCTTGAGAACCACTTGAGGAGGTTGATCCTTCATATTACCCCCCACCGACGTATCCACCATATATTGGAAATGTGGGTCCGACGCCTCATAGAAAGTTTGAATTAGAAGTTCCTTTAGCACATGATGATGTGGACAAATCGTGAGAAGATCTTGGAAATGAGCCCAAGCAGAATGAAACGACTTATTTTTCATTTGTTTAAACAAAATAATCTTGATCCTCAACTTGACCATCTTTTCTGCGGAATAATAATGATCCAAGAATGTTGCTGAGAGCTCATCCCATGTATGAACTGAATTGGAGGGGATACTCATAAACCACGACAATGCCTTATCTTGGAGAGAATACGAAAAACAACGGAGTTGAAGATGCTTTAAACTCATCATATTCGGGCAGTGGAAACTCGAGACTTGCCATAAAAATTATTGTAGGAATTGGAGAGGATCCTCTTTATCAAAGGCATGAAATATCGGAAGCCGAGCGAAATCAAGTAAACGAATATCAATAGCCATAACCTCGGGAGGAAGGGATACATAAGACGAAATAGTCGCCCCCACAAAGTCTTCGCTAACCTCTCTCTTAGCAAGGACGGGAGGGGCATTTTGAGCATTAGGGCTCATACCCCCAAACAAAGCATACGGATCGGGAGTGCCCTCGTGATCATTATTATTAGCACCTCCATAACCCGGAACACCACCATTACCATGTAAATTCACATTCGGAGCATGATTGAAATTATAAGCGGGAGGGACTCCATACGGGTCGGGATTCGGATTTTGCATGTTCGGAAATTGATTAGGAGCACCATAACCCCCATACGGACCGAAATTCAGAGTTTGCATATTCGGGAAGTGATTGGAATCACCATAACCTCCATAAGGGTCATTCATACCCACGAAAACACTATACCCAACATGGTTTGCACCATGCCCTCCCACGTTGGGTTGACCATTGCCAATAACATCATTGGCAATGAGGTTTGCACCATGCCCCCACATTACCAAAACCATTAAAACTCATCCCATTCCCAACATGGTTTGCACCATGACCTCACATGTTAGGAATATAACCTTCATTTACATAAGTATTAGAAATGAAAGCATTAGAAGGGTAGGGAAGGGTGTGGTACCTAGTTGTAGGCCCATGGCGTGTCCATGAGTGGTGAAACCACTCCCATGATTTCCTAGAGCGTGGTATAGAGGGCTCGTTGGTTTGGGATTTGAAGGCCCGGTCTTGTCGATCGAGGAGGATGGCTCAACATGAACAACGGGCTCGGAATCAATAGAGCTTTGGGGATCACATGCCCACGGAGACTCCTCGGTAGTATTGAGAAATGGGCTGGTGTTTGGAAGATTATTCGCCATATCATGAGTAGTATCCAAGGAACATATTAAATGCCTTAATCGCTCGGGGTTTTAAAAATAAGGAGCTAAATCGTTCCTAAGGGTTCGACGACCTTGCATACACTCAATAAAAACATCAAATACGAAAGAAAGCTAAAAACACAAAGAAACTACAAGAAAATCGAAAACCTTAACCAAACTGAATCGCAACGGGGTGATTTTTGAAGAGTAAATTTTTGTGGTGATGAGAATATAAGGGGTTCATGGCTTGGTATTATCAGAATTCGATTGATTAGAGAGATCAATGGGTTTTTAGCTTGTTGGAATTAAAGGAAAATGGTAATAAATGGAAACTAGATGAAACTACGACTATCTATGAAAGTAAATGCAAGTATTTTATATGCCTCGTGCGTATGCCGTATTAAAATTGAAAGCAATAATAAAAATAAGCAAGAAAAAGCAAGAAAACAACAAAGTACAACTACAACAACCTAATGTACAACTATGCTTGCATGAACATGAAAACTTTAATAATGTGAAATAACTAAAATTAAAAGTATCAATTGAAAGAGTAATAAAAGTTGACGTGAAAGTGAAAAACTTTACGAGAAATAACTAGAAACGGAGAGTAGATCTAGGATTCAACATAAAACTATGCATGAAAATATAAACCAAAATAAAGAATACGAAATACTCAAAATAAAAATGATCAAGGACCCGATCCATGATCTTGGTGTGTCATTTGTTTTGCATGTAACTGTTGTGTTTTTCTTAGTTTTTATAGTTAGGGTTTAGCATTGCTTTTAGTCGTTTTGAGTCATTCTCGTTATGTTTAAGGTCATTTCCCCATTTGTAGTATTGAAACTTGATATATGCGTTTCTTGATGACGAGCCATGGGTTTTGAATCTAAATTCGTATGTTGTAGGTGGCACGAGGTATTGGACCGACGCTAAAAGTTGTTAAGGAGCGAGTCGAGGCGTTGAGACTCAAGAAACCATGATGAAAAGAGGAAAATTGATCCAAGTCGACTGCGCGGACGACTTCCCAAGCGACTGCCCAGACTGCCCGCAGTCGATCGACTGCTAGCCAAGAAATCGACTGGAGGATCGACTGACCATCAGAGAGCGCTACAATTTGGCGAGGCATTCGATCGACTAGCCACTAGTCGATCGAATGATCCTGAGGAAATCGAATACGGCCATCAAAATCGACTGATCGGCAGAGGGTTGCGCAAAATGGCAAGGCAGTCGATCGACTGAGAGTCCGGGAATTAAAGCGTTTTGACGAGCTCGCCCTTGCTAATCACTATAAAAACCCTCCACTTGACTTGAGAAAGGTATCCACTCATTCCCCAACTCTTGCATGAGCCTTGGGATTAATTTTCTCTTCATTTTTTCCTCTAGATCTACTTTCTCTCTCTTAGGTTTTAGATTTAATCTTCAAGCATTTCCTTGGGTTTGTAAGCTCAAGATGAATCCAAATACTCCTTTTGATTATCACTTTCATTGTAATTCAAGCTTTGGGATTCTCCATTTAATTTTAGTAAGATTTCCTTTTAATTTCAAGCTTTGTTCTTCATTTCCATGCTTGTTCTTCAATTATGCTTTTTTGTCTTAGCTACTTGATTTCATGATGAAACTTGTGAATTGACTATGGATTCTAGTTGAGTGACACAACTAGGCTATAGATCGGGTCCTTGATCATCATGAATTTGAGTTTTACTTATGCTTTATTTTGAATTAAATTTCCATGCATAGTTTTAAATTAAATTCTAGATCTACTCTTCGTTTCTCATTATTTTTCCAAAAATTTTGCACTTTTACGTCAACTTTTATTGATTTTTACTTTGGTGCTTTAAATTTTTACTAATTTGCATTATTTGAGTTTTCATACATGGTTGTACCTTGTGCATGCACGGTAGTACATGGTGAAACTTTGCATTCTCTTTCTTATTTTCTTGTTTGCTTTGAATTTCCAATTGAGGCATACGACCGAGGCATCCAACCAACTTCTCATTTCAATTTCTAGTTTAGTTTGATATTTTTAATTTCATTATTTTCAGTTTTCTCTCATCTCTTGAGCTTGAAACACGTTGAAACTTGCAAATGGACTGAAGTCCGATAATACCAAGCCATGAACTCGTTGAATTTATTTCAACACCACAAAATCCACAACTTGAAAATGGCGCCGTTGCGACAGGGCTTGGTTAAGGCCTTCAATTTAATTGTTGTTTCGTTGTGTTTTTAGCTTTCTTTGTTATTTGACGTTCTCTTTGAGTGTATGCAAGGTCGTCGCTCGCTTGGACACGAATTATTTCCTTATACTTCTAACCCCGAACGATTACGACGTCTTCGATACCCGTTACTTCTTGATTCTTCTATGGCGACCAATCATTCGGGCCCATTTCTCGACCCTCATGAGAAATCCCCCCGGGTCGATCCTCAAGGTTCTACCTCGACCGAGCCCGGAGTTCTTGAGGAGCCCATTCCGAGTACCATGAACGGGCCTTCCATTCCCATTCACCCGCCGCCTCACGAGCAATCGCTTGGATTTCAAGGGAGTGGTTTTACCACTCATGAGCACGCAATGGGCCCACACCAAGGTATGGCTTCTTTCCCTCATTCTTCTAATGGAGGATTTGTTCCCAACATGGGAGGGCATGGTGCAAACCATGTTGGGAATGCTGGTGGTTTGGTTGGAAAGGGGCACGTGGGAGGGCATGGTGCGAACCACGTTGCTCCCGGTTCTCATGGTGTTCGTCAACCCGAAATGGGAGGGCATGGTGCAAACCATGTCAGGTCCAATGTTCTCTTGGATGCTAATGATCCCTTCGATGATTTTGGAGGCCCGGATCTCGTTTCTTATGGCTATGGTGCTCCTCGCCGTTCTCCGAATGTGCCCTATCCGAATCCCGGTCCGTATGGTACTCCACCCATGCATGCTTTCAATCTGACACCGAATGCGGATCCGAATGGTTATGGCGGTGGTCCCGGATATGGTAATGATCATGGACTTCAAGAGGACGAGCTTGATGAGTATGATTTGTTTGGTGGTTACGATCCGAGTGCTCAACTTACTCCACCCGTCCGGACTATGAGGGAGGTGAGCCATGCTTTTGTGGGGGCTCATGATTCGTCTTGTATATATCTTCCCCCCACGGTGATAGCTATTTATATCCAATCGCTCGATTTTGCCCGCCTTCCCATTTTTCACGGGTTTGCCAAGGAGGACCCCCTCCAATTCATCAAGCAATTCTTATGGCATGTCTCGAGTTTTCACCGCCCGAATATGATGAGTTTGAAGCATCTTCAACTCCGATGTTTCTCATATGCTCTCCAAGATAAGGCTTTAACGTGGTTCATGGGTTTTCTTCCTAACACGATTCGCACATGGACCAAACTCGAAAAGGTCTTTTTCAAACACTACTATTCCATGGAGAAAACAAACGATGTGAGGGTTAAAATTATGTCGTTCAAGCAAATGAAAAATGAGCCATTTCACTCCGCTTGGTCTCGGTTCAATGATCTTCTTGGTAGTTGTCCGCATCATCGTATACCCAAGGAGCTTCTAATTCAAACCTTCTATGAGGCATTGGACCCCCAATTTCATAATATGGTGGATACATCGGCGGGGGGTAATATGAAGATCCATTCTCCACGCGTGCTTCTCAATGTTTTCATTTCTTTGGCCGAGAACTATCAACAAAAGTCTTCCCATGCTTTGTACTCAAGTGCTAATGAAGTCAATAATGTGAATGAGCCTCTTTCCCCGAGAGAGCTTGAGATGAAAAAGGAGATAGATGCGATGAAAGTTCAAATGGCCAAGTTGTCGTCCCCGAGCATGGACCCGCCTTGTTTGTCTTGTGGTATGGATGGGCATGAAACGCTTTATTGTCCATCGAATCCTTCCCATTACATGCCAGTGCCTCAATTGGAGGATGTTTGTGGGGTCCAAGGTTACCAACCGGGTCACGGTGTTTCTCGGCCACCCTTTCCTCGGCCATCTAGTCAAAATCCCCCGTACCATCCGAGCAACCGCACACATCCGGGCTTCGGTAACTCTAACCCTCCCATGGGCTCTTCTCGACCGTCTCCCCCGATGAATGCTCCACCACCGGCCACCGATCCGGCTCTTAATGTGCTAGTCCAACAACTGCAATCCCTCACCGCCTCGGTTTCCACCTTGAACGCCACGGTGTCCACCTTGAGTGCCACGGTGTCCGCCATGGATACACGTTTTAATGTCACGGTGTCCTCTATGGATACACGTTTGAATGCCATGGACACGAAAATTGGGCAATTAGCTACCGAGATAAATATGATCAAACAAGCCAATGAGAATGGGAAGCTACCAAGCCAACCTTCCCATGCCCATGCAATTACATCTCTTCGAAGTGGCCAAGTTATCGATAAAAAGGTGGCTCCACCTTCCGAAAATGAGAACGTTGATCCTCCGGTCCTTGGTGCCACTCCCGATTTAACCCCCGCGGGTACCACACCGTCAAAAGAAGGCACCGATGGCTTGCACAATTCCTCGAATGCTTATAAGCCACCGATTCCAAAGGCCTCCCCGCCTTATCCTTCACGGCTCCAAAACACCAAGAAGGACGATCAATTCCAACGGCTCTACAACACTTTGGCAAATGTGAATATCACTCTCCCCTTGTTGGATGCCTTTCGAGACATACCCGCTTAATCGAAATTTTTCAAAGACCTTTCCTCCAAAAAGCTCATCCATACTCCAAATGAGACGATTATCTTGTCTAAAGAGGCGAGTGTGGTGTGTGATCCATCGGTGGTAGCCCTTAAGAAAATAGATCCCGGCTCCTTTTGTATTGATATCATGCTCAGAAATGGGAAGGTCACAACCGGTATGCTTGATTCCGGGGCGGGGATAAATTTGATGCCATCTTCGATATATGAGAAATTGGAACTAACGCCCTTGCAAGAAACATGAATTTGCTTATAATTGGTCGATCACTCGATTCGATATCCGAAAGGCGTTGTCAAGGACGTGCTTGTCAAAGTTGGCTTGTGGTCCCGGTGGATTTTGTTGCTCTTGATGTGGGAACGGTTTTGAATGATGGGGCTGAACATACGATTCTACTTGGTCGTCCCTTCATGGCAACTACTTAATGCCTCATTGATGTTGGTAAGAAGAACCTCACCTTATCCGTTGCGGGTGAGTAGGTTATATTTTCAATGTCCAACTTGCTATCAATTCCGTCGAGCATCTATTATGCGGATTGTCTTCTTGTTGACGAGATTCAAGATGTGGTTGAACATGTTTTCTTGGCGGACGAGTATGAGGATGGTGATAGCGGTGATGTTGAGGATGTTGGACCTTTTGAGCTTGGCAATGAATCATGTCTTGAGATGGGTCTCTTTGAGAGTGCTTGCATTGGTGCCGTTGAGGCTAACGACCTATTTTTGAAGGGGAAGGTGGGGCTTGTTGATGAGAAACAAGTCGTCAAAACGAGTGAAAACTTTGATGAATACTTAAAGGGAATGATTGATTTGTTCGAGCTATCCACCGATGAGGGTGAGAGGAGGCACAAGCCCGAGCTAAAGACTCTCCCATCTCACCTCAAATATGTATTTCTTGAAGAAGAGGAGAGTAAGGTGGTGATTATTTTTGCCAATCTAAATGAAGAGGAGGAAGCGAGGTTTATCAAGGTGCTAAAGGCTCACAAAAGTGCCATTGGATGGAGCCTCGGTGATATAAAGGGGATTAGCCCTTCGACATGCATGCATCGAATCATATTCGAGGATGACGCCAAGCCTTCTCAAGAATTCCAAAGGCGATTGAACCCAAACCTTAAAGAAATCGTGAAAGACGAGATTCTCAAATTGTTGAAGGAGGGCTTGATCTTTGCTATAGCCGAGAGTGAGTGGGTGAGTCCCGTGCATATGTTTCCTAAAAAGAGCGGCATCACCGTTATGGAGAACGAAAGTGGTTAGTTATTGGCGACACGGGCAACGACGGGGTGGAGGATGTGCATCGATTTTAGAAAGTTGAATGCGGCTACGAAGAAGGATCACTTCCATCTACCTTTCATTGATCAAATGCTAGACAAGTTAGCTGGCCACCACTCTTATTATTTCTTGGATGGATTATCGGGCTATTATCAAATTGCTATCGCGCCCGAGGACCAAGCTAAAACAACGTTCACTTGTCCATTTGGGACTTTCGCTTTTCGTCGAATGCCATTTGGGCTATGTAATGCCCCGGGGACTTTCCAAAGATGCATGTTATCAATATTCTCCGACATGATTGGCAAATATCTTGAAGTCTTCAAGGATGACTTTTCCATATATGGGGACTCGTTCGAAGAATGCTTGAGAAACCTTGAGGAAGTGTTAGCCCGATGTGAAGAGACGAGCTTAACTCTAAGTTGGGAGAAGAGCCACTTCATGGTTCGAAGTGGCATTGTGCTCGGGCACGTGATTTCGGAGAAGGGAATTGAGGTAAACAAAGCCAAAGTGGAAGTGATCGAAAAGTTACCTCCTCCCCTTAATGTGAAAGATGTAAGGAGTTTCCTCGGGCATGCCGGTTTCTATCGGCGGTTTATAAAAGATTTTTCAAAAATTGCCCGTCCCTTGTGTCATTTGTTGAGTAATGAAGTCCCTTTCGAATTTGACGAAACTTGTAAGGAAGCATTTTTGGCAATTAAGAAGAGCCTCGTGTCCGCCCCCATTGTCGTAGCTCCCGATTGGAACTTGCCTTTCAAGATTATGTGCGACGCATCGAGTGAAGCGGTGGGGGCCGTACTTGGCCAACGAATTGACAAGCTATTAAGAGTGGTGTATTATGTAAGTTTGATGCTCAATGATACACAAAAGAACTATACGACGACCGAGAGAGAGCTCTTAGCCGCGATCTTTGCTTTAGAGAAGTTTCGAGATTACATTGTTGGATCACGAGTCGTGGTGCATAGCGATCATTCCGCATTACGATATTTGTTCTCTAAGCCTCAAGCAAAACCCCATATCATTCGATGGATCCTATTGCTTCAAGAATTTGATATTGAGATCAAGGATCAAAAGGGGTGTGAGAATGCGGTAGCCGATCATCTTTTGAGGTTGGTCATAGAGGATGGAGAAAGGTTAGCCATTGGAGAGAATTTGCCACACGAGAACTTGATGAAAGTGAGCCAAGTGCCTTGGTACGCCGATTATGAAAATTACTTGGCAAATGGTGAGCTTCGGCCGGATATGGATTGGCAAGAAAATAAACCCTTCCTAGATAATTGCCAAAGTTTTTATTGGGACGATCCATTCATGTACAAAGTGGGTGAAGATGGTATGATAAGGAGATGTGTGCCCGAGGAGGTAATACAAGAGCTATTAACTTTCTGTCACGATCATCAAGCTGGAGGCCACTTCGGAGGAAGAAAGACGGCTCTCAAGATTTTAAGTTCGGGCTTCTATTGGCTGTCCCTCCATTATGACGCTCACATCCATGTTAAAACTTGTGATAGATGTCAAAGGACGGGGAGCATTTCGAAGAGAAACGAGATGCCCTTGGTGGGAAATTTGGCGGTGGAGATGTTCGAAGTGTGGGGGATCGACTTCATGGGGCCATTCCCTAAGTCTTCCGATGGGCATGAATACATTCTTGTGGGAGTGGATTAKGTTTCYAAATGGGTRGAGGCCYTACCTACAACAAAGAACAATGCCGAGGTGGTTGTGAAGTTCGTGAAAGAGAACATATGTGCTCGCTTTGGCTTTCCAAAGGTCATAATAAGTGATGGTGGTAGTCACTTTTGTAACAAAATCTTCGAGAACTTATGAAGATCTACGGGATCAAGCACAAAATAGCGACACCATATCATCCCCAAACCTCGGGGCAAGTTGAAATGAGCAATAAGCAAGTGAAGAGCTTGTTAGAAAAAATGGTGCAACCGAGCCGGAAGGATTGGTCGAGGAAGTTGAGTGATGCATTGTAGGACCTCCGTACAGCGTATAAAATGGTTTTAGGCATGAGCCCATACTATTTGGTATTTGGGAAATCTTGTCATTTACCCGTGGAGATTGAGCACAAAGCATTTTGGGCGATAAAAGCCGTTAATTTGGACTTGAAGGAAGCCGGTCTCGAGAGGATGTTGCAACTAGAGGAGTTGGACGAGCTTAGAGATAATCAATACAAAAATTCTCGAATCTATAAGAAGAGGACGAAACGTATTCACGACAAGAGGATAATCCCGAAAAAGCTTGAGGTTGGGATGCCCGTTTTACTTTACAATTTCCGCTTAGCCCTCCATCCCAGAAAATTGAAGTCAAAATGGACGGGTCCTTACACCATCGAGTTTGTTAATCCGAGTGGAGCGGTGACGTTTATCGATCCCGCATCTCAAGACCGCTTCCAAGTGAACGGGCATCGAGTTAAACCCTATCGGCATGGTTTCCTTTTGCCACCCGGCGAGGAGGTGGTAGATTTGGTGGATTATCTCGTCTCATCCATTGCATAATTTCACAAGGGAAACGTCGAGATAATGACGTTAAACAAGCGCTACATGGGAGGCAACCCATGAATTTTCTATCTCTTTCGTATCTTTCTTATTCTTATTCACTTTTATTTTTTTTATTTTTTTTCATTTTTCTTCTTTCTTCTTGAAATTATGTGCATATTTCCCCCTTTTCTTTGCATTGTCTTACGTTTTTTTTGGTATAGGTGCAAACTTGGAGCTACGGGGACCGAAAACGAAGATTTTGGCGATCACTGTTGCATTCGATCGACAGCTTCCAATCGAATCGACTGGTTAGCAGTCGATCGACTGCCAAATCGACTGACACCCCCCGGATCGACTGGCGGACAGAGATTTGGGTTGATTTTTGGGGTGCGGTTGATCGACTGCCAAATCGACTGCACCCCCGTGAATCGACTGACAGGCAGAGACTTGAGTTGCTCTCTGAAGAGCAGTCGATCAACTGACCGACAGTCGATCGACTGAGGAGCAGTCGATCGACTGCCCCACTGACGCGGACTGGGCAAAAACATTATTAATAGCAGTCAAAGTCTTCCTCCCACCCCAGTCGACTGCAGCGATTGAAAAAGGAAGAAAAACACAAAAAAACGAGAGAAAAAAAAATAAATAAAGAAAAACGAAAATGAAAAAAAAGAGAAGGTATTTGATCGACCGAGGCCTTTTACGCGGGATTTCTTCTTTCTCTTTCGTCTTCAACACACGAATTGGGGGTTTTGATCTTCAGCTTTCTAATCAAAAATTCGAACCAATCTATGAGGTAATTCGCTAAAACCAACTCCGTGGATTGTTCTTTGGTTGATTGGTTGCGATTGGGAGAAGTTTTGAGTTCCAATTATGCACAATTCCATATTCAAGAATTGTGCCCACCGAGTGTTCGAGGAAATGCCTCAATGAGTCTCCTTTGTTAATTTTCCCCCGTTCCTTCTGTTTTGAGCGTTCATATTGATTCTCGAAGTTCTTAGACTACATACCTCGTTCCTTCTCACCAATTCCATGCCTAATTACTACAACTTTCCCGACCTCGCCGCCAATTACTCCGCCCCGTTCCCCATTTACTCTACGTTCGAGGGTGAACTTTTTGAAAACTTATCTCAAAGGAACTTTGCCGTTCCACGTTTTGTAACGCTCGATCGCCTTGACGAGTGGGTGTTGAGTGGGGACTACCAAGGGATCGGGATCCGGGTGCTCGCCCTAATTGATGTGTTGGGCGCTAGATATTTCGGAGGGAGTTGATGCTCGAGTTCTTTACTACATACGAGTCCCGTGATAACTCGGAATTCCGGGTTCATTTTGGAGGGAGGGAGTGTCGGGTTACATGGGAAGCACTCCAAGTGGTCCTTGGGTTCAATTGCTAAGATTTATGGGATGAACAGCCAAGAGAGTTTGCCCTGACACAATTTTGGGCATCGATCACGGGTGGACGAGGAACTTCTCACTACTATAAAAACAGCTTTCTAAGGTTGTTAATTAAAGGCGGTTCATTGAAAACCGCCTTAAAAATACTTTTAACGGCGGTTGTGGCTAAAACCGCCATTAAAAAGGTCATTTTACGGCGGTTTCCTCAGAACCGACGTTAAAATTGGATTTTCAACTAATTTTAACGGCGGTTTCCTAAAAATCGCCGTAAAGTGACACAGTCTACGGCGGTTGTTCAAGAACCGCCTTAAAAACTCACATATTCTAAGGCGGTTTTTTGTGAACCGCCGTAGAATGTATATAAGATAAGAAGCTCTCAGACACGTGGCTACATAAGATAAAACACAAACTACCTTAGGTTTTCTGAGTCCCGTCCCTCTCCACACAAAATCATTCCCCTCTTCAATATTTGCTCCTCTGTCCCATCACCAAACCTAAGGTTCCGGTTGCCGCCGTAAAAAACCCCGGTCAAGCCGGCCCGCCAGGTACAACCACCACCCGAAAACCCTAAAACCCCACCCACCCGCACCGCCGCGCCTGCTCTTCAGAATGAAGGAACGGCCGCCGTCTTCCCACGGTGCTCTCTAAGTGCCTCCCCACCACCGCCTCCACTTCGTAATCATCTCCGCCGCCACCAATATCGATACAAGTGTGACCACTTGCAGCGATGTTGACAATCGGCCGCTGTCTTCTCACGGTGAGCTCGTTTTTTTTTCTTTAGTTTTTTATTTTTGTTAATTAGTTGCTTTGTTGGATTTTTTTTGTTTCTGCTTGTTGATTGTTGGTCGATTTTCAATTTTTGCTCATCTTTTCATATGCAAATCATTTCAAAACATTCAAAATCATCTCCAAATACAGATCTAGGGTTAATTTTCTGATCCCTAAAACCCCCGACTCACAAGCTCCTGAAATTAATTTTCTGATTCAAACATTGGTGTTCCCTTTGCTTGTTTGTTTTAAAAATAAATATGGATAATGGCACTTCAGCCGGAAAGTTGTAAACTGGCTTGTGGATAATGGCCAGTAGTGATACAGCTGTTAATGGACCATTGATGGTAAGTTGTTTTTTGTCCATGATTGAAACATTGGTGTTCCCTTTGCTTGTTTGTTTTAAAAATAAATATGTTTTTTCCCCTGATCATTAATACTTTTATATTCAGASTACTATAGAAATGTATCTTTGTTATGTGCTATTTCATAATGTCAAACCTCTGCTACTTATGAAACAGCAGCCTCAGGCTCTAGTCGACATCAGTATTGAAGCATTTTACCCCGTTACATTCCGYAACAAGTTAAGTTGAAAGCATAGGCTCTAAGGTTTATTTTCTATGCTRTTTACGTTGAAGCCTCTCGTTGCTTGCTTTCATTTAATAAATATATAATTTCTATTGTTAGCTTTTTATAAATCTTCAGCACCATATGGTAGTGATTATATCGGTTAAGTGTTTTATATCTTTCTAACCAAAAAGATGGGTTCTCTTTTATGATATCTCCCGACATTTTGAATTCCTCTAATTTTAAGAATCAATCACGTATAAAGAAAGCCAAGCAAGATAAGAAATTATTACAAAGAGAAAGGGAGAAGGTACTATATAGAATAGAACCATGAAAATCTATTATTGGCTCGTTACACATTCACTAGTTTTCACTTCTATGTTTAAGTTGGTAGATGAATGGGGTGACTCTGTTCTAAGATCTTGTGTGCGAACATAGAAGTTGCCATCTTCAAATCCTATTTAGCTTTTTTTGATTTAAAGAATCTCAATAGCTGTCAATTTATTGTCAACATGTACCAATGACTATATATGTTTAAACTTACAGTGACAGGGATTTAGGTCTGTTTAGTATGCACACTCTTGGCATAACTTTTACCATCATTTTCCATTATGTGATGGCAGTTCGAGTAACTATATTATCTAAGTGTTCTTTTAATAGTCTCGTTGTCAGGGAATTCTGTCACGACATTGTTATTGTTCACTCATAGCAAAAGTGGAAAATAAGTTGATTTCCTGCATGGCTGGTGTGGCCCGGTTTTTCTAAAATCAAATAACCTGGTCCGGTTCTGTGAAAGTGGACTGATGAAAACTGACTGATAGCCACTGTAATCTTTGGTTGAGAAAACATACACATGTCCATTTATTTGTCTTCTCATTCTTCTGCTTCTTGATTAGTTTTACTTTATTCTACGCCTGATGCTTCAATTAAATCATGATATTCCGTAGCTAAGTAGAATGATTTCATGGTTTACATCTGTATATTATTTTCATTTGATTTTCGTTTACTTGCAGGAAAGGAAAGGATTTGAGCTGGTAAAGAGCTATTAGAGGCTAAACGAGTGGCAGAAGAAAGTGAAAGGAAACGGTTGGGCATGATTTTTGGTTACATTTAAGATGTTTGGATCTTTTCATTGTTGCTTATTATACTCTTGTCACTCTTTCATTTGCGTTGCGAGAGAAGAGCATGGGATAGAGTTCGTCAGAAATTGCAGCAGGATAAGGTACATCTGAATTGATGTTATTCATGATGAATTTTAACATATTTGTAAGTTGAGACAGTAAAAAGGAGACAGTTTTCCAAAGAATTGTAACAACCAAGGACTCCTTAAAATTCGTGTTTTCTTGAACATTGTTATTTTGTATATCATATTCCTTAAATTATGGTAGTTAGAAAGACGGGGCATCCTTGGATTGCCTAGGAAAGCTCCTGTGATAACGCATTCCCAGAAAGAACAAGCGTATCAGCAATATGAGGAAGTTGCTAAAAGAAGTGCTAGGTCACTCACTGCTGTTGGGATCACATAGAAAATTGACATAACAGGTATGCAACTTGGAATATATCAGTGTGCCTAACATATAGATTCTAATACACATGAAAACTCGATCTACTTTTTCTTAAATAAATAAAAGAAAAATATAATCCCTTTTGGTCTTCTTTATTTCTTTTCTCACCTGGGTCATATAGTTTCTGTCAATTAATTGTGCTTCAATAATTTTATGGTCCTTGATTGATAGAAAATACGTTCTTATCAGATTGTTTAATATTCCATTGATGTTATTTAAATATTCTTTTATTCTTTAGCTGCATTTTAGCTTTCCTTGAGCAGAGCTTTAGTGGTTAAGTCAAAAGATGTGCTACTATTGAGGAGATGAATATAATTAAATGGTATTTAAATGATATCATGGAAAATGAATTTGCTATATGAACATGGTAGTAGAAGTCTTGATTTTTTTTTGAAAAGTGATGAAGAATTAAGATGGAATTCATGTAAACATTGGTTGGTAAATTGAACTTCTTTTCCCTTCAAGGCAATAGAAAATATCTACTGGTGTATAAGCATCGGTGATTACTGACTTTAAGAAAAAAAATAAATAAAATAAAGAATATTCTCATCCATAAGTGTTGATTGGAAACATATAGGCACCAACTATTGATGGAAACCGGAATCTCCGTGTTTGTCACCCCTCCGGTGACGCCCACTCCCAGCCCCAAACCYGAATCTCCTTACAAAACGGAACCYGTTCAMCCGCCGCCCCCYCCGGTTATGGCGCCTCCAMKTCAATTCTACAAGGAAAGGCCTTCCTRTTTTGCTTTSTTCTGGGATGCTGTTGCCAAAGCTCAAAACGGTATTGTTGTAGAGTTTCTTCTTTTGCTGATTTTTTGTTTGTTTGTTTGTTTTTAAATGTAAATTAGTTTTGTGTTCATAATGTGGAGATCTGAGTTTCCTAATTTAGTTATAATTTATAATTAATTATTTCAGCACACGCGAGCTTGGACGAGCATGTGGCACATTGGTTTGGGTTGAATAAGTCCAGATATCTGTGGGCATTAGATGATTACTATGAAATAATGAGAAGGTGAAAATACTTTCGTTTGTTTCCTAATTACGAATGTTGCTCTCCCTCTCTTTATGTTTTTTCCTTAATTTTTTTGTGTGAATGTTTTTTCTYCCAATCATGTTTGCCTTAAGTATATGATTTATTCTAAATTGTGAAAGTATAAATATTGAACAATTCAGTTATGAGGTCAGGTACAAGAGGTTTATTTGACATGATGTAATTTTTTTTTTTTTGAGTAATTTATTATTCTTGTTTTGTGTTTGGAGCTAAGATTATATATTGTAGTGAACGAGTTAGTCTGAATGAGAATGTCAACAAACGAACTAATTACAAAGCGAAAGCACAGACTCAAACTCATATGATTTTCATAGGGGTATATGGAGATTTGATGCAAAGCAGTTTAGTTGCTTAGAAATCTGAAGTGTGTTCATTGGTCCATTAACTGTTTCTAAAAATACGACTTTTTACCGTAAAGAATGTGTCTTTTTTTAATATGCTGTTTTAAATTGGTCCCGTTTTTAATTTCTTGTCTAAAGTCGGTTGGAACAATTGATGGAAACATCTATAGGCACCAACTATTCTTTTATTATAAATTATGCAGGTACCTCGATAGGAAAGAGATATGCAAGAAACGACGAACTTGGAGTCCCTTTGGAAATTATACAAAAACAACCCATTATCATTAAAATTTATAGGATAATAGAGTCCATTATGATATGTGAGTAATGGTTTTAAGATTAATTTTATGGATTTTAACTGTCTTTGTCACGATCCAAAGAATTTGAGATGAACGCTACCCAAAATATAAACTTATCACAGGTTTGCCTATAAAATGAACTTTAAGTATTATTTAGCTGAGATTGATTTATAGCACTTGCTGAAAATTTGATCCAGAGCATTATTGCTGGAGAAAGAACAGAGAATTGCTTAAAAGATTCTGAACCAATCTTGCTAACAATTAACATATGAAAACCTCTGTATTGTTTCATTTGTGTCCGGTCATTTGGGATCAGGCAAAATATTTATTCATGATATTGTGTTATTTGTTTGTAGGAGTTGGAGAAGAAGAGGAAAGACAGAGCCCAGACAACATATGAGAGGAAGAAGAAGTTGACGAAACTGAGAGTTAAAGCTGAGAAGATTGCCGAGGAGAATCTTGGCGCCCAGCTTGACATTATCGGTCCTATCAACTACTAAAATATCATCATAGATAGTTTTTAAGTGTTAACTTCTTGTGTTGGTTGTAATTTGAACTATTTAATAGTAGAGTGATGAACATTTATGAGAAAATTGATAAAAATAATGAATCTCTAAACATTGGTGCACCTTCATTATCTTTTTAAAAAAAAAATTCATTTAATTTGTATTTTCATTTTCTTTTTTTATTTTTTTTACTACTTTGTATAAGGTATTTTCAAGAACCGTCGTAAATTGTGTGTTCTGGAAAATAGTCTTTCTAGAAGGTATTTTTAAAGAACCGTCGTAGAATCCACCGCGGTAAACTTTTACGGTAGTTCATAAACCGCCGTAAAAAGCATCACTTTCTACGGCGGTTCTTGAAAAACCGCCGTTAAAAACCCCACTTTTTAAGGCGGTTCTTGAAAAACCGCCGTAAAAATCCCACTTTTTAAGGCGGTTTTTCAAACCGCCGTAAATATTTACGGCAGTGGATACAAAGGCGGTTCTAAAACCGCTGTAAAATCAAAAAAAAAAACCGCCTTAAATTCCTGTTTCTGTAGTAGTGTCTCGTTATCAAGCTTCGGACATCACCGACTTGGCCCTTTTGAATGTTTACAAGTTCTTTGCCCACGTCGTCATGGGCAAGCACGAGAGCTCCAACCTCACCCTTGGTGAGGTTTACGTACTTTGATGCTTGGAACGCGGGCGTCGATTACCGTTCTTTCCTTTCATCCGGGCCAAGATTCAAGCGATTATGAAGACGAGGGGTGGAAGTGTAGCTCGGGTCGGAATGGGGCCCATGATCACCTTGATAGCCCGTCATTTTAGTTTCGACCCGGAGGCATCTCGTATGACTAGGATTGAGTCGATGGTGTTGGGGTGGAAATTGCCTAAAATACCGACGAATCCCCAACATTCGCGCCACCGTGCTCAAGATCAGGAGGAAGAGGAGTTCAATAGGCGGCACAACGAGGGTGTCGATGCCTACGACGTCCCGAACACCGGTTTGGGGGCGCCGTTTCATGCTAGCATGAGCCAAGGGGCATTATCGCCTTATGTGGGCCCGAGCACCGGCCCGGGTCCCGACATGGTTTTGCACGAGTTCCAACGCCAAGTGTTTGAGCGATCTGACCGGATCGATGCGGGGCAAGCTAGAGCCGACCGAGCACACCGCGCCCTCCATAGCCGCCTTTTGTTGATCGAAAGCCGCATGGCCCGGAACGAGGACGATGAAGACGAGGATTACAACGACGACGAGGAGGAGGAGAACGATGAAGAGGAGGAGGAGAACGACGAAGACGAGGAGGAGGTCGATGATGGCGACGAGGAGGAAGAAGAAGCTCTCGAGGTGGAAGAGGAAGAGGACGAGGAAGCGAACCTCCAACCCCGACGTCGGAGGTGCCATTGATCTTTTTTATCTCTATTATATTTATTCGGCTATTTTTTTTATTTAGACTTGATATTTCGGTTTGTATTATTTTTAATTCGATTATGTTCTTTTTTTTCTCATCTAATTCTTGAAAAATCCAAAAAAAAATTGAAAAACTAAAAAATCCCAAAATATAGTGTTTTGTGCTTTTGTTCCTTATTTTTGTGATTTATGTACATAATTTTCTTGGATGTTAATTTGATGTGATTGTGTTTGTATATATCGCGGTCACCGACTCCAACCTTGGGCGAATGGATGGCTTGGTAGCATTCATGAAGTCGGGTGACACTAACCATGCTCGGATTCTACTTGGGTTGCTTGATTTTTAGGTGGACCCCAAGCTCGCTCGATTGAGGGAGTTTCTATTCACACCCCTTTTACTTGATTCTCATTAAAATGCAATGAGGTCATTGCATGGTTTAAGTGTGGGGTGGGTAGGTGCTTAGGGTCCGGGTTTTAATCAAGCATGTTTTGTAAATCTTAAATCGAGCCTTGGCGAAGTGACGCATTCTTGGCGAAGTGACGCTTACTATTTGCGCTATTATGTGGTTGAGTCATCGTTGAGTCATTTGTGAGTTTCTTGTGTGTCGTTTTTATGTCTTTATTACATGGTAGAATAATTCCTCATACTTTGAAGTTTGAATAGTTTACTTGTCGAGTTTTTGCATGTTTATGGCCTCTTGTGTGAGGGTTGAATTTTTGTTCTTCATCCAAAAAAAAACCGCCCATATATATATAATCAACATTTTCTCGTAAAAAGATTGCAAGCTCCAAAAGCTCTTTTGATTTTGCTACCAAATTCAATGCAAACTAATGAGTAGCCTTGTGTGATTTATCGGCTTGCTTGTGTTTTTATTGAAATTGCATTGAAGAGGTTTAATTTTGCTCGCACATGATTGAATTTGAAAATGACCTCGAGGCACATATATCACCCTTGTTCCGACCATATCCATATATGTAAGCTACTTTAAAAATCCCAAATGAGCCCCTTGAGCCTTTATTCCGTTTCTTATTTGCCGAGCTCGATTTTAGCTCTTATGTCTTCATAATTGTGAGGCGGGGGAGTGTATTGTTAGCTAATGAGAAATGTGTGGAAAATCAATTGAGGGTTTCGGGTTTTAGATTGCTTATACAAAAAAAAAAGAATAATACTCCAACACAAATCACGAGAAGTGATTAAGCTTGCATTCAAGTGAAAAGCCTAATTCAAAAAGGGCTAAGTTTAGTAAAAAGAGGCAATTCATAAAGCTTCTAAGTGTTGTGAAATAAAAGTCGGGAAAGAGTGTGAAAGAGAAAGGGTTTCGATTGAAAGTTTGGTGAATTGGGAAGGTGAAGCGATTATAAGCTTCGAGTTTAGAAAGTAGGATTTTGTGCGTTATTGATCACGTTTGGTCGTGTGTTAGCCACTATATCCAAGTGTTCCATACCTTACCAAAGAGCCAACATTACAACCCATAATAAAGACCTCGCTTGATTCTTGTTTGGTCATGTGCTACGAGCAATCTTGAGCGTCCAATTTGTGAAATCTTGACGAATGCATGCATTGTCCGATTCAAGCGTATACACGTCCCTTATAAAACACTTGAGCGAATTGAGCGAACACCTCAAATTCCCATTTGTGAGGAAGTCATCGATTTGGCTTGCGTTTGAGGAAGAGTAATATGAGCAATGCTTGACAATAGCGAGTGAATGTTGATATTTCCATCATATAAATAAGGATAAGCACAAGGGTTTCTCTTTCTTTTACACTATGTTCATTGCATGTACACTCTCGATTCTTTTTGTTGTTCGAGGACGAACAAACCGATAAGTGTGGGGTAGTTGTTTTGCATGTAATTGTTGTGTTTTTCTTAGTTTTTATAGTTAGGGTTTAGCATTGCTTTTAGTCGTTTTGAGTCATTCTCGTTAGGTTTTCGTTCATTTCCCCGTTTGTAGTATTAAAACTTGATATATGCGTTTCTTGATGACGAGCCACGGGTTTTGAATCTAAATTCGTATGTTTTAGGTGGCACGAGGTATTAGACTGACGCTAAAAGTTGTTAAGGAGCGAGTCGAGGCGTTGAAACTCAAGAAACTGTGCCGAAAAGAGGAAAATCGAGCCAAGTCGACTGCCCGGACGACTGCCCAGCGACTGCCCAGACTGCCCGCAGTCGATCGGCTGCTACCCAGGAAATTAACTGGAGGATCGACTGACCATCAGAGAGTGCTGCAATTTGGCGAGGCAGTCGATCGATTAGCCACTAGTCGATCGACTGGTCCTGAGGAAATCGACTGTGGCCATCAAAATCGACTGATCGGCAGAGGGTTGCGCAAAATGGCAAGGCAGTCGATCGACTGCCCTTAGTCGATCGACTGAGCAGTCGAACGACTGGACCTCAGGTGATCGACTGAGAGTCCGGGAATTAAAATATTTTGACGATCTTTCCCTTGCTAATCACTATAAAAACCCTCCACTTGACTTGAGAAAGGCATCCACTCATTCCCTAACTCTTGCATGAGCCTTGGGATTAATTTTCTCTTCATTTTTTCCTCTAGATCTACTTTCTCTCTCTTAGGTTTTAGATTTAATCTTCAAGCATTTCCTTGGGATTGTAAGCTCAAGATGAATCTAAATACTCCTTTAGATTAGCACTTTCATTGTAATTCAAGATTTGGGATTCCACCATTTAATTTTAGTAAGCTTTCCTTTTAATTTCAAGCTTTGTTCTTCAATTTCATGCTTGTTTTTCAGTTATGCTTTTTGTCTTAGTTACTTGATTTCATGATGAAACTTGTGAATTGACTATGGATTCTAGTTGAGTAACACACCTAGGTTATAGATCGGGTCCTTGATCATCATGACTTTGAGTTTTACTTATGCTTTATTTTGAATTAAATTTCCATACATAGTTTTAAATTGTTCTAGATCTACTCTTCGTTTCTCGTTACTTTTCCAAAAGATTTGAACTTTTACGTCAAATTTTATTGCTTTTTACTTTGGTACTTTCAATTTTTACTAATTTGCATTATTTGAGTTTTTATACATGGTTGTACCTTGTGCATGCATGGTAGTACATGGTGAAACTTTGCATTCTCTTGCTTATTTTCTTGTTTGCTTTGTATTTTCAATTGAGGCATACAACTGAGGCATCCGACCAACTCGTAATTTGAATTTCTAGTTTAGTTTGATATTTTTAATTGCATTATTTTCGGTTTTCTCTCATCTCTTGAGCTTGAAACACGTTGAAACTTGCAAATGGATTAAGTCCGATAATACCAATCCATGAACTCGTTGAATTTATTTCAACACCACAAAATTCACAACTTCATCACTCACCTGGATTCCATAGCCAAATCACAAAATCTAACAATAAATCTAAGAGTTAAGGCAAAATGCATAAATTGAAGAACAAGCTTAAAATTGAAGGACAAGGGAGAAGTTAAAGGAAAACTTACTTGAATTAAAGAAAGGAATAACAAACTTGAATTAATTTGCAATCCAAAATAAAATCCAAGTGATGACTTGAATTCCTCTTGAGCATACAAACCGAAGGAAATTCTTGACCCATGCAATAGTTGGGAGAATGAGAGAGGTTCTACAAAATGAGAGTTGTGTTCTATTTATAATAGGTTTAATTGGTGTTAAATGGGTCAAATTAGCCTTTAAAGGCTTAATTTTCTGGGTTCGACCCGAATTTGCACCCTGTCGTGAGATTTGGCGTTGCTTGGCATCACTTGGCGTCAGCTTGGGCCCGGCTTGAAGAGGATAGGCGTGAGGTTTGGTGTGGAGGACGGCGCGTAGAGGCGTGTGTCTTGGCATAATGTTTTGTTTGCTGCGGGGGACGGCGAGCATCTTCGCGCAGGACTTGCGCGGATGTGACGCTACTGCTGGGCGAGGAATTGCACTGGCCTTGGCGAGGGTAGGAGTGAGGTTTGGCGTGGGGGATGACGCACGGAGGCGTGTGTCTTGGAATTTGGCGTGGGGGATGACGCACGGAGGGCTTGTGTGGGCGTGGCGCTGTTGCTGGCTTGCGGACTGGCGTGCTAAGGCATGTGTCTTGGCATTTGGTGTGGCGAGCGCTGACGCAAGGCGTGGCGCGCGTCTTGGCATGCACTGGGTGCTGGTTTTGGCTTCGGGTTGGCATGCGCCATCATGTGCCAAGGGTGCTAACGTGGAATTTGGCTTCGCCTGACATGCCTTGGCTAACATTCCATAATGTTTGGCCATTTAGGAGCTTGCTCTTGGCACCTATTTTGGCACGTCTTGGTATGGCTTGGCTTGAATTTCGGTCCTCAATGCCTTTACCTATGAAAATTGGAATTTTGATAAAAATAATAAAACAAGATAAACAACCTAATAACTTAACAAACTCGAATCAAAACCACTTAAAACAACTCAAAACCCTAATTAAAAACAGGAGAAAAACACCACAATTACATGCAAAAAAATGACATCTTATAATTTTCTTCTATCATATCTTGCCCCTTTCTAGTCAACATCGTGAAAGTGCATTTCGCTTCATCACTGTTTCAAACGTTCCACTTTTGTTGCAATTCCCTCAAAAACTCTAGTAGAGTTGTCACAAGTAACTCCCTTGCAAACCTTAAGGCCGCGTTCGACGTCATCGTTAAAAATCGATTATGTGGGTAATGCGCCCGAGCCCATTTATCAAACCTCATGCCCTCAAGGTATTCGACAATTCTATCATCCATATTTTTCAACTCATTCATTCGTAGGTTAAATTCATACGTAGTGTACACCGCCAGAACTACAATGAATGTTTGACGTACCACTCTTGCGTTCTTCTTGAAGTGACGTTTCAGATTATTCCCAAGATTATATATCCAAAAACATTGCGCCACCTAGGGATAAACCTGGAAATATGTTTTGTATCCTATCATCGAAACCAGCTATGTTAAAATCACTTATAATGCCACACAATTTTATTTTATTTTTTTAGCTGTGCACATTCATGAAAAATGCGATGTGTCCACTTTTTAAAAAATAAATACATTCATCCCACCGTACATGTTAACAAATATATATATATATATATATATATATATATATATATATATTAAAATTATTATTATAATTTTTCATGAAACCACCAAACACTCGGTTTGGTTACTAAATGAATTAAATGCACAACTAATTCTTCATGAAGTAATATTCAATAACATAATACTGACTCAAAATGGAAAAGAGCATTGTTTCCTATTTGCTTCAATATTCATACTTCATAGGGCAAATAACATAAATATCAGCTACGAGTAACCACACCTCATTTTTTCTGTCAAATAAATTACTATGTATATATATATTCACACACATAGATGCATACGCATGTAAACATTGTATTACCATATGGTTACCAACAAAAAAATATTAATATTCAGTCACTTATAAACACCACGAACTAACCTTCGTCACTGCTTTCACCAGACTTTCATTCATATCCGACATAATTCACATACCATCCATCGTACCAATTGCAGCTCTCAGATTCACAAACAACCATTCGTATGCCAAATCATTTCCAGAATCAACAACCGCAAAGGCGAGAGAAAAAATATGCGCGTTCGCGTCCTGCACACTCGTCGATAGGAGATTGCCACCGTACGATGCCTTTAAGAATGTCCTATCCACCAAAATGATGGGCCTGTAATAATGCCATCCTTCTATCGATGCGTACATCGATATGAATAGATTTTGGAATTTGTTATTGTCCAATGTTTGAAACTTCACCAAAATCCCAGGGTTCGCGTCGGTCAACAACTACAGATACCGAGCAACCATATTATACGACTCATCCAGTTTCCCTCTGACCTCGTCCATTGCTTTTCTTCTTGATCTCCACACTTTTTTGTAGTTCAAATTAACCCCATAGTCATACTTCATGTCCCTGATTATGTTCACCGGTGTATACGTCGTTCTCAGACTACATAACCTTTTTTTAATACACTCGCTTATAATTTGTGTTGTAGCTTGTCGTTGCTCATTCATTCTCCTATCCAGCGGACATATGTGCATATTGTGCATCGACCACACCTTTAAAATAATAGAATTACTAAAACAAGAAGCTTTCACAAACCAACCACATTCATCATCCACACATGCGACGTAATACTGTTTACGACACGACTTGACAACCCGAAAATTGAATTTCTAGCTTAGTGCAAAGAACTTTAGGGTTCTTTATAAAAATTCTTCATTCCTGAACACCTGCCCCAGTCTCACGTCACCGCGTTCAATATCATCATGCACGACATCATTTCTCTCAAATGGTGTTTCACTTAATTTGTGTTGAATGAATCAACCGCATCGACAATTTCATTCGCTGTCTCCTTTGCAAATTTAAATACACTTGATTCTGTTAAGTCTTTACGAAGTAGCATCGCATCCCCAAACGCTGCACGTGCGTTGAATTGAGTTTACATGCACTTACTACTTCTTCAGTTGTCGTGATGTAACTCAAAACATCGCGCATTACACTCTTAATTGTCGTGCACAACGGGAACTTCGTATAATCGGGTTCGCTCACCTTCAATTCCTTGTAAAATTCTAATCATGCATCATTTTCTATTGAAATTGGCAGATACGCATCCTTAAGTTGATACTTCAACACAACATGTTTATCATTCGTATTAATTTTTAATTGTTCCGCAATAAGCCTATAAAAGTCTTCATAATTGCATCCTTTGTTAATCGCAACACCTACAACCTCAAATTAACGTAGTTGTTCTTCTGGTCCCACTAACCATTATGATCTACAAAAATAAGTGTCGTAGCCATTTACTGCCAAGAAGAATAAAAATAAAAAACAAAAAAAACCAAACAAACAGAAAAACAATGAAAAATATTGACAAAGCACAGAATGTTCATAAAATAATAACTAATTATTTCACATTTTTTTACACAAAATAAACAAAGAAAGTATTATTTCTTGGTTATGAGAAATAAAAAATAAACAAATAGATAGCAAACATTGAATAATATTGCGCTGTATAGTTTCATAAACGTTTGCCAGTGTTTTTTATAGTCATATATTCAAAGGTTCAAACAAATAAACAAAAATACATTTAGATTTTCATGTATATTTCTTAACAATCTGGAATAAAGTAACAAAAAAATTCACTTACAAAGAACAGTAAAAAGAAATTACTGAATAAAGTAAAAATAAAATAAAAAAGAATAGACAGAAATAAACTAACAGGCGTACTTATCGTTTATCTTCGTTTGAGGAGTCCCTGTGGATGCCCTTTCTGTGCAAATTTTCTAAGACTTCTGCGTGTTTCCACGAGTTGTTTTTCTGCATAGTCATGCGTTTCTTTTCTGAGTTCAATGTTTCCATTAGTTTCCCGGCGATTCTTAGTCATATCAATCAATGAGCCGTCCATGATTGAGAGATTGGAGTGATTTCCGTTACAGTTTACGTACGGATTACTTACACAATAAATATGTAGGCAGCGAATTTAAATTATTACTTTTGGTATTTCTGTTAATTGAAGGCTAAATTTGGGAGGCTAGAAAATAACGTAAATGTGGAATTCTTTTCACCTTGGTTAGTTATTTTTGTAATTTTTCTAACTATGGTAACACAACTGGAATTAGATATCATATATTAGGTATCCATGTCAATAACCCATCAGCATTTGTTGAAGGGTACGTTAATCCCGTCGGCAATCAATTTGCTAACGCCAAAAATGTTGACAGGCGGTACCCTTCAGCAAACCTGCTAGCAAATTGAATGCTGACGGGTTTTCTGACGGATCCGCCTGTCAACAAACACAATTGTTTTGTAGTGCTTGTACCCGTTAGCATTTTTTTTTTGGTGATAGATGAATACCCATCAGCAACAGGGCCTGTCAGCAAACTTGTCACCCTGACACCGAAAGAGAACGTTAGTTTTCTTTGGATCAAATTTTATGAATAAACTGATTTCATTAGGACAAAATTACATTTCATACTATATTCCATTAGAAATCCCTATGAGTCTAGTTTCTAATAAAAAAATTGGATCTCAAAAATAATAATCCGAGAGTGAGTTATGTCTATTTGACTGAAGTGTGGCAGTGTAGTGTTTCATACGAGAATTTGAAAGGTTGAGCAAATTTTGGTGGGTTTTCATGAACCTACTCATTCAAGCAACTTGGGAGTTGATAAAAACTTAATCTTTAGTCAAGATTCATATTATTTATCTTTATTAGAGCAACCTTTTCATTTTTTTATACCATATAAAATGTAATATGTTATTTATTATCTTTGACTCATCTTGGAGGATTGTTCCAAGTCCTTGCCTATAAAAGGCACTCCATTGTTATGTTTCCAGCAACCAATTTGGAAATAACAATATATTTTGAGCTTTTAAGCTTGTTTAGAAGATTTATCTTCTTGTATTTTACTCTAAACTCTTTTGGTGGATTCCTAGAGTTGTGATTTTTGAGTGGTGGATTGTGACACCTCCTACTTCTCTTTAACTTTCCAGTATCAAGTGGTTATAAGAGCTTTGGTTTTCGATGGCTGGTCGTAGGTGAAACCGACCAAATGTTGAGGATCCCGCAGCTCGTCAAAGAGACCTTCGTGATATCGAGTTGGAAGATTTAAGGAGACAAGTGCAATAACTCGAGAAACGCCTTGCGCGTGGCGAACCTTTGAATCGTGATGTTGAGGGTCATGATTCAGGGGCTGGTTATTCAACTAATGAGATGGGAAATCCATTTCATGGTGATATAAATGGTGATTCAAGTGATGATGATTCATCTCACCGTCAAAGACATCGAAGGAACAATGTTCGTGAGAAATCTTTTGATTTCAAAATTGATATTCCAGGTTTTGATGGAAGAAATGATCCTAATGAATTCATTGACTGGATCAACTCTGTTGAGAGGATCTTTGAATATAAAGAGATTCCAAAAGATGGAAAAGTGAAGCTTGTTGCTATCAAGTTGAATAAATATGCATCCATTTGGTTGGAACACCTAAAAAAGCAACGTGCTCGTGATGGTAAGCAAAAAATCCAAACATGGGACAAGATGAAGAAGGAACTACGAAGGAAATTCTTGCTGGATAATTATCTACAAGAGGCATTTCTAAAATACCATAGTTTCAAGCAAAGAGATCTATCCGTAGAAGACTATATTGCTGAATTTGAGAATCTCATGATGAGATGTGGTGTTTTGAAGCCGGATGAGCAGATTATTGCTCGTTTTCTTGGAGGACTTAGATATGAGATTGGAAATGTTTTACAATTGCAGCCATATTGGACTTATAATGATGTTTTTAAGTTGTCTCTCAAAGTCAAAAAACAACAAAAAGAATCAAAGAAGTTTGGTGGTCGTTTTTCTCCAAGTGGTGGTGCTTCCAACCGAGGGAGTCCAACTACTTCTAGGAGCACGACAACAAAAAAATATTGAAAAATTAAAGATGGGAGTAGCTAAGGATAATAAATTGGGTTTTGTGAAACCAAGTGGCCCGAACAATCAAAAATAGTGTTCAAATGCAAGGGTTTTAGACACTTCGCTGCGGAATGTCCAAATCGCAAGATTATCACTCTCGTCGAAGAAGAAGTGGAGGAGGAACCTTTTGAGGCAGCACCTACCTATGATAAACCCAATGATGAGGAGGATATTACTTATGAAGATTATGGAGAATCGCTTGTAGTAAGACGAACTCGCAATTCCAATTCTGTGGAGGATGACACATGGCTTAGTAATAATATATTCCACACAAGGTGCACTTCGCATGGCATGGTGTGTAATGTCATTATTGATGGAGGAAGTTGTGAAAATTTAGTTGCTACTACAATGGTGGAGAAGTTGAAACTAAAGACTGAAGATCATCCTCTACCTTACAAACTAGCATGGCTTTGTAAAGGTAATGAATTGAAAGTTAGAAAAAGGTGTCTTGTGCAGTTTTCTATTGACAATAAGTATAAAGATGAAGTGTGGTGTGATGTTATTATAATTGATGCTTGTCATTTGCTTCTTGGACGACCTTGGAAATTTGATAGGAAAACTCATCACGATGGCTTGAAGAATACATATACTTTAGTGAAAGATGGCGAAAAAATTATTTTGGGACCATCCAAGATGGAGAAAATTTCCAAACCTTCAAAAGTGGAGGGAAATAGTTTACTCTCCAAGTCTCAAGATGAAAAAGCAATTTCTGAGTCCATGGAAGAATTTGCTTTAGTAGTTTTGGAGGAAAACGAAGAAGGTCATATTGTCCCTTTTCAAGTTCAAAATCTTCTTCAAGAATTTCATGACGTGGTGCCCGATGAAATTCCTCCTGGACTACCTTCGATGCGAAATATTCAACATTGCATTGATTTAATACCTGGTTCGTCAATCCCAAACAAGGCAGCTTATAGAATGAGCCCTAAAGAGCATGAAGAATTGCAAAGGCAAGTTGAGGACCTTGTAACTAAAGGTCTTGTATAAGAAAGTAAGAGTCCTTGTGCTGTTTCGGCGCTCCTTGTGCCAAAGAAAGATGGGTCATGGCGAATGTGTATTGATAGTCGAGCGGTGAATAGAATTACTATCAAATACCGCTTTCCTATTCCTCGCCTTGATGATCTTCTTGATCAACTTCATGGTTTCCAGATTGGTTCTAAAATTGACTTGCAAAGTGGTTATCATCAAGTCCGCATGAGACCACAAGATGAATGGAAGGCGGCTTTCAGAAGAAGAGATGGACTCTATGAATGGTTGGTTATGACATATAGACTTTCTAATGCGCCTTCAACTTTTATGAGGCTTATGAATCATATCTTTAAGCCTTTCATTGGAAGGATCGTGGTTGTCCATTTTGATGACATTCTCGTATAAAACTCTAGACCGGAAGAGCACTTAGACCATCTTCGACAAGTATTTGAAGTGCTACGGGAGCAAAGTTTGTATGCAAATTTGAAATAATGTCACTTTTTTCATAAATAGCCTTATTTTCTTAGGCTATGTTATTTCTTCAGAAGGCATGAAGATGGACGAAGGCAAGATTGAAGTTATACTCACTTGTCCAATTCCTAGATCTATTCATGATATTCAAAGTCTCCATGGCTTAGCTTCATTTTATCGCAGGTTCATTAAAAATTTCAGCACTGTTATTGCACCTATTACGGAATGTTTGAAAGGTGGAAACTTCAAGTGGACGGAAGAAGCACAAAAAAGCTTTGAACTTCTTAAAAAGAAAGTCACGGAAGCTCCAATTTTGCAGCTACCAGATTTTGATGAAGTTTTTGAAGTAGATTGTGATACTTCTAATGTGGGAATTGGAGGTGTTCTTAGCCAAGAAGGTAAACCCATCGCTTTCTTTAGTGAAATGATGAATCAATCTCGGTAAAATTATTCTACGTACGATAAGGAGTTCTTTGCTATTATTCGAACATCGGATCATTGGCAACATTATCTCCTACACAAAGAGTTTGTTCTTTTTTTAGATCATGAAGCTTTGAAGTACTTGAACACTCAACAAAAGTTGAATCCTCGACATGTCAGATGGGTTGAATTTCTACAAGCCTTCAACTTTGTGATCAAGCAAAAATTTGGAGTCCTCAATCGTGTGGCGGATGCTCTTAGTCGATGACATTCTCTGTTGTCTACTTTACAATTAAAAATCATTGGTTTTGAGGTAATCAAAGATCTCTACAAGGATGATCCATATTTTGGCAAAATTTGAGATGGATGTTTAAAAGCTCCATTTAAACTTTTCTTGATTCAAGAAGGATTTCTCTTCAAGGATAAACTCTTATGTATTCCTGAATGTTCTCTATGGCAAGTGATTATTAATGAAGCTCATAGTGGAGGTCTTGCTGGACATTTTGGTAGAGAGAAGACGCTTGTGCTGGTTCAAAAAAATCTTATTGGCCAAGAAAGGAACGAGATGTCAATAGATGTATTGAAAGGTGTAGAACTTGTCATGTGGCCAAAAGTCAAAGGCAAAATACTGGCTTATACACTCCATTACCAGTTCCAATGGGACCGTGGGAAGATGTGAGTATGGATTTTGTGTTGGATTGCCGCGTACTCAAAGGAACAAAGATTCGATTATGGTGGTTGTTGATCGATTTTCAAAAATTACACATTTTGTTCCTATTAAGACGTTGGATGATACAAATGTGGTTGATCTTTATTTGAAAGAAATGGTGAGGCTCCATGGAATTCCAAAAACCATTACTTATGATTGAGATTCGAAGTTTATGAGTCATTTCTTGCAAACACTTTGGAGGAAACTTGGAACTAAACTTCAGTTTAGCTCATCTCATCATCCACAGACTGATGGACAGACGGAAGTTGTCAATAGAAGTTTGGGAAATCTTTTAAGGAGCTTGGTTGGAAAGAATCCTCGCCAATGGGATGTGGTTTTGGCTCAATCAGAGTTTGCTTATAATCGCTCTTCTAGACAAACAACTGGTAAAAGCCCGTTTGAAGTCGTGTATGGCAGCAACCCAATTACTCCTTTGGACTTAACACCTATTCCAATCACTCATCATTTTAGTGGAGACGGCAAAGAACATGCTAAGTACATTAAAAAGTTGCATGAGCAAATTCGTCAAGAGATTTTTAAGCAAAATGAGAAGTACCAAAAAAAAAGCAAACAAGCATCGAAAGAAATCAATTTCCAAGGAAGGAGATTTGGTTTAGGTTCACTTGAGGAAAGAATGTTTTCCTCGTTGTCGACATGGAAAATTGCAACCTAGAGCTGACGGTCCATTTAAAGTCTTAAGAAAGATTGGTGATAATGCTTACAAGATCGAGTTGCCTGGAGATTATGGTGTTTCAGAAAATTTTAAGATTTCTGATATTTCTCCTTATGTTGACGATGAACTTGATTCGGATTCGAGGACGAATCTTTTCCAACTGGGGAAGAATGACACCGAAATAGAAAGTTAGTTTTCTTTGGATCAACTTTTATGAATAAACTGCTTTTATTGGGACATAATTACATTTCAAACTATATACCATTAGAAATCCCTATTAGTCTAGTTTCTAATAAAATAAACTTATCTCAAAAATAATAATCCGATAGTGAATTATGGCTATTTGACTGAAGTGTGGCAGTGCAGTATTTTCATATGGGAATTTGGAAGGTTGAGCAACTCTTGGTGAGTTTTCATGAACCTACTCATTCAAGTACCTTGGGAGTTGATAAACACTTAATCTTTAGTCAAGATTCATTTTAATTATCTTTATTAGAGCAACCTTTTCATTTTTCTAGACCATAGAAAATGTAATATGTTATTTTTTTATCTTTGACTCATCTTGGAGGGTTGTTCCAAGTCCTTGCCTATAAAAGGCAATCCATTGCTATGTTTCCAGCAACCAATTTCGAAATAACAATATATTTTGAGCTTTTAAACTTGTTTAGAAGATTTATCATCTTGTATTTTGCTCTAAACTCTTTTGGTGGATTCATAGAGTTGTGACTTTTGAGTGGTGTCTTGTGACACCTCCTTCTTCTCTTGAACTTTCCGGTATCAAGCCCAAATGAAATATTGACGGCTTACTGAAGGTAGTTGATGGGATACTCGCTGACGACCATTGCCCGTCAGCAAGCCGTCAGCATTTACGTGAGCGTCAGTGGCCGTCAGCATATGATGACGGTTTTTTGCCTGTCAACAAAAGTTGTCAGCATATGATAGTTTTTTTGTAGTGATATATATATATATATATATATATATATTTCGGTTCATATATTGGTTTTAATATAATTTACTAACATATTGCATCATAAAGCCAACTAAATTAATTTAAGAAAGTGAAATTGTAATATTTATTGAAGTTAAAAATACAATATTGGTAAAATGATTATATTCTTCATTAAATCCTATTGAACGTGATGAATATCAAGAAATTGTTAAAAGACTTGCGAAGTAACCCTAATAAAATCTATTACTCATCTTTGAAAGTATTTCACAAACATATATCAGAAAATCGTATTTTGGTTTCATAACTTATCGAGATATAAAAAAATTTAAAAAAATGATTTCTTATAACAGCAATGTTTCCATGAGTTAAAAATACAATATTTGTAAAACGGTCATGTTTTTCAAATAATCATATTATGTTCATTTCAAAGAATATAAACAATATCTTCATGCAAAGAATGTCAAATATAATAATGAATAGGTGGATTAAAACTTTTATTTTATTGATTACAATCACAATTGATTTTGTGTATATATAATCAATGAGGTTTTTAGCGTTTGAAAACAATAAAAATTATAAATGAAAAGTTTAAATAAAAATATTTTATTCGGGTATCTATCATAGGTGCCTTTTTTTCTCTCTAAATAATAATAAAAAAAAAGAAAATATAATTGGGGCATTATCCTAATAGAGAGGACAATCTTGCTCCAGCCTGCCCCGCCCCACTTCCCGTGGCAGGACGGGTCCAGGTACCTTCTCCGTCCCACGGGTATCGGCCCCACCCTGCCCCACACATATTTTTTAGTTTTGAAATATATTTTATATATGTTTCAAAAATTTATTATATATGATTATTTAGAAGTTTTACATTTAGTATTATATTTAACATATATACGAACCTTGTAATGACATGTTTTATGAATAATATGTATTAATAAAACAATATAAAATATTAAAAACTTATAATAAAGCTTATAAATATATAATAATTTTATATTTATTTCTTTTTTATTGTTGTTTTTAATTAATTCATAATCTGATACTCCCCCTGTCCCATTCTATCTATAACACTTGACCATTTCATGAAGATTTAAGAAAGTTGGTGCTATAATTATAGGTATCAAATGGCCATAATATGCTTTTGTATAAAATAATTAAAAGTGTAAATAATAAAGGTATGGGTAAAATCAGTAAAGTAACATTTACTTTTTATTGGAAAACTAAAATGTAACAATGATTATTTTTTGAAAATGTAAATGCGACAAATAGAATGAGACAAAATATTTTCCAATTGTGACACGTAAAGCAAGACGAAGGGAGTATTTAATATTATAGTAATATATTTGATTGTTATATAGTAAAATAATTTTAAATTTAATAATGAAAATTTAAAATTTATTATAATAGGGCGACCTGACCCCACTCTTTCTTTTGTGATGAACAGTTGGCACCACAACTCAAAGAATATGATTGTCGAAAGTCTTCTAGTCTACAAAGGAACAAATGCTCTGATTGCCTACTGGCCTACTTAAATTAAAGGCCTTGTGCGAGCATAATGCAACCCGTGATGGTGTGTTGTGGACTGTGTTGTGAACGAAACGTGGGAGGAGCTGATTAAGGGTGCTCATGAAGTCAACGCGCAGATAACGGGTCAGATTGAAGCGTCTGGACCGGGCAGTGAGGGAGTTGGGCTGGGAATTGATAATGGTCTCACCAAATAATTAAAATTGTCCACATAGACCACATATTATGTCTAGATATTTATTTAACCATTTTGTCATTTAGCATGCTTATTAGGATGATTGTAACAAATTTTGGTCCGAACAATTTCCTATTAAAATGGGATACCACTGAATGGAATAATCAGAATGCAAAATCATAATTCTTTTCCTAACCATTTCATCTATATTTCTCTCTCCTCCATCCCTCTATCCCTTTCTTCTTCCCCAAGCTGAATTGTTAATTAAATTACAGCAATTTACATACCAAAATACATACCGAAGTTACAATCATTCATAAATATAATCAAAATACAACAACTGGTATTCAGAGCCTCCAATCCTTGGCTATGGCAGAAGGAACCCGCATCAAAGACCTGCAAGAAGCACAAAGAAAAACAGATCAAAATCTGCAGAATGAAGCTATGAAGAGGGAAGCCAGTGAGTTAAAGTTACAGGAACAAATATCAAGAATCAATTCCAATCTGCAGGAACTAATGGGTTTGAACACGAAGTATTACCACCTCACTCAAACCCTAGCTGCGATGCAATTGAAGCTGCTAAACATGAACAAGGTAAAAGGCTCAGCAGATGAAGAATGCATTCTGGGTGATCCCTACATGAGCTCAGACAGTGAAAGTACCAATTTCAGAACCAATAACCAACACAGAAGCATAGTTATAACAGAGTCATAGAATATGAACATCATCAACCCTATTCATAGGCTAGAACTTCCCATATTTCATGGTACTTCTCCTAGATCCTGGATCTTAGTGTAAGGGTTATTTCAAGCTAGTGCCCAACATTCCTGAACATCAGAGAGTTATTTTAGCTGCTACGTACTTTGAAGGGAAGGCTGCATAGTGGTACAAAAATTTAGACACCTCGCATGCTGATTTAACCTGGCAACAGTTGGTTGAAGTGGTTTTTGCTAGGTTTAAGGAATTGAAGGAGGCTAAAATAATAGAAGGATTTAACAAACTCAAACAGACTGGCTCTTATGCAGAGTATGTAGACAGGTTTGAAGAACTGAGAGCATGCATGATGATCCTAAACAGGTACGCAGAAGAATACTTCATAGCTAGCTTTGTTAGTGGGTTGAGTGAAGAGCTACAGTCCTTTATCAACATGTTTGAACCAACCACCTTACAGAAAACCATAGAGCTGGGCAGGAAACAAATTTTAACTCTGGAGGCTATTGCTAAGAAAATAAAACAGTACCCTAAGCCCTTTCACACTTATTTACCAAAATAAGAAAACAGAGCCTACTTACCCACATACTCCAAAACTAGTGGCTGGCACCCAACCAAAAACACCTGTTAAAATGTTAAAATCTGCGGAAATGGCAGCAAGGAGGGAGAAGGGCTTATGCTATAATTGTGATGAGAAATCTACCCATAGCCATAGGTGCAAACAGAGGATAAATTATATTATCATGACAGAGGAGGAAGAGTTTGACTGCCTACAAGTCACTAATACCCAGTTACCTGAATTGGATGCACCCACTGATGCTATGGAGGAGATACAAATGTCACTTAATGCCCTAGCTGGAGAGGATGGCATAACCACCATGAGAGTTTGGGGGCAAGGTGGAGGCAGCAAGCTACAGATACTTATTGATTCTGGCAGTACACTAAGTTTCATCCAAGAATCAACTGCCACTAAGTTGGGTTGCTATGTGGAGGAGGCTAATCCTATTTTGGTCAGAGTAGCAAACGGGCAAAGGTTGGTTAGTACCAAGGTTGCCAAGGGATTCAGTTGGACAATGCAGGGGCACACATTTACATATTCCTCGAGGCTATTGAAAAATGAGGGCTGTGACCTTATCTTAGAGGGGGGTTGGCTAAGATCTTGTACCCCTATAGAATTGGACTATGAACAGATGACATTTACAATTACACTACAGGGGAAAATGGTGCAGATACAAGCCTTGACATCTACTGTAGACTGCCAGTTCATTTCAGCACCGTCTTTGTACAAAAAGATACACTATGATTACCAGTCACAAGTTGAGGAGATTTTTGTGTTATCAGTGCAGAAAGGAGACTAAGAGGAACACACACATATGGAAAAGTTGTTAGACATCTATAAGGATGTGTTGGAGGAGCCTACAGGTCTACCCCCTGTGAGGGGTACAGAACACCAAACAATACTCAAACCAGGGAGCATTCCTAAAAACCAATTTCCCTACAGGGCATCCCATGATCATAAGAATGAGATTGAAAAGATAGTTGCAGAACTGCTACAGATTGGAGTTATTCATCCTAGTCAAAGTCCTTTTGCCTCACCAGTATTGCTAGTTAAAAAGAAGGATTCAACGTGGAGACTTTGTGTGGATTACAGATACCTAAATGATTTAACTGTTAAGCATGAGTACCCCATACCAGTAATTGATGAGCTTTTGGATGAACTACGTGGGGCTAAGTACTTTTCCAAGATTAATTTGAGGTCAGGCTATTTCCAGATCCTTATGAAACCTGAACACAGGTAACAAATTGCTTTCAATACTCACCATGGTTAGTTTGAGTTCCTAGTCATGCCTTTTGGGCTCTGTAATGCACCTGCCACCTTTCAGAGTTTGATGAATCAGGTGTTCAGTGGTTGTTTAAGGAAGTATGCCTTAGTTTTCTTTGATGGTATCCTAATCTATAGTAAAGGGTGGGATGAACATCTCCAACATGTGAGGGCTGTGTTGGAGATACTTAGGAGAAATCAGCTATTTACCAAGAGGAGAAAATGCCAGTTTGGGCAGACACAAATTGAGTACCTTGGACACATAATCAATCAAGAAGGGGTGACCAATGACCCATAAAAAATTGAGTGTATGATCAATTGTCCAGGGCCTAAGATAGTCAAACAACTGAGGGGTTTCCTAGGACTGACTGGATACTACAGGAGATTTGTCAAGGGATATAGATTATTGAGAAAGCCACTCACTAATCTCCACAAAAAGGAGAAGTTTTCATGGAATAATGAGGCTGATGTTACCTTTCATAACGTGAAGAAATCTATGACAATTACTCCTATACTGGCCCTACCAGATTTTTCTCAACCTTTTGTCTTGGAGACTGATGCTAGTGGCTATGGGATTGGAGCTATTTTGATGCAACAAGGTAGACCTATAGCATTCATAATCAAACTATTATGTCCCAGGAATCAAGGGCTATCTGTTTCACACAAAAATATGACAATGCTTGAACCTTGCGCTTTTCCCGACCTGCACACACAAACACGTCGAAAAAAGACCACCGGAGGTTTTCCGTTGGAAACCTCTCTGATGCTTAAGTCAGAAAGTGTATAGAGTGTTTCTGGGGAACAAAGTAAGGAATGCACAAGGAAATCACATACCTATCTCAAACTTGGGGCTGAGGTATTTATAGTTTTCCTCAGTGGGGACCCCTTCCGGGATCTCGGAAACAAAGGCCGCGAATCAGGAGCCGTTAAGAAACAAATTCTGATAGGTGGTCCCCCTTGTCCCCTCAGTAGAGGTGAGGATGCCAGGTCTGCCCTGATCCTGCTCTCCCTTTCTATTCCAGGTCAGGACATCAAGTCTTCCTTAATGCAATTCTCTAAGGGTTATTTCATAGGAAGCCCCTACCAGGTCAAGATGATTCCTGAGCCGTGGTAATCCTATCTCCAACATCTGCTCTGTCTCTAAGGAGACCAGGTTAGACCTTGCCTAGGACAAAGCCGGCCTGATTTCCTTTCTTTTCCCAAGGTTATCTCAAATCAGATCTACCCCAATCCGGGTCTGACCTATTTATGCCACATCAACTCCTCCCCCCGAAATAGTTGGGGTAGAGCTGTAAAATCTAAAACCTTTTGAAATAAATGTGGTCCCATATTTTTATTATCTAAAATCATATTCTTCCCTTATTATGTTCCATCCTCACAGCAGCTCTTTCCCTTTTTTCCTCCACCAAATCTAAGGCATCCTGAATCAATAGGTCATTTTGCTCTTCCTCAAAGTTTTGGACTCTATGGGTTTTCATACTGATCTCGGCGGGGACCACTGCGTCCATACTGTAAACCAGACTAAATGGTGTTTCCCCCGTGCTCTCTTTGGGATTAGTCTTGTATGACCACAGAGTTGAACTGAGCACGTCGACCCATCTGCCTCCTGCCTTCTCCAGACATGTTTTAATTCTTTGTACAAGAATACGGTTGGACACTTCAACTTGTCCATTTGCTTGCGGATGGTAGACAGATGTGAAGTGCTGATCAATTTTCATTTTCACCCACCAGGCCTTGATTCTGGCGCCCATAAACTGGGTGCCGTTATCTTAAACCAAGATTCTAGGAATGCCAAACCGACAGACTACATTCTTCCACAAAAATCTCATCACCGCATCCTCCGTAGTTTTTGTTAAGGCCTCAGCTTCTACCCACTTGCTGAAATAATCGATGGCTACTATAAAGAACTTCTTTTGGGCAGGGGCTGTGGGGAAGGGGCCAACCAAGTCTATTCCCCATTTAGCAAATGGGCAGGGAGAGCTCATCGTCAAGAGTTCTTCTACAGGTTTGCGTATTAAGGGCGAGTTTCTTTGGCACTTGTCAGAAGTCCGGACAAAATTCTCCGCTTCCTTTCTTAGTTGTGGCCAAAAGTATCATGCTCTCGAGACCTTGCTCGACAGGGCTCTAGCACCCATGTGATTACCACAACATCCTTCATGGACTTCTTCAAGAACATGAGTGCCTTCCTCTGAGCTTAGACACCGTAAAAGGGGCTGCCCAAACCCCCTCCAAAACAGCTCTCCCTTAATCGGGCAAAATCGTGCAGACCTGGTTTTTACCTTCCCCGCCTCTTTATTATCTTCTGGCAGCTCTCCCTTATCCAGGTATGTTTTGATGGGGGAGCGCCAGTCCTCTCTCTCAATCACCGAGCATACCTGCTCTGTCTCGAATTCCTTATCCGCCATTAATAAAGTGATCACCCTCTCCTGGCAATCCACAACTAAGCTGGCTACCTTAGCTAGATAATCTGCTGTCCCATTCTCTTCTCTGGGAATTTGAAGAACCGTCAGGGCCTTCATATCCTTGGCAAGATTTTTAAACCGAGCCAGGTATATCTGCATATGTTCATCTCTCGTTTCAAAATCGCCGCTTATCTACTTACACACTAATTGAGAATCCACTTTAGCGCACACCTGCTCGGCTCCCAAGTCTTTTTCCATTTGAATTCCTCTCAGGAGGGCTTCATACTCAGCTGTGTTATTGGACAGGGCATAATTCATCTGTATCGCATACTCAGTAGCTACACCTGCTGGGTCAATCAATACTATTCCCGCACCACATCCCTGATTGCCTACTGAGCCATCAGTGAAGACCATCCACTCTTTTTCGTCCTCGGGAGAGCTGGTCATTTCTGCAAGAAGTCAACCAGTGCCTGAGCTTTAATAGTTGTTCTGGTCACAAAGGCTATGTCGAACTCACTGAGCTCTATTATCTATTTAACCAGCTGTCCTGACGCTTCCGGCTTATCCATGATGGTTTTTAACTGTAGGTTGGTTCGTACAATTATGCTATGCGAAAGAAAATAAGGTCGCAATTTACGCGCTGTGCTAACCAAGCCTAACATTGCTCTCTCTACTTCCACGTACCGAGTCTCTGCATCGTGAAATACCTTGCTCCAATAGTGTACAGGTTTCTGCATTTTGCCCTCTTCTCTGAGCAATACAGAGCTAACGGCCTGTTGTCCTACTGATAAGTAAAGGATCAAAGGTTCGCCTTGGATTGGTTTAGTGAGCAAAGACATACCGGCCAAATGCTCTTTCAACCTTCTAATTGCTTCCTCGCATTCCTCACTTCACTGGAACCTAGCCTTCTTCCATAAGGCTTGAAAAAATGGTAAGCTCAACTCAGCTGAGCGTGAGACAAACCTACTTAGGGCGTTGATTCTACCATCCAGACACTGCATCTCTCCGACGTTCCTGGGTGCCTGCATATCCATGATAGCTCTTACTTTTTCTGGGTTGGCTTCGATCCCCTTCTCTGTAACCATGTACCTAGGAATTTGCCAGCTCTGACCCCGAAAGCACACTTCTTGGGGTTAAGCTTCATCTTCTACTTCCTTAGAGTATTAAAGGTTTCTCTAAGATCATCCACATGCGAGGTCGCCTTCACGTTTTTGACTAACATGTCATCCACGTATGCCTCCATGTTTCTCCCTAACTGCGCTTTGAACATTTTATCCACCAGCCTCTGATACGTGGCCCCTGCATTTTTTAGCCCAAAAGGCATGACCACGTAACAGTACGTTCCTTTCGGAGTTATAAAGCTAACTCACTTGCAGTCTTCCTCCGCGAGCCTGATCTGGTGATAGCCTTGCGAGGCGTCCATCATGCTTAATAGCTCGCAACCCGACGTGGAATCAACTAATCAGTCTATCCTTGGGAGGGGGTAGTAGTCCTTGGTGCAAGCACGGTTAAGATCACGAATATCAATACACATGCGCCAGTCATCCTGAGTCTTGGGGACTAATACTGCGTTGGAAAGCCACTCGGGAAATTGTATTTCCTGAATGTGCTTGGCTTTCAGCAGTTTCTCAACCTCGGCCTCGCTGATTGCCTCCTTCTCTGGACCGAAATTACGCTTCTGCTGTTTCACAGGCTTTTCTCCAGGACTGATGTTAAGGTGGTGCTCGACGACTGTCGGTTCTATTCCCACCAGGTCCTGTGGAGACCAGGCAAATATGTCAGCATTATCCCTCAAAAATTGGACCAGGTCTACCAAGATTTTTGGGCTCAAGGTCATCCCCACACGCACAACCCTACTATCATCCCCTGGGACCACCTCGACCATCATCAGACCTTCTTCTCTCTAACCAAGCTCTGGCATCGCTTTCTCCACCCTAGCTCTCTTACTCTATTTTTCTTATTCATTACACCGGATGCATTCGACATACGTCTGCCTGGACGCATACTGGTCTCCCCTAACCTCGCCTGTTCCATCCTGAGCAGGAAACTTCAACTTCATATGATACACTGAGATTACAGCTTGGAACTGACTCAAAGATGGTCTCCCCAGCATAACATTGTACGAGGATGGCGCATCTACCACCAAAAATTGCACTGTCTTGGTCATCCTGTATGGCTCTTCTTCCAGTGTAACCAAAAGTCTTACTGCTCCCAAGGGTTTCAAGGCTCCCCCTGCAAACCCTACCAATGAAGTTGTCACATCCTCCAACTCCACATCCGGCCTTAGCTGCCGATAACAATCATAGAAAAGAATGTCAGCAGAGCTTCTTGTGTCAACAAATACTCGCTTCACATTGTAATTCGCGATGGTGGTTGTTATGACTAAGGAATCCATGTGGGGAGCCAAGATACCATCCTCGTCTTCAGAGCCGAAACATATGCTCTGACTTGGTGCTATCTGTCCCACCTCTCTCGTCTTCCTGATCAGATCTCTTGCAGCTCGAACATAGCTGTGCGGAGTCCGTTTGGAGTGCTCATCCCACTCGCCACCCGTGATAATTTGAATCTGTCCTCGTATGACCTGGGCGTGGTCATTACTTCTTCCTCCATTTCGCCTGCTATCTTGCTCATTCTTACTCTGCTGGGGTCAATCATTACCATGATAGCCAAGCCTGGGCTCTTCCCTCCTCATCCGTACATACTCCTTGAGGTGCCCAGCCTGCATCATTCTTTCCAACTCATCCTTCAAATGGGTGCACTAATCCATGTCATGCCCATACTCATTATGATACCGACAGAATAGGTCAGACCTTGCTTTCCTAGGCTTCTGCGAATAAGTCTTAGGCCATTTGAGGTCTGGATGCCTCTCTATCGCTTGCAAGATCTCCCCCTAAGGGGTCGCTAGGGGCGTGCACCTGTCGAAGCGAGGCCGTCCTCCCGACAGGTCTGGCCTGGATTTCTTCAACGGTGCTCTCTCCTCTCTGTCGTATCTCTCTCTCTTCTTCTCTCCTTCCTCCTTGATCTTTAGGGCCTCCTCCAAATGGATGTATTTATCTGTCCTCTCTAAGAGTTCTCCAAACTTCAGAGCTGGATTTACAACCAATGACTGGAAGAATTCTCATATCCTGAGGCCCTGTGCCAACGCGTTCACTAAGAGCTCTTCCGACTAAGAAGGCACCTCAAGATTTGCATTTGTAAACCTGTTAATATAAGCGCGCGGGATCTCATTCTCTTTCTGCTTCAGGCTAAACAGCTTGAGCAGCATTTTTTGGTATTTTCGACAGCTGGTGAACTGGTGCAGAAACGCCGAGCTGAACTCGTCAAAAGTTGATAATAGATCGCGGCGGCAACTGACTAAACCAAAGCTGGGCTGATTTAGTGAAAGTCATGGGGAAGACATGACACATGACTACGTCCGAAAACTTGTGTACAGCTGCCGCAATCTCAAAACGGCTCAGATGATCCCATGGGTCAGTTGTCCCAATATATTCGAAACCCAGAGATCTATATGAGGCCGGCACATCGTCACGCATGACCTCCTCGGTAAACGGTGTGCCTCTCCGTGCTAGGACCGTATCCATGCTCGCCATCTTCTTCTTGAATTCCCTTACTTCTTTCTGCAAGATTTGCATCTGCTCGGGCAGGTCTGGATTAGCCCGACTCGATGTTTCACTGTCAGAGGTAGAGAAGTGCTCGTCTCTATCCTGGAGGGGGGTGCGATCTCTGCGCTGGCCACGCAACGGTTCCGTTTCCGCTAGTGGAACCATCTGAGCTGGTGGTGTGTTGGATGGTGGTGTTGAAATCTCTGCGAACTTCTTCTCTACGGCCACTTCCACAGCTTTTTCGATGAGCTCAGACAACTGCCTGAGGAAATATTTGTTCAGTAACCTGCTTTTGGCTGGCGTTGGTCCGTTAGAAGGGGATAGCATGGTGCCATATCCGGTTGCTACTGATGGTTCCGCCCCATCCGCCCTTGTCGTTGAAGGTCCTGCCGACCGCGGTATGCCCCTTGGTGCAGCGGAGCTTGGCGTGCCACCCAGCACCCCCACAAAATTTTGTCGTAAACCATCTGAATCGATATGTAACTCACGTCTTAGGCTCAGATTCCCATGGAACGGCGCCAATTGTTTCACCCAAAAATATGACAATGCCTGAACCTTGCGCTTTTCCCGACCTGCACACGCAAACACGTCAGAAAAGGACCATCGGAGGTTTTCCAGTGGAAACCTCTCCGATGCTTAAGTCAGAGAGCATATAGAGTGTTTCTGGTGAACAAAGCAAGGAATGCACAAGGAAATCACATACCTATCTCAGCCTTGGGGCTGAGGTATTTATAATTTTCCTTAGTGGGGACCCCTTCCGAGATCTCGGAAACAAAGGCCGCGAATCAGGGGCCGTTAAGCAACAAATTCTGACAGGTGATCCCCCTTGTACCCCCAGTGGAGGTCAGGATGCCAAGTCTGCTTTGATCCTGCTCTCTCTTTCTATTCCAGGTCAGGACATCAAGCCTGCCTTGATGCAATTCTCTAAGGGTTATTTCATAGGAAACCCCTACCAGGTCAAGATTATTCCTGAGCCTTGGTAATCCTATCTCCAACGTCTGCTCTGTGTTTAAGGAGACCAGATCAGACCTTGCCTAGGACTGAGCTGGCCTGATTTCCTTTCTTTTCCCCAGGTTATCTCAAATCAGATCTACCCCAATCCGGGTTTGACCTATTTATGCCACATCACTATCCATTTATGAAAAGGAGTTCCAAGCAGTGTTGATGGCCATACAGAGGTGGAGGTATTACTTACAGGGACACAAGTTCTTTATAAGAACAAACCAACAGGCTCTCAAACACCTATTAGACTAGAGGGCTCTCAAACACCTTTTACACGACAAAAATGGATTACTAAGTTGCTGGGGTTAGATTGTGAAATCCACTACAGGAAGGGAAGGAGAACAGGGCAGCAAATGCACTGCTCAGAGTTAGGGAGCCAGAAGAAGATAGATATGCCCTTAACACAATAAAACCTATGTGGATGCAAAGGGTGATCAATAGCTATAAAAATGACACTTTTTCCAGCAAGATCATTATAGCTAAAAGCATAGATGCCACATCCTACCCAGACTTTGAGATAAATAAACGGATGATCAGACACAAAGGGAGGCTATTAGTGGGAAGTGACAATGAACTCGGAAAAATGATTTTGGATGCCATGCATAGCTCAGCTTATGGTGGTCACTCGGGGATAGGGGGAACCTATATGATAACAAAAGGGGTTTTCTACTGGCCAAACCTGAAAGCTGAAGTTATCAAACTAGTGCAGGGGTATGAGGTATGCAGCATGAATAAAACCAACCATGAACCCTATCCAGGGTTGCTACAGCCCTTGCCTATACCAGAAAAAGCCTAGACACATATTAGCGTGGATTTTGTAGAAGGCCTACCCAAGGTTAATGGGAAAATTGTGATCTTGGTGGTAATTGATAGATTCACAAAATATGGACACTTCCTAGCTCTAGCTCATCCATATACTGCTCAGTCAGTAGCTCAATTATTTATGGATCAGGTATATAGGCTGCATGGACTTCCTCTCAGCATAGTAACCGACAGGGACAAGGTTTTCACTAGCCAATTTTTGGGAGAGGTTTTCAAGCTTAACATGTCAACAACTTACCACCCCGAAACTGATGGACAGACAGAACATTTAAATCAATGCCTAGAGAGCTATCTGAGGTGTATGGTGCATAACAACCCTAGAACCTGGCTCAAATGGATAAACTTGGCCGAACATTGGTATAATACCAACTACCACGCTGGCCTAAAATGTACCCCTTTCCAAGCCCTATACGAGTACCCACCCCCCTTCCTATCTACCCAGTCTTTTGTAAGAAATGCAGACACAAAAGCCAAGGAATTTATGAGGGATAGGAAGGATATGATCAAACAACTAAAAGACAACCTTTTTCAGGCACAAAATCGAATGAAAACATATGCCGACCAATCTAGGGTTGAGAGGACCTTTGAGATAGGTGAAGAAGTTTACCTGAAGTTCCAGACGTACCGCCAAAATTCTCTGCAATTAAGGAAGAACTTGAAGCTAGCCTCACATTACTTCGGACGTTACCGCGTCTTGGGAAGGTCGTCTACCGACTGGATATACCCGCCGACTCTAGGATCCACCCGGTTTTTCACGTCTCTCTACTTAAAAAGAAGCTGCGTCAGGAGGTGGTACATTCAAGAGAATTACCAGCAGTTATGATGGAAGTAATTTTTAAGCTAGAACCTTAACAAATTTTGGAAAATAAGTGGATAAAAAGGGGGAAAACAGAAATTGAGCAAGTGTTGGTTGGGTGGAGTGAATTTCCTCAAATCAAACCTACCTGGGAAGATGCAGATTTCATCAAGGGAAAGTTTCGGGCATGGATCCTTGGGGACAACGAACTCAATCTGGGACGGGTAATGTTGTGGACTGTATTGTGAACGAAATAGGGGAGGATTTGATTAGCGGTGCTCATGAAGTCAACGCGCAGATAACGGGTCAGATTGAAGCGTCTGGACCGGGCAGTGAGGGAGTTGTGCTGGGAATTGATAATGGTCTCACCAAATAATTAAAATTGTCCACATAGCCCACATATTATGTCTAGATATTTATTTAACCATTTTGTCATTTAGCATGCTTATTAGGATGATTGTAACAAATTGTGGTCCCAACAATTTCCTATTAAAACGGGATACCATTGAATGGAATGATCAGAATGCAAAATCATAGTTCTCTTCCTAACCATTTCATCTATATTTCTCTCTCCTCCATCCCTCTATCCCTTTCTTCTTCCCCAAGCTGAATTGCTAATTAAATTACAGCAATTTACATACCAAAATACATACTCAAGTTACAGTCATTCATAAATATAATCAAAATACAATACGGTGCGACCCAACCTGACCCATAGGTGTGCGGGACGAGTCCAGGTCCTCGAATACCCGGCCCGGCCTAGCCCATAGCATCTCAGGTGAATTTTTCTAATCTCTCATGCATAACATTAATTCTCTCTCCAAACCTCTTTTTTTTTATTTATAAAGAAAGATATAGATATTACCTAAAGTTATAAATTATATTTATAAATAATTATATTATAATTTTATATTATTATTTAAAAGTTTATTACAATTATATTATATGTATTGAAAATTATATTATGTATATTGAATTAAGATATTTAGACAATAAAAATTGGAAATTATATATATTAAAAATTTTACCATAATTTTTAGTGATTGAAAAATATGCATTATTATATTTTTATTATATATTATTATTTAAAATGAAACTTAAATGAATTTTAATTTTTTAATTAAAAAAACCAAGGCAATTTAAATCCCTTGGAAATACCGAGGAAAGTCAATATCTCTCGGTATTTTACTAAGGGACTCAAAATTCTATCAGTTTTATTATTTTAAGTTATTTTTTATTACAAAAACCGAGGGAGATGAATTTCCCTCGAAATTATCGAGAGAATTAGTGACGATAAACATTGACGCTGATATAACGATAGATTTACTGAGGGATCATTAAAGAGGGATAAATCCCTTGTTAAAATTCATTGATATTTTCCTCGATAATATCGAGACCTGATCCCCTCGATAAAATCCCTCATTAAACTAATTGAGGGAGAAAATAAGATACAATAGACTTGTTCTTAGATGATATGTGCATCTTAAAAAAACAAAGGTATGAAATTAGTATTGTTTTTGGTGCCACACATGAGTAAATATAATTGAGAGGTTCCAATTTAAAAGTCAAAGAATTTACGAATTTTAGGAATTTGATCAATCAAGCGTTGATTGAGACGAGAAGTGTGAGATTTGAGAATTCAAATGTTGATCGAGTTGAGAAGCAAGAGATGAGGATTCCAATACAAAAAGAAAAAGAAGAAAAATACAGAGGAAATATGATCCCTCGGTGAATTACGAAGGAACTACCGATGGATTTTTCCTTAGGTAAATAATATCTTGATGATTATTATCGTCGTCAATATTTTCCGCCACTATACCCGAATGAAATACCAAGAGAATACAGATGTACATCTATACCAAGGTAATCTATTCCTCGCTAAAATGAATATTTCAATTTTAAAAAATAAAAAAATTAAAAAAATGAAGGAATTCACCAAGGGATTTTGAATTCTCTATGTGATACCTAGGGGTTTTGAATTCCCTAAGGTAAATCTCTAAGTATTTTTGTTATATTACAAAAATTCAAATTCTAGGAATTTAACCCTAAGTATCACCAAGGGATTTTAAATTTTAATTTTTTTTAAATAAAACAAAAATAACTACGAAATTCATAATTACTAGGTATTACCAAAAGGTTAAGGGTTTCCGAGGTAATAATCTCTCGATCGATAGATCTTAATTCCCTCGGTTCCAATCTATCGAGGAAGGTTTTATTGATTGAGAATTAGTTTCTTCGGCAAGGCGAGTACTGAGAGATTTTTTGTTTTTACCACGGGAATAAGCCCACGGTATTCCGCAAATTTTTTTTTAGTATTCACAATTGCAATTTATGAAATCTCACTCCATCTATCCGATTAGTCGATCAAAAACTTGGATCTGATCCCACCCGAATTCAATTTGGAACCGAATAATTTCCTACAAGAAATTATTACCACGTGCTTTTTAATATAATTAGTGTTTTCTTTGTTTTTAAAAAAAATAAAAAGTTGTTGTGGTTGTTACTACTACTAGTACTACTACTACTACTTACACTAGTACTAGTATAACACCCGTGCGATGCACGGGGGGATAGTTTTAAGGTTTAATTTATCAAATATTTAATATTATTTTAATATTGATAATATAATAAATAAGTAGTTTTACTAATTTAAACAAAATTAGAATAAGATAAAGATAAAATAATAAATGTAAGAAATTAAAGAACATTATATAGAACATGCTTATCAAAACTATTATTAATCATAAATTTATAATTTACAAATTATGAAATACTTCCTTGTACACAACATTCGTAGTTTTTTTTTCTACGTCTATTTTCCTCATCGCAAATCAATATTTTTAAACCTTTTCGGTTGGTCACCCTTGATATTGCAACATACAATTTACCATGACTAAAAATATGTTTTTTTAAGAAAAGTCTAACGTGGGATAGGGATTGACCTTGACTTTTATTAATTGTCATTGCATACTGATTTGCATCTTTTCATACATATTTTCATTATCGTTTTTGTTTCACGTTGCGTGTTTTTCGCTTGCTTTTTGGTGATTTAGGATTTGGGTTGGCCGTTTTTCGTATTTCTAGATTTTCTTAGTTTTTGTACGTTTTGTTATTAATTTTCGTAGTTTTTCACATTTCTATTTTTTTTGGCCGTAGGACGTCCAAGCGGGGCCCACGCTCGTTTGGGATCGTTGATACTCGACTCGGGAATGGACGGACAAAGCAAAGAAGCACAGCGGATGAGGTTCGACAAACTGGCGGACGCGAAAAGAACGAGAAATCGAGCCGGGCGCTGGAATCCAGTCGACCGACTGAATGTCCAGTCGATCGAATGACCTTTAAGTGGATCGACTGACCCGGCTAAAATCGACTGGATTCCAGCGAGTTTTGAAGTTTTTGACAAGGCAGTCGATCGACTGCCTACTTGGCCGATCGACTGCAGTCGATCGACTGGGTCCTCTCAAGATCTATGGAATTACAGGGCTTCAGGCCGTTTTGACATCACAGTCCATCGACTGCCGACAAGGCCGATCGACTGCTAGTCGATCGACTGCTTTTTCTCAGTCGATCGACTGAAAAGCAGATTTTTTTGAAGATATTAGCAATCAGACGTCATTTCAAGAACCCAACTTGCATCAGGGACCTTTCTTCCCCAAGGGAGCTCCCCCAAACCAGCTTMTTCACTACTTTTCATATTTTACTTATTTTAATTTCTAAAAATTTCTAGTAATTAGTATGGATTAATCAAGCTTAGATCTTAGTTGTGTAATGTTCAAGCTTTGTTTTAAGCTATCTTTTGTGAAGAACCAGCCAGCTTTCAAGCTTTCCTCCACTAAGCTTTTTGTAATCACATACATTTGGTAATATCCTTCTATAATCTAGTCTTATTTTCATGTTATTCCTTTTTAATATTGTATTCTATTATGGATCATTAGTTTAGTGTTTCTTTTGATCGTCAAACTTTCAATTTCATTTTATAGTTTTCTAACTTATGAACTTATGCTTTTAAGTTATTAAGTTGAAATCAATTTCTAAGTTGTAAAAGTTGTTAAGATCTTCCTTTTAAACCTTTAATTAATGCTAAGTATTTATGTTGACTTATTCAAATAAGTTGACTTTGATTTTCCCTCCATTTCCCTAACTTAAAATTATTAAGTTTTAATAAGTTAATTAGTTTAAATTGATCGTTTTTAATATAAGCTTTAATTTCCTTTAAATGTTTTAATGTTTTTAAATCTTAAGTTTCAATTTACATCTTAGTTATAAAACCGAACAATGACTATCGCTTTTTAGGGTTAAATTAGCCTAATTCGTCTACCCTGCATACACAACAACAACAAAAAGATCACGCGTATCGAATGTAAAACAATTTGCTAACTAATTATTTACGACGACAATAAGAATAATTAAGAATGCCATTGGCCTTAATCCATCCCCGGCAACGGCGCCAAAATTTGATCGAAGATTTCTCGACGCTCTAGAAATCGTCTCCGCAATAGTACGGAGTCGACTGTAGATGCGGTGAGTTGTCCTGAGTCGTGTCTCTCGAGGATGGATGTGATCGGTCGTTCGGTTTTCTTATTCGTTCTTATCGTCGGTTCGATTAA
>BMAC01000688.1:159868-219490 GCA_014905375.1 Phtheirospermum japonicum | reverse complement strand
TTGCTTGGACCCTTGGCGAAGTGGACGCGGTTTTGATGATTTGTTAGGTCGTTTAGATTTTCGATCGAATTTAGTGGATTTAGGTGGTTTAACTTGTTGGGATTCCCGTTCGGTTTTAGCTTCGTGCTATCCTTGTGCTCGTTTGGAACTAGTGCCTCGACTAGCCCTCGTCATTGAACACTCTCTATAGGTTCTTGCTTGTGTTAGTTTGAGAAACGTGTGTGTTTCCTCCACTAAGCTTTTTGTAATCACATACATTTGGTAATATCCTTCTATAATCTAGTCTTATTTTCATGTTATTCCTTTTTAATATTGTATTGTATTATGGATCATTAGTTTAGTGTTTCTTTTGATCGTCAAACTTTCAATTTCATTTTATAGCTTTCTAACTTATGAACTTATGCTTTTAAGTTATTAAGTTGAAATCAATTTCTAAGATGTAAAAGTTGTTAAGATCTTCCTTTTAAACCTTTAGTTAATGCTAAGTATTTATGTTGACTTATTCAAATAAGTTGACTTTGATTTTCCCTCCATTTCCCTAACTTAAAATTATTTAGTTTAAATTGATCGTTTTTAATACAAGCTTTAATTTCCTTTAAATGTTTTAATGTTTTTAAATCTTAAGTTTCAATTTACATCTTAGTTATAAAACCGAACAATGACTATCGCTTTTTAGGGTTAAATTAGCCTAATCGAACCGACGATAAGAACGAATAAGAAAACCGACGACCGATCACATCCATCCTCGAGAGACACGACTCAAGACAACTCACCGCATCTACAGTCGACTCCGTACTATTGCGGAGACGATTTCTAGAGCGTCGAGAAATCTTCGATCACATACGACAGAATAATCATAAATTGCCTTCGTTGAAACTTAAATAGCAAACCTAGGATCCGATGGTGTTACGGTCATTCGTGGGATGAGTACTAATTCACCTGCATTACTTCCTTGGAGAATCGTTGCCACCAAAATATGATCACCCAATTTCGTAACTACTAATCTAGTTCCATTTCACAAACCAAGTGAATGATCAATATTTATCAACATGATTGGAGTACCAACTTTCAATCGTACCTCATGATTCGGTAACCCAAAATACTTGATTGTGTTTAAAAACTCGGTTGAATGGACAACTTCCAAAATGTCAACATTTTCATCGGATTTGCATGCACTATCTAAGCTCAAACATATTTTATATTCCCCTTCATTAAATGAAGTCATATAAACATCGATTAAATTGACTACATCAAGTGTTGGTGCAAGAATAGCTCGGCCCTCTAAATAAACAAAATATTCAGCATTCGTTCTAAATTGTGGATAATTACTGGCCACAATTGATGCAATGGGGTCACCATCATCTAACAACAATAAATCCTCTGAGATGTCGATTTCAACGATGACATCATTTGATCCTCCAACTATTTCATCTCCAAAACTATTTATCTATTGAGAAAACTCTTTCAATTCAATCGAATTGGCTCTGAGCTGAGATTTTAAAGACTCATATTCTTTGTTAATCTCATAACCTTACAGTGTCTCTTTATAAGTGGGAAGGATTTATGGTTGCATGTACTATGTCTGTTCTAGTGCATTTAGGAATCATCGAAAGAGTTTGGCGAAAATCTCCACCAAGCACGATAGTTTTACCCCCGAATGGAATATCTCTATCATTTGGATTTTTGAATACTATAATATCTTTAAATGTTTTGTATAAAGTTTCAAAACAATGTCTATGCATCATCGGAGCTTCATACCAAATTATTAGTCGTGCATGCACCATTAATTCCGCAAGGGGGGTCCCCTGAAAAATCCCACACAATGATTCTTCATGGAGGTTCAATTGAACTTTAAACCTAGAATGACCGATTCTTCCATTTGGAAGAAGAAGAGAAGCTATGCAGCTAGATATAACATTTAATACAATCCCACCATTAGATCTTATTGTTGTAGAAAGAGTCCTCCAAACAAAAAAGTTTTCAGTTCCTCCATATCCATAAACAAAGAATAAGCCCCATTTGTTGAAGAAACAGATTTCATGACCTCGTCATACACATATTTTTTATCTTTATTGAGATGTAGAAATAAATTCGTGTGTTTTGCGATGAGGGCATCACGATCATAGTCCAATTCCTCAGCAATAAATCTATTAAAAGAAATATTGGAGTCAGCCTCAGTTGAAATTGGAATTGGAGGAAAGTCCTCTAAGCTCTTCCTATGCTCTGCAATAGCTTGTCCACTTCCAGTAAAGCAAGGTTTTGAATTTCAGAATCGCTCATCTGCAAGTCTGTACAAAAAAATAATAATAATAATTGTACTTTCACTAATTTATATGAAAAAAATACATAAAAGAACATTATCAAGAACACATGGATATAATTGAAATTTATTAATTAATACCTTTGTTATTTCTCAACTTTTGTTGTTTGTATAAAATGTCATCTGATAAAATTTCCAACATTCTTCCCATACTTTTTTCGGTCGAGATATAGATTTGGATGCAAGCAATGTCATGAATAAAGACCTAACAAAATTTGCAGATCCCCAATAACTTGCTTCTTCGATGCCATCGATATATTCCCTATCATCATCAAGTAGCCCAACTGAGTAGCACGCATCACGATATGTATTGTGTTGCTTTCCGTTCACTTTTTTTAAGTTATCGTGATATTGTGCTCCTTGAAAAACATTGAGGAGACACCTAGCATAATAGTTATCACCGGAACCTGGGGAAACATAATATAACCGAGCAATTTGCAATCTTTGTTTCCTAGGGGTCCACTCATTTTTTCTGAGTTGGAAACAAAATACTGAGGAAATTCACTATACAATAACTTTCGAGCTTCAGGATATTTCTTGTTAGCCTCAAACCAACCCAAAAACATTGTATGAAGTGTTGACTGAAGTTTCATCACATCGTCCAATGAGTCATTATCATTATATAATACTCTTTGCTCCCCTAGAAGATGAAAAGTCAAGCGTAGGACAGAAGGATTTTTATACTGAATTTTGTACCCAAAGATTCTCCATGCCGCTTCACATGGGGAAATATAACGACAATCGTAATACATGTCGATCTCATCAATTTTTGGTTTGCTCCCATCATTATCACAACTCTGGTAAAATGTTGATGTGACCCTATCATTTCCCTTGTTCACATATTTAAACAAATATTTGATTGATCTAGACTGATTACACCATTCAACGTTCATGTGTGCTCCATACTTTAGCAATAAATAACGATTATGTGGCACAACCCACTTATTATCTAGAGGTACACCTTTTTTTGTTACCGTACGACCAGTATTTCAACTTTTGTATACCAGGTAACCATAATAATCAACAGTAGTAGAGTCAATGAACCTCTTTAGATAATGTTTTGAGCATTTCTCATCAACCAAGCAAGGAGAAGATTTTTTCAAATGCCCACATGGACCATGAATCATCAACTCCGAAACTGCTGCATAATACCTTGGATCTTCCTCTTCATCCAGAATCTCAACTGAAATGATTCGATCAATACTGCTTGCATTAGGGTATTTATCATTTTTTGATAGAAATAAAAAAATATAGGCATGAGGAAGGTCTCGCTTCTGGAGCTCCACAGTGTAAATAACTACATAAGATGAAAAGTTAAAAAAAAAATGAGAAACACACTAATAAATAATAAATTGATGATGTATAGAGGATAATTTGAAATAAGTAATTTTAAAATTATATATATATATATATATATATATATATATATATATATATATATATTCATATGCTCACCGGAAATTATATTTCTAAATATTTGGTTGTCACATAAATCTCTAATTAATCCGTCCAACTTCATCTTGGATATTCTTAAAACTACATCAGGACGGTCTTCTAGCTTAAGATTCCTTCCCTCTACATATCGTACAATCTCTGGCCATTTTGGATTGCACGTGCATGTTATGAACAAATCTGGATATCCAGCCCATCGAAAAGTTGCCATAGCATCTTGGTAATTCTGAATCATATACCATTCACCACCGGTAAATGTCGCTGGCAAAACAACTTTGTTACCCATGCTGCGACCATTTGTTTCACCGCGTACTACTGCATCAGCAATCCCATAATACATCTCACTACGCAACTCTTTTGATATGTTCTAACATACCATAATCTTGCAGATTCAATCATGGTATATCCATCAACTATGAACTGTTGTGTAAGCCTTTTGCAAGAGAGGATAGTAGGTGACTCAGTTAACCTTTCATGCAATCGGTGCGAGAAGAAGTCCCTCTGGCTCACATAATTTTTTCCATTTCCTATCGATTTTCGATCATCAGAAAAAGGTATATCTTGCCTATAATTATCTTCACCGTAAGGAACAATGGATACTGCAGAGCAAGGTAAGATGGATGTAACTCATTGATACGTTTCAATTTCCTAGATTTTCTATCTAAAATAATATCCCTATCACCCATATGTTTTTCAAAATCACTAACAACTAAGATGGCCTGTTCATCGACTTCGGGTAGATTGTGCGTTCTTGCATCAGTGCCTCTTCTCCCAATAAAGCGTAATTTCATTTCGACAACACTATCTTTGGGAAAATTGTCCTTCAAATTGCTAAATTAATTAACCAAATTATTTGACCTATCTAACATGGATTTTAGTTCAACAACAATTTCGGTATGTAGAGAATTATTTCCATTACATTTTCTTCATAAATGTAAATTATAAATCACGAATACTATAAATAAATAATATATTAATTTGAATAACTAATGATAATTTTTGAAATTAGAAATCATACCTAAACAAATTAATTTGGTTTTGGACTTCGTTTGCAGTATCGTATATATAAAGTTGTGCAAACTTCGGTATAGAACCTTCTTCTGGCATCAAACTCCCTATTAGATGATAGTTTTGACCGTGCATACGGAATATCGGCGGTGAATTTCCCGTGCTCATAGTTGAATCAATTTCCCCACCCATCGAAGTAAAAGAAAATATGTTGTTGTATGATCGAATATTTTCTAAAAAAATATCTACTTTTACCGCTAAAACCGAATATTAGATCATACAATACTTGTGGTGGCTTCTTCAAAGGAGGCAACATGATCTTTTCCTTGTCACAACAGGTAGAGTACTCCGGTTTCGTAGTTTCAACACTTGTCTTGAGTCTCTCTCTATACCAAAAGTATGCTGAAAAATGTCCACATATGAAAGTAGGATCACCAATATCCCAATAAACTGTTCAATAATAAATTTAGAGAAATGAAGGTGTCATTGAAATTAAAAAACAATATAATTATATGTGTGTGTAACTAAAATTTATATTTGAATTAAATAAATTATCTTAGTGTATTGTTGAAAATAAAATTTTTTGAAGGAATTACCATCATCAGGAATCTTAGGTTTCTTGGGGTACTATTTACGTGTACTAAGTGTTGTAGTCGCTTCCTTCTGAACTGCTTCAATTATTCTTCCACTGCTAATTGCAGTGGATGATGTTGATCCTTTTAAATATCACAAATGTATATTTACAAACAAAAAGAAATGTTAATTAAATTAATTAATCATCCATTCAAAATATAATATTTTAGCAAAACATGAATCTTTCGAAGTTTATCCTTTTCAAAAACAGACTTCAAAGATGGCCTTCCCACTTTTTGTTTTGGGAGAATTTTCTGTTACAATATTCAAAATATTGGTAAGTAGAAAAAATATTATCTATTATTGTATAAGTAATATGTAACGCAGAAAATATGTAAAATAAATATTGCATAATCAAAATTATTAATCATCTATCAATATTTAGTTTTATTGTATTACAATATTATTTAAGAAGTTAAGGTTTACCTTAAAAGGTATTGGTAACTTTCTTTTTGAAGCATGCGTACATTAAGTAAATAAAAATATATGTGTATGACTATTCGAAATTTGTGTAGTATATCAAAGCCAATGGATAATAGTTTTATATATTCTATTTATCAATTATTACCAATAACATTGTCATGTAAAAGAAGAAATAATTTAAACTGTTAAAGTTGTTATAAAAATTGAACTTCTCTTTGAAATATAAAATTAATATGCAAATGAATAAGTGAATTAAACTATTACCGTTATTATAAATATTCAAATTTTTTGGTGGACGTCCTCTTCTTGTTTTAGGTGTAAGTTGATTCTGTGTCAAATTAACTACAACGGATGCACTATTGTCCATTTCTATTAATGAGTCTGAAGAATTATCTGTATTCATGGTGAAACTTATGAACTACACTTATATTCTTTTCATAAAATATTATTACTGCTAATTAGTGGTTTTGGAGGTATATAAAAGTTCTGATTTCTATAATGAGTTGTGTGTATTTGTCTATTTAATTTATGAAAAACTCAGAAACTTTGTTCTCTATAATCAAATACTGACAATATACCAAATAATATTTAATATAGTAAATATGTTTATTATTATATAGAAAACAACAATATAACTTAAATAAAGATTGAACCCAATATTAATGCTCTAAAGAATAATATCGTTGTTAGTAATAGTTGGATTTTTAGGAGTTCCTCCCCTTTTCGTTTAGAAATTGCCTGGTTTTGATCCAGGTTTTGTATAATAGCTGAGCTACTTTCCATATGAATTAATCCAGCAGGAGTAACTACATCTTCAGGAAACATTTGCAGAAATAGATAATTATGCATGATTTTTAGACGATTTGTGAATAATGTCAAAACTATAGAATTATACTTGTCAATTGATAAGTATTTTGTGACAACAACAACCACAACAAAAAAAACAAAAACAATAATAATAATAATAATAATAATAATAATAATAATAATAATAATAATAATAATAATGGTGATAATAGTAATCCAAACAATTATATAGTATAACAATAATAGTACTGACCCAAAAGATAAATTAAGAGTGAGTGTATCTTTTCAGAAACTATTTAAAATTAGTTATAATTGAACAAAACTTATAGTGGAATAATAACATACCATTAGAATATTAAAATAATAAATTAACATTAGAAATATCGGTTATTGGAAATCTCTGAAAATGATATGAAACTTTAGCCACTACAGATGATTATAAATTATTTGTTGCATTATACTGATCTGTATAATTCTCTATGGAAGTCAATTCAGATACATTTGTATTTAAAATATAAATTCAAGTTTGGGATGTTTTGAAATTGGATGCACTTTATTAATCGCATATAAAGTACATGTTGTTACATAAATAATTTGTATAGTATTAAAATTATTTTAGAAAAGTAAACATGTAAACAAGAGTGATTTCAACAAGAAAAAACAACTTAAACACTCCGATAAAACTAAACATTGTTTATTTGATTATCAAAGATAATTCAATAAAAAAATCAGGGAGTTTATAACAGGATAGAAAATAATACTATTTAATATTACAATTCCTAATTATAACTTTTTTTATATTTATTATGTGTTTATTAACATTTGGTGAAAATATTAACTAAAATTTATAAGTTTAAGTGATATAATTCAATTATAATATTATAATTTATCAAAATATAAATTGTAGTAATTAATTGTGGTCATAAAGTTTTCAAAAATTTGTGAGTTTAAGTTGTACGCACAATTTATATACAACTATTTATTTAATTATAAAATACAAATAAATATGTAAATTAGAATAATTTCAGCAATAAAAAAAATTCACCCTAAATTTAAAAAAATATTGAAGCATTGTTTATTCTATTATCAAATATAATATAATTTTTAAAAAATCATGAAATTTATATAGAGATCATGAAACTATAAAAAAAATATGAATGCTACTGTCATGACTTATGTTCAACAATTGTCTTTTACTACCAATAATTGTAGCTTGGTGATTTTCCTCATTTCTTTAGGATGAATAAAAATGAATTAATACAATAATTAAGAATGAAGATTTTTTTTATAAGTTAACAATAATATACTATATAATATTAAAAAGATATAATGAGATTATTTTTCAATTTGATTGTATGAATAATGTATCTTGTTTGTCAATTACAAAAATTAAAGAATAATTTCTTTATTAAAATATTAACGAAAGTTGTAAGACTTAAGATATAATTGGATGAATAATTAAAGATATATAATTATACTTGTCAATTGATAAGTATTTTGTGGCAACAAAAACAAAATCATCATCGTCAACAACAACAACAACAACAACAACAAAAACAACAACAATAATAACAATAATAATAATGGTGATAATAAGAATCCTATCAATTATATAGTTTAACAATAATGGTACAAACCAAAAGCTCGATTAAGATTGAGTGTATCTTTTCAGGAATTATTTGAAATTAGTTATAATTGCACAAAAATTATAATAAAATACAATATAATAGTAAAATAATAAATTACCATTAGAAATATTGGTCATTGGAAATCTCTGAAAGGATATGAAACTTTAGCCACTATCGATGATTGTAAATTATTCGTATCATTGTCCCGAATTGTGTAACGGTCTATGGATGTCGATTCAAATACACAAGTATTTTCTACAAAATAAGAGTTTGGGATGTTTTGGAATTTGATGAACTTTATAAATCACATATAAAGTACATGTTGTTAGATAAGATCATATGTGTAATAACTAAACAATTTATATACATGTTAATATTAATTTTAGCAAAATAAATACGTAAATAAGAGTGAATTTATCAAGAGAAAATAACTTGAATATGTAGATAAAACTAAGCATTGTTTATTTTATTATCAAAGATTATTCAATAAAAAATCATGAAATTTATAACGGGATAGAAAATATCATTATTTAATATTAATTCTTAATTATAACTTTTTTTATATTAAATATGTATTTATTAACTTTTGGTAATAACATTTCGTAAATTTAATAAGGTTAATTGATATAATTAAATTATATTATTATAATTTATCAAAACGTAAATTGAATTTAGTAAAGAAATTTTCTAATATTTGTGAGTTTAAGTTGTACTCACAATTTATATTATATAAATAAAAATAGAAATAGATATGCATTTTAGAGAAACTTCATCAGGAAAAAATGAATTGCATATTCAGCTTAAAAAAAACATTTCATATTTTTTTATTCTATTATCAAATATAATTTTATATAAAAAAATTATGAAATTCAAATAGAGATCATGGAACTATACAAACAAAATTATGAAATTAAAAAAAAATATGAGTACTACCGTCATGTATGATAGACAATTGTCTTTTGCTGCCAATAATTGTAGATTTGGTAATTTTCTTTATTCCTTTACGATGAATGAAAAATGAGTTAATACAATCAGTAAGAACGAAAAATATTTTAGTTTGTAAGATTAATTTAAATAGTTTGAGTGTAGGAATGGTGTTTTTTTTTTTAATCATTGCGTGGAAATCTATATATATATATAGAGAGAGAGAGAGAGAGAGTAATTTCAATAGATAAAAATTGTAATAATCATCAACCACATACGTAAATTATGAGATTCACATTTGAGATATCTGAGATATATCACCTTTGATATAACTTATAACTTAAAATATAATTATAATATAATTAAAATGAGATATATGATGATATCACCATCCACCTATTTGTTAATGCTGTTGACGCCCTAACCTAGGTGCCAGTCAACCGTAGCTCCGGATGACATGTGGCATCTAACAATAGCTTCGGTTTATTAGTTGGCAGGTTCTAATGGTTCGTATTTTTTGTTACCAAATTGGGATTTTTTTGCCTGGTATAAATAAGGACTTTTTTTCTGTATTCTCCATTGTCTTTCTTCACGAAAAAAAATGATGCTTCTCTCACTTAAAAAACTGCTTCTTCTCTCACTTAAATAAACCCAGCTCTATGCTTCTTATCTCACTTAAAAAACTGCTTCTTCTCTCACTTAAATAAACCCAATTCGTCGCTATTTTAATATTCAGTTGTCTTTTCAATTTTTTTTTCTTCTGAACGATGTTGAATCGACGAAATCTCTACTATTCTATTTCGAGTTATTCTTTTGTTTTTCTTTTCATTTCAAGTATTTCTAATCTCCAAATAAATTGTGAATATATTTTTCACAACTCATAATTTTGTTCATTTACGCAGATTTGCCTAATATCTGATATCTTCCCTTATTTCTTTCCAGATCTAGAAAAATCGGAATTGTTGACTAAACTAAACTGCAGAGATCCATGAAGTTATATAAACACGGATAGTTCATATACAAAATTTTCAGAACCCGATTATATTGCTTCCAAAATTTTCAGATCTCATTTTATTTATTTGTTTTTTTTTATTGCTTCAGAACTCGATTATATTGCTTTAAATCGATGTACAATTATTTATCTGCTTATTTTATTTATTTGTAGATCAGGGATGGTCGAATTGAAGAGATGATTCGTACTAATTCTGAAGATATTGCCATAATCGGAGGTCAGATTTCTCGAAAAAAAACGGTGCTAATGGACAGGTAAATTGGAGATTATTCTTTAATTCACATCTATATTTTATAGAAATTATTGTATTTTGAATTTTGAAAAACATAACACTGCAAGATAATATATATTTATACCCTACTTATAAATTCTGAATATCCGAATAATCTCCATATTTTCGAATATACTGCAATCAAATATATAATTATATTCGCCAAGATTACACCATTTAATTGAAATTTTAAAATGGAAATTCTTTTTATATATTGCCATAATACCTACCGTATTATTTGGTATATAGCAAATCAATTAAAGCATCCATCCATAAATATATTTGTTTCTTAATTTGTTTCTTAATTATGGCTATTACCATAATTAACTGCATATTAAGATGATTAGTTGATACGTATATTTATATATACTGACCTGGTTTTTACAACACTCATACCACAACCACAAATTTACCGCACTAATCCTATTATAAGAATTTTCGTACTACGATTGTTCTTTATACAAATTTATAATTATCTAATGGATGTGCACGTTCAGCCCCAGCACGCAATCAATAAGCGGTTTTATTTAACACTGGTTGATGTACGCCGTCTGGTAATGTAGACTGCTTATGTTTATTTGTATGGAGTATTGCAACTGTGTATTAGTATTGATAAATATTGAGTTTTTTGTATAATCTTTTCATTTTCTATTTTTTCTTACCGTAGTATTTATATATTTTCGACTTTTTACAAATTTCAGCGTGTTCCGATTGCTATGTCATGCTATTTTGATGATTGTCTGCCTTTATATTTTGATCTGCGAAATTGGCATGGTGAATTTTGGTCCGTTGAAATGTGGATGATTTCAGATTATGCTGAGTTCATGTACGGCTTTGAGTTGTTAGTCAGACACAATAACATCAATATTGGCGATGGATTAATTCTCACTTATCGTGGAAGCTTAGTGTTTGATGTCAATGTCGTCGACAACGCTGGAGTTGAGAAAAAATTTGTCAATTTAATATCATTTTCTGACCTATATTTGGATTATGGAATTCCATCGTTTCCAAAGTTTAAATTGCAAATTTTGGAGGATTACATAGAAGAATCATATTTGGTGAGTTCTGTTTTAGGTTTAGTAAATATTTGCCTAATGTTATTTTAGGATTTGGATTTAAATTGACATTGGTGTGTTTTGTTTTCACAGCCTATTCCAATCGACTTCTGGATGAAGCATATTCGTTCGTCCAATATGGAAAACCAAGCACGATCCACACTTAATTATGGCTTGGCTGAGTATATAAAACACACGAATTATACATCACATTTATGTAATATTCATGAATGTCATTGTTGTGGATTTGCATGAAGACTGTTACTGTACCTTTGAGCTTATTTACCCTCCAGACAGTACTCGGTTTCTATACTTCAAAGTAGATGTTGAGTATTAATACAAATAATGTACTTAGTTACTTCTTCAATTCATATATACAATTGAATTCATGAATAAATGAATGACCATCTTGCAAATTTATTTAATACATTCATTTTTATGAATTTACGTTCGTTTTTTAGTTATTAAAATTGTCATTTATTCTTTATTTGTATAAATGTATATTCCTTATCATGAAATAAATATACCAAATTATGTATAGAGATATTTTAATATTCCATATTCATTCAAAGTTCTTTGAATTGCATAAGTGTAATCGGAATTAAAAATTGTGTTTCCTTAGACATTGTTTCCTTTATACATTATTCTACATTCAGTTTTAAAACTTTAACAAATCTACAGTTCGGCATTAAATTTGTAATAAAATTTTCAAATCAGTATGTTTCTTCATTCCATATCTTCGATAAAAAATTGCACCATAAACGAATAAAAGACTCAATGAATATCTAAGGACAGGAATATGGTGTTTCTTTATTTCCAAAGCATGTCAATCAATTAAGTGTTTAGATAATTTGATTACCAAAATAATATAAATTTTTTAAATATGTACATTATACCAGATGTATATTTCCGCAGTTGATGTTATGTTTTTTCAATTGACCTCTATAAATATGAACTATCCGATACCCACGATTTCCTTATATAGTGTAATATTCACAATCTAGGGTTACTCCAAAGAAATCTTTCAATATCTTTTTAATATAATTATATTGTCATAATGAGAGTTGTCGAACTGAAGGAAAAATTATAAAGATTTCAAATCTTGATCATCTCACGTTATGGAAATTTATAATCTTTCCATTGGTCTAGCAATTATAATCTTGAAAGATTTGAATTTATAATCTTTCTATTTGTCTAGCAATTATAATCTTTCCGTTTAAAATTATAATCTTTCCATTTGTCTACCAATTATATTCTTTCCATTTAATTTTATAATATTTCCATTTGTCTAGCACTTATAATCTTCCCGTTTAAATTTATTTTATTTTCATTTCTCTAGCAATTATAAAAATAAATAGTGTTTAACATTAATATAATTTCTGATTTAAAGGTTAGTGAACATGGAATTGTAAATATATATTTTCTATTTTAGTTATGCGTAATTAACTGATAATAACTGTCCATTTATTACTTATAATAACTATCCATTAATTACTGATAATAAATATATTACTTATAACTATCCATTTGTAAATATATATTTTCTATTTCAATTATGCGTAATTAACTTATAATAACTATCCATTTATTACTTATTAATAATCCTTATTGTTATTTTCACGCCTATGAAATGACAAAAATTTATCACTTAGATAAATGTTTAATTATTCAGTTATTATTTAAATTTACCAATTGAATAAAAATAAATTTTGCATATTAAACTCAGTTGTAAATAGCATTATGCAGTATTTTTCTTTTTCTTGTATAATAAAAAAAACAAATAATAAATGGAAAGATGTTGAGTCTTAGGAGATACTGACATAACCACGTTAACCTCTATCTAAATGAATCTTTAGATATTCAACACACTCCAACACAATATTCATCATTGAGTATCCGCAATTATAGCGTATCCATCACACTCCAACACAATATTCGATGATATCTTTTTATTATTTTGTTTGCCAAAATCTTATTCTTTTTTTAGGTACAGAATAATATACAAATCATTTTGAACTGTATATATATATATCTTCCTAAACACATCCTCACCATTATTGAAAAACCAAGAAAAAAAAAAAGAACTTGGAGAACACCATGAAGAGTCTCATTCCAACATTCAAGAAGGACATCGGCCTGCCCGAGTGTTATTACATTGTAATAACCTCAATAATATTTCTAATTTGGAAGCCTCTGTATTCGAAAATATACTTTTTTTTTCAATGTTGGTTTAAATATAGATTTTTATTTATTGAAATTTTATATGTTGTTGTTGCATGTGAAGTTTATACGGATATTTTGCAGATTTTTTATAATAAACAGTTTATACAGAAATTTGCTGCTAGATCTTTTACATGTCAGTTTTAGACTCTGCAGGTCAAGTTGCATGTCAAGTTTATACGGAGATTTTTGTCTGATAAATTTTTTTTGTTTTGAGTTTCTGCAAAACATATGTTTCACATGCTGGGATGGAATTCAAAAAATATTATTCGTTCTATACTGTTGTATGGAGTATATTGATAAAAATTAATTATTTCTTTTGTACTATTCAGCAAATTCCTCAAAAAATTAAATCGCACTTTATTGAATGCGGGGAAACTCTATATAAGCTGCGAAATTCAAGGGGTGTTACCTGGAATATCAAGGTCCTGATAGACGGTGATAAGGTTTGTTTTTTGGCAGTCAATTTAATCAATTAGTTTTTAAACATTGATTCAAGTTTCTGCATTAATATTAGTTTTTGTTTTTTTTAATGTATATATATATATATATATATATATATATATATATATATTAAAGGTTCACATTAGTGAGGGTTGGCAGCAGTTCCAAAAGGATAATAAGATTGCACAAGATTCCTCAGTGGTTTTTATAAACAATGAATTTGGTGTTTTTGATGTAATAATATTCGATGGCAAGGGAGTTGCCACTGTTAAGGATAATTGTGTTGATCCACGTAATGCACTGGAGGAACCAGGATTTGAAGTTACAATCATAAAAACTATTCTCACACGTGGACGAATCGTAAGTTATTAAAAATCGATTACTTCATATAATCGGAGAGAATATATGGATATTGTATATTCTTCAATTTCTTGGTTCATCTGGTTTGTAGGCTATACCCAAAGCTTTCTGGAAAGATGTGATTATTGAGTCCAGCAAAGGTAACGAGAAAAGGGCAACGATAAGAAATGGTGATTATCGTTGGGTGTTTGACATTACTAGGCATTCGGATGATCGCCGATTTATGCAGGGCGGCTGCAATCTAATGATAGATCATTTGAAGATGGCCAAGGATTCAAAGATTGTTTTGAAGTTGCAATCTGTTCCAGGATTGGTCTTCAATTCTGAAGTCCTTCAATGAATTTGGAGTTGGCTTTGTTTTATGTTTTGGACTTCCAAGAAAAGACCAATTATTTTCCTTTTAATTTTTGGTTTTTTAAATATTTTCTGTTTAATTTATGGATTGTAATGGCAATCCGTTAATTGCCAATTTTCTACTTTTCGAACATCTTATTAGAAGTATATCTACAAGTAACATATCACCATTGTCTACTTCCAACTATACTAATTTCATATTATTAGACTGTTGCATGGATTTTCAAAAATAAGCTGCTAAGTAATATATATTTAAAATATATGTTATAAAAAGTATAAGTTGTATTATATGGATAAGTTTATTATATGGTTAAGTAACATTTTTTGGGAGTATAATTACCTGAATGTTTTAAGTAACTGTACATGATTTCTAACCTTTTAACAATATAGTACCCATACATTTTATATTTGGATATAACTATTATTTATAATAAGGATCCACACATTTTGTTGATATAGTAACTTCATAATCTGTAGTTAACTTTAGTTAATGACATAAAATCTTAAATTATATTAAAGATCAACAATTGTGTCGATCCACCCGATAACCATTCAGTTGGCAGTGTGTTCATTACGGTTATTACTAAAATGAATATATCTTAACAAACCACCTGCATTTGTTACGATCACAAAAATCATTCTTACACGTACCAGTATCGTAAGTTTCTTTTCAGTTTTCAGCTTCTTATATTTCCTGAAAATATTTGTAATCTGTGATGGCAGTATGTTCATTGCTGTTTTTCTATTTGGCAAACAGATTACTATAAGGCTATCTATCATATGTTATTAACTATATAATTATTGTGTATGGTTTAAGTTTTTAATCTGACCTTTCATATATACATTATATATCCTACACCATGTGAATCATAAATCCCATACATTTGTTAATTGTATGTTTTACACTTAAATATATTCAGTGATCCTTATTTAAAGATTTTTGGCAATCTATATATATGTTACCATGAACCACTATATTTGTCTAAAGGATTGATTGATCTTGCAAACACGACCGAAACTCTGCTACAAATTTTGTTCCATTTTGTTTACATATTATATATATAAATGTATAATAGTCTCGGATTTGTGAAAAAGCAGAATATATAATTTTATGTTAGATATTTACATAATCCTCAATCCAATAGCAAAAAGTAGTATATTTGTATAGCATTCCAAATTTACCCAAATTGTCAATATTTACTCATAAAAATTTAAAATCTAAACTCAATTATGGTGCCTGTTTCCTTTTAAAGTGGATACTGCAGTAAATTAATAGAGCTACAAAAATCGTTAATAACTATTAATTAATTGATAAGCATAAATTAAGGAAGACAAAATTATTAGTTTTTTGAAGAAACATTCGTATTATGTTCAATTATAGTTGTTATAGATTATAAGTAATTAAAATAGATAACTATAACTATATATGGATAACTACTCAATGTTCCTTGATTGATTGAAAAAATAAATAACGTTAGATATCTATAATGAAAACTAATGTCATCAAAACTTATTTACCTACTGTTACACTAATGTCATAAATTATATTTAAGAGCAGTAAATTAATGTATATATACCATGTATACGGTACTTAATCTTCTTTCCAAAACATGCGAATAAATGTTTGTTTTTCTTTTTTTTTTTACATGCATTGTATATGCGGTATATATACGGTACATATATTCCTGAACAACACATTAGTTTGAATATTTTTTTTTCTTTTAAAGTGGATACTGCAGTAAATTAATATAGCTACAAAAATCGTTAATAACTATTAATTATTTGATATGCATCAATTAAGGAAGACTAAATTATTCATTTTTTAAATAAACAATCTTATTAAGTTCTATTATAATTGTTATATATTATAAGGAATTAAAATAGATAACTATAACTATATATGGATAACTATTCAATGTTCCTTGATTGATGAAAAAATAAATAACGTAGTTGATCTAAAATGAAAACTAATCTCATCAAAACTTATTTACCTGCTTTTACACTAATGTCGTGCATTATATTTAAGAGCAGTAAGTTAATGTATATATACCATATATACGGTACATAATCTTCTTTCCAAAACATGCGAATAAAGGTTTGTTTTTCTTTTTTCTTTTTTTACATGCATTGTATATGTGGTATATATATAGTACATATATTCCCGAACAACACATCCTACTAAAGATTTTTTTTCCTTTATTTTATGCAAATAACATTACATTTGCTTAGGTTGGCAATCAATCGGAATAAATGAAATATAAAACAGGCATCTGTTTATTATTTAAATATTAATTTAATATTATCTTGGTGGTTATAAACACGACCACATTTCTGTAAATATATTTTGGTCTATATAAATCTAATATATGTAATAATACTTTCAATACAACACTCAAAAGTTTGCAAAAATAAATTAGTGTCGTCTTCACTTCAAATTACAGAATACCGATGGCTTCTCCTACAAATTTTATTGGAGAAATAAATCCTTCCAAGGAAACTTGGAAAATCGAAGTGCGCTGTGTACGGCTATGGATGACGTACTATTCCAATAATCCCGAGAAACCGATGAGCATTGAGATGATACTGGAGGATGTTACGGTTTTGCTATATCTTTTCACTGCATGTCTAAAAGAATTTTTCTCATAGCTGTATAACTAAATTTCGACAAATAATATTTTAGGGCGGACAGATACAGGCTTCGATCCGGAATTATCTTTTTCTAAAGTACAAACACAAACTTGGAGAAGGTTCATTTTATCGTCTCAATAATTTTGAGATAAAGCAGAATGAGGACGATTATCAAGCTACGTCTCATACATATCGTCTTGCTTTTCATAATCATACGGGATTGTGTTGTTTATCTATGCCGCTATCTATACCCATGTATGGATCCAGATTTGTTGAGATCAGCGATATTCATTCGGGAGAAATAAGCGAGAGGCGATTGGTTGGTGAGTTAAGTTTTTTCTTTCTAATATTCGAACATGTTTACAAAAAATATATAAGATTTATTATTGATAGCCGTGTATTTATCTTCATGTAGATGTAATGGCGGAAGTCATTGCGTGCGAGGATATAAAACCAGTAGCGAAATCAGGCAATAACAGAGTTACTGTGAAATTGCAGGATTAATTTTAAGTCCACATACATTACTGTACAAAGCTCATTTATGAAGTATATAAACGACTTTGATTATTCATGCTCGAATATATAAAATCAATTAATAAATCATAAATTTTCTATCAAAATTAATTAAGCGTTGTTTTATTAATAATTTTTCATAGTTTCTTATAAAAAACAAAAAACTGTAACATTCAGTGTTTTTGTTTAAGATTTTTTTTTAAATCCTCATAATAAAATATTGTATGTTTGTCTAAATATATTTGTAATGGACCTTCAGAGTAAAGGTATTGAAAACTATGCTTTTATTGGTCTGCTTCATGTTAAGGTTCAGAAAACATACTAATATATAAATATGAAGTATGAAGTATAATCTGAGTAGGAATGCATCGTCCGTTTATATATTTTGAGAATTTTCAAGTCACTTACATTTATTTGGGTTTGTTCTTTGTAATAACAAATTTGATATTATTTTTGTGATTGAAGGGGCGATTCTATTAAATGTACGTTGTGGAATACGTTTGCATCCCAAATGGATGATCACTGGAAGAGTGGTTCCGAATGACCAATTGTGATTATACTGCAGTACGCAATGATTAAAGCGTACAAGGGTTGGTTGTTTTAAACTATTTGATTTTTTTAAAAAATATTATTTGAATCCAACATATACTATTTAATTTATTATTTTTAATATATGCCACTAAAAGGTATTATGGTTCTATAAATATTTACCTTATTTCCGAGCACAGGAGTTAAGTACATTCAGAATTCGATGTACCCAAGCAAGTTGTATGTTTCTGATAATATTGCCGAGATTTCTTCTTTCAAGTCCAAGTAAGTATTTGATTTGGGTATAGAGATATTTGTCCTTTACGTATAATCAAAGTCATTATTTCTTGAATTTGGGTTGTAATTCGTCAAAATTAACCACCTCTTCAATTATTGTAGGATTATTGCATCTGGCAATGAGATTTCTGCACGAAGTTTCTCAACCATGGAAGCCTTGCAAGCAAAAGGATCTGACGATGATTTCCACTCATCACTGGAATTTAGGGAGATTGATGAGTTGGATACGATCACTGAGGTATGATATATAATTATACATGAAATTTAATTGAGTTTATAAAAATTATACTTATTGTCAGGACAGATTTCGACAGAATAATGTTTAAAAATTATACTGTGAAGGAGGGATATTGTGTTGTGTTTGGAACTATACTGAACATCCAAACCGCTTACAATTGGTTTTACACGGCATGCGCCAAACATTCCACTAAGGTCGATGACGCTGCTGGTTCAACATGCAGAAAGTGTTTAAGTGTTCCAGACAAGACTGTTGCCAAGTATGTTGTAATATGTTTAGATGCATCAATATATTTACATGCACAATTCCACTCTTTGTTTATTCTTTAATTTATTATTAATAAATATATATGTACTTCTGCAGATTTAAGATAATTGTGCGAGTGGAGGATGATTCTGGAATTGCTTCATTTATCACGTTTGATGCACACGTCGAACCAATCTTGGGAAGAACTGCTTTCGACCTAAAGAAGGAATTGGAGAAGGTAATATAACCTTTTTCTTCTATAAGTAAATTCTCTTAGAAAATAATAAAACTACTTTGTTTATAGTTTCGTATTCGTAACGTAATATGTAATTTATATTTGGACCTCTTCTTTATTAAGGCTGATGATTTAGATTCTTTCCCCGACGAGCTAGAAGAATTGGCCGGAAAAAAATATTTGTTCAAGGTGGAAATCCAGAAATATAATCTTACCCAACGCACTAGAGTTTATACTGTTTCAAGGATCTCTCAAGACATACATCTCATACGTCGTTTTCTGAACAAAGAAATATCTAGCAAGGTTATTTTTTTCTTCCTCTATATTTTCCATACTACACTTTGCTTAAAAAGGTACATGATCATCCGACAAATCACTGCATTCGTTTCAAACATTAACTATATTTTTCCGCTAAATTTATGCAGTCCCCTGTTACAATTGGAAAGAGTTCTAATGCTGGTGAAACTTCCAATCTTATTAGTGAGTTTGATATGGTGAGTATTTATAGTCTAATACACTTTTAAATTAATGTTGTAATATCTCTGTTTTTCATTATTAAAAAAACTAAATTTTACTTATCATTTGTGTTTGATCAGACAACCGTTTCTTCAAATGGAGATAGTGCAAATTCAGTTGGGTTGGTAACACCAAAAGGCAAGCAATTGTCCGGAGAGTGTATCGATGACGATAATGCAGATTTTGATTCTCAATATTCAACTACGGCGAAGAATGTGAGAGTCAAGTTAGAGAAACTTGATTGATTTGTTTTGTTGGAATTTTTTTTTCCCCGTTTAAGACAGTTTGAATAAATAATTGGTCGTCAAGCTATTGCTATAAAGACAGCTTAATATGTTTTCCAGTAATTTATTTTCAAAGCATGGTCTTAAATTCAAAAGTTAAAGTGTTGTTGGTAACATTGTTTTATTTGCTGTCATCCGTGATAAAATGTTATTCATCCGTGTTACTATCCGTGTATACCATGACGGAAGTCGGTACTGAGATTTGTAGGCCAATTTATTATTGCTTATAGGGACTTTCACATTGTTCATATTGTTTTCCAAAGAATATGTTTACACGGATGATAATTAATTATACATGTCATAAATTTGAGATAGTTAATAATAAATTTCCGACATCTACTCGAAAGTAAGGACACGGTTGGTGTTTTTTTATCAGATTATTTTTCCGTATAATCGTCTCAGATTTTATAAAAAAAATCATATTTAGAAAAAGCAGAAAATTATGTAATTATGCAGTATCACAATTATATGATATTATACCATCTACTTATTTTGTTGATTTTATTTTTTCGCGAGCAAATTATAACAGACTTTTTTTAAAAATTCATTATTTATTAATTTCCGATTATTAAGGGCCTTATGATTTATCACAAATTATTTGGATTATAGTGAAACTAATTATAGAAATTTTCCACAAATAAATGTATGAATTCATCGTGTATAAATTAGTAAAAATTGCCGAAAACTTTATCGAACATATCAACATCAATATTAATATTTATTAATTGAGATTGTTTATGTACAGTTTTGGATATATTCATTATCATACATAATCAATATACAAAACTATCAAATGTTCTTCACTTGACATGTAATGAATTTTGTGCACCAATATATATATATGTGTGGTTGATTTGAAAGCTGGCTGTATAAAAAGCATTTCCTTAAAAATAATAGCCAAAAAAATATCTTGGAATATTTTTGTATATATTCTCAAAATCAACGATAATATATTTAGTGGAATACAGGCATTAATTTATACCATAACAGATTATTAGTATTTCTAGAATTATATGGATCTATTTCTTATGAATTATCACAATTATATGGAATACTGTCAATTAATTATGGAAATAATTAATTATGAAATATGGCTATTGATTTTAAATGTAAAGAATTTTACTTTGGCGTGTATAACTTTGTTTACTTTTGCAACTTCAATATCTAATTAAATATCTTTCGTATATATCCTTACAAACAATCCATATCAATTCTTTCTATATACAAACCATGATTAATCGGAGAGGAAAAAAAATAGAATTTCGTACAAGACTTTCTAAATCTTTTTTTTTTATAACAGATACTCGAAATATTCTACGGTCAATTATATATATTTTTTACTTATATATATGTAATTTTATTATTATAGTTTTTTTTACCAACTATATAACAAGAAGGAGATATTTTTTTGTGATTATAAATATCCCTTTCAAAGTATTCTCACACCGAACAACTTTTCATAGTCATTCGCAATATGGAGGATCATAATTCAAAAACAAATCGGGCACTACGGAAAATTCAGTTGCAAAACAGAAGGCAAAAAGGAATAAAATTTACATTTCTTTTATGTTTATGCTTAGAATAAAATAAACATAATGGTATTGATATTGTTCTTTTTAATAATATGAAATGTGTTTAACACACATATTTTTTTATTATTGTTTTATGTTAACTGTAGATCATACTTCAAGTCAATCTGATGCTTTCATCAACGTGTGGAAAGTATAATTGTATTTCTCAAAAATAATACTGTTTTACACGGGAAAAATATATACAATATACAAGGCCTAATCTAGGGAAGACTAAATCAATTACAATCACATAAAATAGGAAATACAATTAAATCAAAAAATATTGATTAGTCCGGATTAATAAAATCCTGTCTAATATGCCCCCTCAAAATAGACGTTCCATCGGCAACGACAATTTTGGATCGGAGAAGCTGGAAGCGAGCACGGGACAACGGCTTCGTGAGAAGGTCGGCGAGCTGATCCAAGGTGTTGACATAAGAGACTGAGAAAACCCCTTTGGACGCAAGATCACAAACGAAGTGAAGATCGATAGCTATATGCTTCATCCGGGGGTGAAGAATAGGGTTGAGGGCAAGACGAGTGGCACCCATGTTGTCACAAAGGATGGACGGCGGGGCTACAAGCGGGAGTCGAAGATCCTCAAACAGATGACGGAGCCAACAGACTTCAGAAGCTGCAGAAGCAAGAGAACGGTACTCAGCCTCAGTGGATGAACGAGCAACCCCACGCTACTTACGGGAGCGCCAAGAAATTGGAGTAAATCCAAGAAGTATGATGTAAGCAGATGTCGACTTGCAGTCAGATAGATCACCCCCAAAATCAGAATCGGAGTAGGCCGTTAAGGATAACCGATCCGTACGACGGAGAAGCAGCCCATGATGAACCGAGCCTTTAAGGTACCAGAACAGGCGCTTGACAGAGTGCCAATGATCCGAGGTTGGAGCAGACATAAACTGGGCAAGGCGATTCACGGTGAAGGCAATATCCGGACGAGTGAGAGTGAGATATTGCAAGCCTCCAATAGCACTGCGATATTCGGTAGGATCCATAGTGCCCGAAGTGGAAGACGATTTGAGGGCAATGGGAGTGCTCACGGGTTTGACACCATCCATCTTGTGACGACAAAGGAGATCGACCAAATACTTGTGCTGAGAGAGGAATAGACCTTCCTTACAAGGGGAAACTTAAACACCCAAGAAGTAGGAGAGAGTCCCAAGATCCTTAACCGCAAAACAGGACTTAAGATGAGAGGTCAGGGAAGAAAGAAGCGCAGGACTCGAACCAGTAAGAACAAGATCATCAACATATGCGAGGACGAGCAAAGTGTCTGAGCGCGAATGAAGAGTGAACAAGGAAGAGTCAGCCTGTGAGCGAACCATACCAAAGTCCCAAGAGATCAGCACACAGAGATTCATACCAAGCACGAGGTGCCTGGCGAAGCCCGTAGAGAGAGCGTCAGAGAAGACAAACATGATCGAGTTTGGAGGTGTCCTTGAATCCCGGCGGCTATGCCATGAAGACCGGTACATCCAGGTCACCATGTAAAAAGGCATTGTTAACATCCAGCTGACGAAGCTCCCAATGTGAAGACACAGCAAGAGTAAGGACAGTGCGTATAATATCCGGTTTAATAACCGGGCTGAAAGTCTCCTTAAAGTCAACCCCAGGTCGTTGATGGAAGCCCTTTGCAACGAGTCGGGCCTTATACTTGTCAATATAGCCACCAGGCTTGCGTTTGAGACGGAAGACCCACTTGCAACCAATTATATTAGACCATGGTGGAGGCACAACCAAGTCCCAAGTACAATGACGATGTAAGGCATTGATTTCATCAGCCATTGCAAGACGCCAGGGAGGAGAAGAAAGAGCCTAATTGACTGTAGAGGGCTCCAAAGTGTTAGGGAGTGGGTGTTTGGTGGCAGAGTGGATCACCTTCGGCTTGAAGATATTATTCTGACTCCGAGTACGCATCCCATGAGCCCTGGGTGCGGGTGGAGATGCTGGCTGATCCCCGACCGCCAAGGGGGGGGGAAGGAGGAGCAGGAGGAGGCGCAACAGGCCCAAGTAGTGGCGGAGGAGCAGGCACTGAAGAGGGTAGGGGAACAATAGAAGTAAGGACAGTCAGCATGCGGGAGGCAGGGGCAGGCGACAGAGAGTTCTCAGAAGTAGAGAAACCCGGAAAAGTGTCCTCAAGAAATCGAACATGTCTCGAGATAAAGATCTTGCCAGTGGCAAGTTCTATGCACCGATATGCACTCTGAGATGTAGAGCACCCAACAAAAAGACATTGCCGAGAAGGAGTAGCCAACTTGTCCGTATCATAAGTCCTGAGCCAAGGGAAGCACAAGCAACCAAACACTCGCAATTTAGAGTACTGAGGTGGTCTACGAAATAAGATCTGAAATGGGCTAGAAAAATGGAGCAGAGGTGTAGGTATTTTATTAATTAGATACACCGCTGTTTGTAGAGCATAGGACCAGAAGGAAGGCGGAAGTCGTGCATGAGTAAGGAGAGCCCTACCAATCTCCAAGATATGACGATTACGGCGTTCAGATATCCCATTTTGTTGAGGCGTATGGGGAGAAGTAGTAAGCCAGCTGATCCCCAGACCAACAAGAGAAGAACGAAGAGCCTGAAACTCTCCCCCATTGTCAGTATAAAAATTCTTTATCTTAAACCCAAACTGATTGTCAACGAGTAGCCGGAATTTTAAGAAAACCGAAGCAACCTCAGATTTGGCATTAAGTGGAAAAAGCCAACAATATCGCGAAAATAAATCAACCAATAGAAGAAAATAACGAGAGCCATCGCTGGAAACAGACGACGGACCCCACACATCAGCATATATAAAGTGCAAGGGATGATCAACAGTAAAAGAAGTAGAGTCAAACGGAAGTTTACATGCCTTGCTCAAATGACAAGGTACACAATCATTGCCCAAAACCTGGGACTTATTCAAAATAGGGAGTTTAAATTTATTAATAATAAAATGACTTGTCTCCATAGACGGATGACCAAGCCGGGCGTGCCAAAAAGGAGAAGACGCTTGAATGCCAACATTAGACGTCTTGAAGTCGCCACTAGCAGGAGGAGGGCTAGGAGGTAAATGATAGACGTCGTCTCGACATAGGCCCCTAAGGAGTGGGGTTCCCGTGACTCGATCCTTAATAAGAAAATAAGATGGAAAAGATTCCATCGTAATATTATTATCTCGCGTAAACTTGCTCACAGACAGTAGATTACGTTGTGCAGAGGGAACACATAAAAAATCTGACAAAAGAAATCGACGAGATGAAAAATTTAAGAGGCCTGTACCAGAGTGAGTAATAGGAAGTCCGGAACCATCAGCAAGGTGGACTTCATCGGTACTGTCATACTCCGAGTGGATGGACAAATTATGAAGGTCCGCAGTGAGATTATGAGATGCTCCAGAGTCGACCATCCATTGAGTCTGAGATCGAGTATCCACCGGAGAAGACACGAAAGGGTGGAGGAACACGATGACATGTCAACGCACCGTGCCTTTTGTAACCACATAATTGGCAAATGAGAGGGGGGTCACGTACGTCCGAGTTCCCTGCAGGTTTTCCATGAGAAGTAGAAAAAAAAGAACTGGTACCATTATTAAAATGCCTGCCAGAGTGTGAGGATGAGTTCCCACGCTGCTTTGACGAGCCCGAGGTCGCACGATTTACACCACTAGGACGAGCCATGTTGGCGGTGGCAACAAGAGAGGTGGTGGCAGCCTCGGATGAGCGAAGGGCAGTCTCGTGTGCGCACAACAGGTCGTAAAGCTCCTCAAACCAGAGCAATGTCTCACGGGCCCGAATTGGGCCAACAATCGAAGCATACTCAGGACCGAGGCCGTTGATGATGAACAGAATGAGGTCATCCTGCTAACCGGCTCATCGATGAGGGAGAGCTCATCCGCCATGGCCTTCACGTGATGAAGAAATTCAGTGATGGAGCGATCCTTGATTTGAATACGGTAAAGTTCGTTTTTCAGATTATTTACTCGAGACCTTGATTTGCTCATGCACAACCGGGAGAGGATTTCCCAGGCATCCGCGGCGGTTGAGGCGGAGGAGACAAGCGGCAAAATTTCAGTAGATAAGTATCCGAAAATGGCGGCCAAGAGCAGTTGATCCTGTTGCACCCACGCGTCGACCATGGCCGCGTTCGAACCATCTGCAGCGAGGACGGGACACGCACGGGATCGATCTACGAACCCAAGAAGATTGTGTCCACGAAGAAACGCCATGAGATGCACCCTCCACGATGTGAAATTCCGGTGGTTCAACATGATAGGAAGATCATGCCGGGCGGAGATCGGGATGACTACCGGCGCCGTCACAGAGGTGGCGTCGCCGTGAGGGAGAGATGAATTTGGTGCCATGACCGATAAGGAGGGGAGATGCGGAAGAGTGGAATTGGGGTTAGGATCAGAACCCTACTGATACCATGTGGAAAGTATAATTGTATTTCTCAAAAATAACACTGTTATACACGGGAAAAATATATACAATATATAAGGCTTAATCTAGGGAAGACTAAATCAATTACAATCACATAAAATAGGAAATACAATTAAATCAAAAAATATTGATTAGTCCGGATTAATATAATCCTGTCTAATACAACGAACCAGTACAACGAACCAGTATCAAATGGTAATAGTTTAAAAATAAATTTATGAAAATGCTAGATACTTAATGTTTCATAGCATTGACAGTATTAAACTGTAGCATGACAATTTGTTTTTAATAAATGAGCTTTGCTTTGTTTTCAATAGTTTACTATACAATTAAAATGCGAATGTTCATTTTATTTTTTCAATTGCAAATAGCCTACGTGTCGATTAGCCATGACCCTCCACACCAGTACAGTATAAGCAGAAAGATCCAAAGGACAATTTCGGATAACCAACACAAGAATCAACCGATAGGTATATATATAAAGATATATACTTATATGATTAACCATATGCAATGAAATTCACTCTAATGAAACTAAATACATGATTCTCTATTGGCAAGGAAAATGTTAATTTGAATTATCGTGTTAATTCTCCATCGTCTTTGCCAATTACTGTAGCCGCCTCTTCAAGATGTAATTCGAAATCATTTTTTTGTATATTCTTCGACAATATTATTGGTGGATGTCTCAAAAAATAAAATTACATGTGATATTCAAAATTACAACCTTCTTTTTTTGAAGTAAAGGTTATATGGCTATTTAACATAATTATTTGTAAGTGTATAAGCACAAGATTATTTGCTTATCTTCTTTAGAGATATCTTATATTCAAAAATATGATAAATTATTTCATCAAAAATGAGTTAGAGTAATACACTAATATAAGTTTCGTTATGAATGCAAGTTTAATGTTTTATATATTCTCCCATAACCTTAACTGAATGTTATAGAAATTTCATCCTTAATTTTATCTTCAAATATTAATACTAAATTTACAATATATACATTAATAGTAAAATATGTTGATCAGTGTAGATCCGCATCTTAGTAGTTATGCTTATCTGACTGATAATATCTATTTATTTATTACTGAACCCTCATTTTCACGCCGACAAATGAATAGTTTGCCTAACAGTTGGGTATATGTTTAATTATTCATTTATTATTAATTATTAACAATTGAATTATAATAACTATTCCCTTTAAACACAGCTTCAGATATATTTCTAAAATATTTGTCTTTTACTTATATAATAATAATAATAATAACTAAAGGTGACCCATTTTAAAAGGAGTATATAAATAGAAGGATACTTATAAAATCGATGCAAATCTTATTAATTGAATATTTTTTGTTGTTTATCATTCATTGCTATTGATTTAGTTGCAATATTCTTTAATTTTGGAAAATATTAATTCCGTATTTTACTTACCCTCTTAATAGGTACTACCCCTCATCAATTCACACCTCCCACGCCGTTATCCGATTCGACTAATTGTAAGTCTCTCAATATGAAGAAATTTGTTTATATATGTTTATTTACCAATACATGAATATATGATTTTAGTTTACCTAAAATATATATTCATGTATATTCATTTTTTTTCATCAAGGTCATTTATTACTAACAACAATATAAGTACATATCACTTTTTTTTTTAAATGTATAATTTAATATACGGATATAGTATTCTGTACATTTGAACTATCTGCATAGGTATCCATTGTAATCATAACTTATGTCTAATTAAAAAAAATTATTCATTGCAGTACAATGGGGTCACAATTCTGTTGGCAATATTGAGCAGAGACAGGTAAGGAAATCCAGAATGGTTGTTCTAAAAAATAAGCGTTCAGGTGATATTATTTCTTTAAAACGAAATACAAATAAATAATAAGTGAGTTGTCGTGGAATAATATGTTTGTTTTTATTCAAACATTGATTATAAATTTACTGAAAATTATAATATATATATATATATATATATATTTATTTATATATATATATATATATATATATATATATATATATATATATATATATATATATACACACACACACATATGAGGTTTCTATATGTGAGATTATTCGAAAGTTTAATTCAAAACAGGCCTTACTATAGACAAAGAGAATTCTCGTTTGAATCATCAAGTTCTGCCTCCATCGCCTTTATCCTTAACTGGACCCAGCTGCCCAATAGGTATTTCTAATTTACTAAAAATAATTTTGAGATGTGTTGATTAATGAAGATCTATATCTTAATAATTGAATGTTTTATGATGTTTATCATTCATTGTTATTGATTTAGTAAGAATACTGTTTAATTTTGAGAAACTTTAATTCCCGATTTTTATTTACATTATGAATAGCTACTACCCCTCATCAATTTTCAACGCCCATGCCAATATCGAATTTGACCAATTGTAAGTCTATGCAAATGAATACATTTTTTTATATTCGTTTTTTTATCAATACATTAATATATGATTTTAGTTTAGATTAATTTCATATTAACATATATTATTTTGTTGTTCATCCATAAAACAATTTAGTCAAACCATATAATCATGTGATGTATTCTTTTTTGAAGTCGACTCCATAAATTATCGAGGAAAACGTATAAATCAAACATCATCAACTGTGTTTGAACTTACCAGAAGTTTAAACAGCAGTTTCAACACTTTTTCCGGTGTTGAATCAACAGTTAACAGCATCATTTCTAATTCGCCAGGTAAGTTATTACAAATAACAATATAAGTACATATCCGAATTTTTGATTAATGTATTAATAAATTTGAGTATATTAGATGATTGACATTCGAATTACCTACTGAGGTATCCATTCTAATCATCACTTTTGTTTATTTGAAAATTAAAATATATATTCATGGTAGTACATCAATGTCACAATTCTGTTGAGAATATTGATCAGAGACAAGCAAGAAAATTCAGAATGATTGTTTTAAAAAATAAGCGTTCAGGTAATACATTTTTTACGAATGTAAATCCAAATCAATCAGAATTGTACTATGGCCATTTTTTGATTGTATTTTCAATTTCTGGATATTTAACTTATTATTGAACTTCATTAAAGCATCTCAAAATCTTGGGGGACAAACGAACGGCAAGGTATACATAAAACTGCAAATGCGCAAGCCTCTTCAAGTACACAACAAGGTATTTTTGCCTGTCCTTTATTTTACTTTTTAATACATACATATACATATATACATATATTTATATATACACACACACGTAGATGGATAGGTTGTTTAAAATAATTAAATTAATTTTATATATTTTTCGGCTTTATTATTGTTTACATATCATTTATAAGGTGCAAAGCACACCTGGAAGAGATCTAACAAACATCGAAGATGAAGATCTGTATACAATAAACCCACCGACTCTACAGGTCGGTGTTCAATAGATTTTAGTTGCATTTTAATTTAAATATTTAAGATTTTTAAAAGTATGAAGTTTTTTAATTTGGACAGGATATGTAGACAATGGAGACCCAGACTATAAATGTCAATTCTGTCAAGCAATAATGTGGTACGATGAACGCAGAGAGAAGACTACAAAACCACTGCATCCAACATTCGCCAGGTGTTGCTCTAATGGAAAGATTGAGTTACCATTTTTGACGCAACTTCCTCCAACCCTTGGAAACTTGCTATTTGGACATGATCTTAGGAGCAACAAATTCATTAACAATATACGTGGTTACAATAGCATGTTTAGCTTCACTTCATTGGGGGGAAAGATTGATACGACTATCAACAAGGGATAGGGGCCGTATGCTTTCAAATTCAAGGGAGCAAACTATCATTGTATTGGAAGTTTACTACCAACATCTAGAGACTCCCTAAATTCTCTCAGTTGTATATATATGACACTAATCATGAAGTTCAGAATAGGATCAATGCTATGAGGTATCAATCACTCTTTCCATAAATCATTCATTTATTCTGAAATATAGTTTTAAGAATATTTGTAATGTACCTATATTTAATATTTTCACAGTCGTTCTGAATCACGAACCAACTCTTTTGACCCAAAAGTCATTGAGAAAATCAAGTCCATGCTTGATCTGCACAATCCTTTGGTACAATCATTTCGAAGCGTTAGAGAATATGGAATGTTAGGAGATCAGTCCGATCTTAAATTGAAACTTATTGGTGGCAGAGAAACTGATGGCAGAACGTCCAATCTTCCTACTGCTTCTGAAGTTGCTGCTCTCATTCCTGGTGATTTTGATGAGGCTTTTGATAATAGGGATATAATTATACAGAAATGATCTGGTACTTTACAAAGGATAAGCGAGTTGCATCCTTCATACCTTGCATTGAAGTATCCATTGTTGTTTCCTTATGGAGAAGATGGTTTCCGATTAGGAATTAAACATAGCGATGAGTCGACAACCATCACTTCAAAAGTTAGGGATAAACTCACCACGCGAGAATTTTTAGCTTTTAGGTACCAAGAACGGCCGTGTGAGTCAAAAACTCTAATATGTTCTAGGAGGCTTTTCCAACAATTCTTGGTTGATGCCTACACAATGGTCGAGTGTGAAAGGATAAAGTTTATTAGATTTAATCAAGTTTTTTTATAAGATCTGAGAAATATAAAAATCTCCAAGATGCGCTTTCAAAGGGTCAAACGGATGCCACTTCTACTGGTCAAAGAATAGTGTTTCCGACGTCGTTCACGGGTGGAGCTAGGTACATGATTCAGAATTATCGAGATGCAATGGCTATCTGCAAGTAATTTGGATATCCGGATTTGTTTATAACGATTACTTGCAACCCCAAGTGTCCAGAAATAACAAGGTATCTAAATGTTAGAGGTCTACGATCCGAGGACAGGCCAGATATTGTATGTCGTATCTTCAAGATAAATCTTGATCAAATTATCAAGGACATGACGGAGCTGGAGTTATTTGGCAAGACAAGAGCAGGTAATAAATATCCATGAGATTTTTAGTCTTACATTTTCATATAAATATTATATTGTTATTCATTCCATCCAGCGTCTTTAGCTAGAATAAGAGCTAATAAAATAAATCACTTGTGAAGATTATGTACTTTAATTTAGTTGATTTGTCAACATTTGTAATTGAAAAAGATGTTACTCTCTTGCAGTTATCTACACTGTGGAATTCCAAAAGAGAGGCTTACCTCATGCTCATATTCTTATTTTCCTTTATCGCGAAAGTAAGATTCCAGCAGCACATGACGTCGATGAAATAATATCCGCGGAGATAACAAATAAAGAAATAAATCCACACCTGTATCAATTGGTTACTCAACACATGATGCACGAACCTTTCAGCTCTAAAATGGAGAGAGCATGCATTAAAAAAAGGAAAATGTACCAAGGTCTTTCCTAATCCATACGTCGATATTACTACTGTTGATGATGACGGATACCCAGTGTACAAGAGAAGAGATACCGGAAGTTCAGCGGTAAAGAATGGTATCACTTTAGACAACAGATACGTTGTTCCTTATAGTCCCAGACTTTTGTTGAGGTATCAAGCTCACATTAATGTGGAATGGTACAAACAATTAAGATCCATTAAATACCTTTTCAAGTACATAAATAAGGGACATGACTGGGTGACATTGTCTATAACTGAAGAGGCAAGTGGAGAGGTTTCAAAGGAAGAAGTTGTTGATGAGACCAAGAACTACTATAACTGTAGATATATATCTCCATGCGAGGCTGTTTGGTGTCTCTTTGGATTGAATATCCACTATAGGAATCCATCTGTACAACGACTTAGCTTCCATCTTCCGAATGAACAGACAGTCTTCTATAATGATGGCGACATTATTGATAAGGTTGTTGTTGAAGAAGATGGGAGGGAATCGATGTTTCTTTCTTGGATGAAGTGCAATAGGAAGTATCCTGAGGCCAGGTCATTGTTGTATACAGAATTTCCAATGGAATTTTTGTGGAATGGTGAAGACCGTGTGTGGAACATCAGACAGAGGGGATTTAAAATTGGTAGGTTAGATTAAGTTCCCCCGGGCGTTGGGGAGGCTTACTACTAATCAATAATGTTGCACCGTTGTCGAGGAGCAGTTTCCCATGAAGATATACGGACCATTGATAATGTGGTATATCCAACTTTTAAAGATGCATGTTATTCTCTGGGATTGTTGGATGATGACAGAGAATACGTTGATAGTATTGTTGAGGAAAGTTATTGGGGATTACCATCGTTTCTCAGAAAGCTCTTTGCTTCTATTCTAATATCGGCTAGCATTTCATGACCCGAGTACGTTTGGGAAAAGACTTGACATCTTCTCGCAGAGGATATTTTACAACAACAGCGTAGGGTCATTTGAATAGATGGTAATTTCTATACTTTTTTAATAAATTAATAATTATTTTCTTATACACTTTGATTTTATTATTCATTTGACTGTAAAAGTAATATATATCTCTTTACTATTTTCTTTCTTTATGAACTTAATGCAGATCTTCAACTGAGCGATGATATGTTGAAGAAATATACACTCATTGAATTGGAAAAAATTCTGCAGAGTAATGGTAAATCACTGAAGAAATTTCAAGATATGCCAACTCCCGATGATTCTTTGATGAATGATGAAAATAACAAGCTTATTCAGCAAGAACTTAATTTTGATAGATGTCTTTTGGAAACCGAACGTCAAAAATTGTGCTCATCTTTAAGGGATGAACAAAAGAAAATCTATTCTGAAATATTGAGTACAACGTCGAAGGATAAGGGTGGTATTTATTTTGTTTACGGCTACGGTGGCACTGGCAAAACTTTCATTTGGCGAACATTATCTGCCGCTCTACGATCCAAAGGTGACATTGTGCTCAATGTTGCTTCAAGTGGTGTTGCTGCGCTTTTGCTACCAGGTGGGAGAACTGCACTTTCTCGATTTGGCGTACCTTTGACCATAACAGAAGACTCAATGTGCTCAATAACACCTGGGACGGAATTAGCTGCTCTTATGGATAGGGCAAAATTAATAATTTGGGATGAAACTCCAATGATGAGTAGATTTTGTCTTGAAGCTCTGCATAAGAGTCTGAAGTTTATTGCACCAGAGGAAAGAAAGAACTTTCCATTTGCTGGCAAGGTTGTAGTTCTTGGTGGAGACTTTCGACAAATTCTCCCCGTTGTTCCAAAGGGGAGTCGAGAAGACATTGTCTATGCCAGTATATGTTCATATAGATTATGGGAACATTGTAAGATTCTCAGATTGACAAAGAATATGAGATTAACTGTTGGCCAGAAAATATCCCCATCTGTTGCAAGCGAAATCAAAGATTTCTCGGGATGGATACTTAAAATTGGTGATGGAAATATTGGTACCGAAATTGATGGTGAAACATTAATTGATATCCCTGATGATATACTTCTTCGCACCTCAGGTGATCACATTGCCGCTATTGTCGAGAGCATTTATCCTTCCATTTTAGAAAACTTTGACGACCACTCATTCTTCGAAGAAAGAGCTATTCTTTCACCAACTAATAACATTTTTGAGACAGTTAATGAGTACGTGATGTCTATACTTCTGGGGGATGAAAGAGTATATCTTAGTTCCGACACCATTTGCAAGACATATGTGAATGGAAAAGAAGAACATCAAGTGTACTCGGTCGACTTTTTAAACACAATAAAGTGCTCAGGGATTCCTAATCATGTTTTTGAAACTGAAGATTGGAGTTCCGGTTATGTTGATTCGAAACATGGATCAAACTTCGGGATTATGCAATGGTACAAGGTTGGTTGTTACCCAACTCGGAGAACGCATTATTGAGGCAAAGATTCTTTCAGGAACTAATATTGAAATGAAAGTCTATATTCCACGTACGGCGTTGAGTCCATCGGATAGCAGGGTCCCCTTTAAATTTCAAAGGAGACAGTTTCCACTCATCGTCTGCTTTGCAATGACTATAAACAAGAGTCAAGGTCAAACTCTATCCCATGTTGATTTGTATTTACCAAGACCTGTTTTTAGCCATGGCCAACTCTATGTCGCCATCTCTCGGGTGAAGAGTCATAAGGGATTAAATATTTTATGATACGACGACGATGGTAAAACAAATGTTGTGTACAAAGAAATTTTTCTGAACCTCAAGTAAACTATTTCCCATTGCATGAACAATTCTATTTCCACTATTTATAATTCTTCTTTTTTTTATTTCATTTTTTATGTATTATTTCGTTCTGCCCGCGTAATACGCGGGTGTCTACACTAGTAAATATATTATATATGTTAATTATTGGCCAAATATATTAAGTAAATCATTATTAACAAATATGGCCGAATATATTACGTAAATCAATATGGCCGAGTATATTAATTAATGACAGAATATATTCACCTTACACTAGTTCCATTACTTTAAGGATCAAGTAGTTAGTTGACAGAATACTTATTACCAAATTTATCATTATTTAGTTGAATATATTCAACTACGTATGTTAATTAATGACATAATATATTCACATTCAATTTATCATTTTTTTAGTTGAATAATTAATCATGATTCTATACGTATCAAATATATTACAATTTAATATCATATCAATCAAGTAAGATCATACCATTAATTGATTTTGTTTGAATTACATATAAATTACACAATTCGTCAGCCTAATAGATTTGTACTAATACCATATATATTACAATTTAATGTATTGTCAATCAACTTAACTTATATATATTACATAATTGTGCTATTAACATATATACCATTAATTGTATACTATTAACATATTTAAATTGTATCTATCAATTTAATAGATATATGTGGACGTGTGTGTCAATCAACTTAACTAACTTAACGCATCTAAATTGTATCAATCAATTTAATAGATCTATATTGTTAACATATATGCCATTAATTGTATATTATTCATACCCATTTATAATTACCATATTGATCGTAATTGGAATGAATCTATTAGTATACGTATGGATACCATTAATCTGTCAATATGTATCCATATTTACTTATTCCTTAATCATTAATATACGTATAGATAGTAATATAAAGTAATTTTGAATTATCATTATTTTAAATAATGATTAAAATATAATTTAATTAACGAATAGTATACGTGTAATTAGTGAAACTATTAATTTAACAATATCTTAAGTAATGCATAGTTTATATATTTATCCTAAGAAAAACGCATTAATTTAGTAAATCAACGATTTCATTAATTTACCAATATCTTAATTAATGAAATATGTTTTTACTATGATTAACACAGTGCAGATCGATATGTATTATTATTATTATAGTATTCAGAGAAATCTGTTTTTCCTTATAAGATTTCTAGAATTCAAAAAAATCCATTTTTCCCTAATAAAACTATAAATCCCTTTTTCCTTAATAAAACTATAAGATTCATAGAATTATATTTTTCATAAGATTCATAAAATTTCGATATATATGGTTGTATCATACCAAATATATTCAGCGTGGTTTGAAATTAATACAACTAATTGTGTTTAATATATTGAAATTAATACATGTTTAATATATTCCATTATATTAAATATGTGTATGAATACATATGAAATGGCCAAAATAATTACATCATGTCGCTTGAAGATCCGATCTAATGACTGCTACAATAACTCAAACCACAATTTAAAAATAATTGAAGATCATATATATTTCTCCAACTGTTTGGAAATCTGCAAAAAAAATCATAAAAATATTGGTAATTAATATACGACGAATTAAATTCTGAAAATGATAGTTATCTCAAACCAAATTCAGAAAAATATTGATAGTTCGTCGCAGTCTTAGACCTGAAAAAAACTCATAAAAATATTGATACAAATTAGTTGAAACCTCAGATCAGAAAGAGGGAGAAAGGAAAATGATTTTAACTGGTACCATCCCAAAATTGCAGATCTATAAAATCCAATCGCAGATATATTTCTCAAAGTGTTTGGAGATCTACAAAAAAATTCAGAATTTTTTTGATACAAATTAGTTTGGTATCAAAAATGATAGAAAAATTAAAATAAAAAATTGAAATAGAACACCCTATGATTGAAAATGAAAAGAACCAAAAATCTGAGTGAGAAAACAGGCTGAGGAAGAAAACGGAAATGTAATAAATGAGATGTTAAAAATTATGCGGTAATAGGTGAGAATAAATAGATGGAGAATGAAATAAAAAAGAAAGTTTTCATGGGCGGGAAAACACACCTATTTTCTATAATTTTTTCTCTTCCATACCAAACTCCCCTTTTTATATATATAGATGTAGATTATTTCTATTATCATTGTCATTCGGCTTATAAAAACTCACAATCTATGATAAAAAGAAGATGAAAAAACTATTTTAAAATAGAAATACATTGGGGGAAGGGAGGGGTAATGTATAAAGTGTCATTTTGTAATAAAAATGCCACATGTATATTATACTACTATTACTATTATCATTATCATTCGGCCGGCTTATAAAAACTCACGATTTATGATAAAAAAAAAGATGAAACCCCTATTTGAAAATAGAAATACATTTTTTTTTTGGGGGGGAGGGGTAATGTATAAAGTGTCATTTTGCAATAAAAATATCACATGTATATATTATAATATAAAATGACTTTGCAAATATGATATTTTTATAATTAAAAGTCAGGAAAAATTATTTTTTTTGTCCATTATATTGTCCATTTTTCAATTTAGGACCAAGATATTGTTCACCATCAAAACACTTACACGAAGTTGGCAAAATCATCAAAAAAAAGTACAAAATTATTCCAATCGGGCTTTTTTGCTGACGTGGCGTGATTCGATAATTTCTTATCATTTTTTTTTATTTTTAAACATTAATTGGACAAAAGAACCTGAGAAAGAAATCAATTTCGGTCCATTATATTGGCCACATTTCAGAAAAGGTATGTGACATTGACCATCATCAAATCACATCTGCTAAGTTGACCAACTCATCGAAAATGATCCAAAAAGCTTGATTGGGGCATTTTCCTAACCTGGCGTTAGTTTATATTTTCTTATCATTTTTATTAATTTTAAACATTAAATTGACGACAAAATCCTATGCCCTTCATTCTTTTTACTTAAATCAAGTTAATATAACTTATTAAATAAAAAAAATAAAAAACCAGTGATAAATAAAAAATATAAAGTAGATCTTACAAAATTATAAAATAAATATAAAATTTTTTATAAATTTTTATTATTAGTAAGATTTTAATTAATAAAAGGTTAATAAAATTAGGAATAAATATAAAAATTGAAATTGAAATTTTAAAAAATTATTTAAAATATAGATATTTATAAAAATAAATCTAATTTTATTCATATAAAATTATATATATGTTTTATAATTTTTTATAATATATTTTATGGTTTTATAGTTATATATAATTGTATTAGCTCATTCTTTTTATTAATAATTATTTCCTAATATAAATTTCTATAATTATTTTATATTTTTATATTTATCTTAGATTTTTAATCATTTTTTATTGATTCAAATTTTATTGATTAGGTTAAAGGAAAAATAAAACAAAAACGGAAAAGAAAAAGGAGGACAAAACATATTTGTAATGTTTATAATTATAGAAAAAAATAAAAATATAGCAACACGCAACGTCAGCAAAAATCTCGACCAAACCTATTTTGGACCATTTTTGATGAATTGGCCAACTTAGCAGATGTGGTTTGATGATGGTCAATGTCACGTACCTTTTTTGTAATGTGGCCAATATAATTGACCAAAATTGATTTTTTTCTCAGTTTTTTTTGTTCAATTAATGTTAAAAAATAAAGAAGAATGATAAAAAAATTTATTGAATCAAACCACGTCAGCAAAAAAGCCCGATTGGGATAATTTTATACCTTTTTTGATGATTTTGCCAATTTTATGTATATATTTTAATAGTGGGCAATATCTTGGTTCTAAATTGAGAGTGGATAAAGTAATGAAAAAAAAAACAATTTTCCCCTAAAAGTCACATGTAAGTTTTTTCCATAATCTGTACTTTCAAGAAAAAGAGAATATTAAGGTTGCTTTATTTTATTTTATTTGAGCCATATAAAAGGCTGAGAAATCAATAGAAAATGGAATATCCAAGATTTTCTGTGGCAATATCTTTTCCACCCACAAATCACTCCTCCAGGTTTTACTCAGGATTTTACACATTAATGAAATTTCTGGTACGTACAATCACCACCATACCTATTCTGCAAAATTTGATCAAGAAAATCATGTGACGATCTTGGACACATGGCTCCATGTAACTAATATGTTGCAATCATCGTACCTAAGTAATAAACAAATGCATATATATTGTCATTCATGAATTAAGAGGGTCTACTATTCATCTTTTCAATCTAACTATAGGCCTTCTTTTTTCTCTCTTAAGACTAATATTGAGGTTTTCTGATATTGAATGCTATGGTAAAATCACTGTAACTATTGGCTGAAATTGGGTTTTACATAGGATAATAGGACCCTAAAGATGGTCAAAGATGTGGGAAATCTAAAAATCATTTTTTTAACCAACTTTGGGTATTATGTATCAGCTAGTGAGTAGTGATAACTCGCGAAGGCTAGCTCTTTTAAATTCTGCGAAAAATCTTGGGTCTATTAATTCATTGCTTTGCTTTCCAACTCCTCCATGCATTTGTTCCTCTTTATAGAATAATGTAGTAACCAGATTTTCAGATTTATTGGTATCCATAAATCTTCTTGATCCCATATTATTGTTTTTCGAGTTATGTTTCTATTTCGTATTTTCTATCATTTCAGGGAAAAAAAAAAGGTTATGTTTCTGTTTTATTTATTTATTTTGATTTTGAGCTATTTTTCATGCTAACGGGCGGCAACCAGTGGCATAGTCGGAGAAAGAATAAGAACAGACTATATCCAGGTAAGGCAATAATATGATTTTTGCCACCAATTTTAATAAGTTTTAATGAAGCATGCAGAATTTTGAGACTCATTGTTGCACCTGATGTCTGATGCGTCATGCCTCTATAGAATTTAACTGAAACCAACAAAAATATAACTAAATAGAGTATCTATTAATTTATGAATTGCTTGTAGTCTAGTGTAAGAGCGTTAGTAAAACTTAGGGCAGTAAATGAGGCACTCACGATCTATTCGCCATCTGTTTTGATAAAAATTGAGCTCATTTAAAAAGAATTATTTAATAAATGAGTCAAACTCAAACTTTATGAGATTCGACTCATTAGCTTGTGAGTACTTTTGTTAGTAAGTTCAAGAGCAAAATTATTATTAAATTCATACAAATTAAATTAATATTTTGGTTTTAATTTTAATTTTTGTATTTGTTCATATGAAAAATATGAAAAATATATAAACTTATTAAATGTACAGGTTTTAGTACATATATTATGTACTTTAAAAATATTTTTTCTTATTTTTATAATAAAGTAAAAAATAATTTATTTTATAATTAATATTTTTTGAGCTCAACTCGATACTCTTTAAGTTCAGCTCGATTCAATTCGTTTACGAGCCTAGTATAAAACTCAGGCCTTGTGCCTTGATTCGATTCAAGAAGTGATTTATTTAAGCATTTATTGCGATGAAATGTATATATTTTACTGACGGAGCCAATAGGGGTTTTGCAGGGAAGGTCGTCCCTCGAAATAATTTTCATTATCGTCTCCGTACCCAAACCCCTGGAAAATGGAGCATATTCATATGGTACCTCAAAAGTTCCCAAAATCATTCCACGACCTTTTTCTTATTTACCTCTTCAAATAACTACCTCTCATCAATTCATGTTATGTTTCTGAACTAATTATTTCCTTTCAATTTAATTATTTGGAGAAAAAAATATATTCCCAATAATCGAAATTTCTGGTTCCTTCAGTTCTGCTTCTCTACATCTACATGAGTATTTACTAGCCCACCTTTGGATTTTTTTTTTTTTGTTTCTTTCCAACTCAAATGAAATACGTACAATTTGCTCAAGTACTTAACCGTGTGGAAAGATTTAAGAAATCAATAAACTTCAAACCAAAATTAAGATTAAAAATTATCCAAATCAGAATATAATAATAAGTATTAATAACAAAAGCAACAATAAAATCACCTAATGAGTGAAAAAGTAGCAGAAGCCCCATAAGAAAAATCACTCCCTTCACACACACACACACAAACACTCACATTCATGTGTACTTCCAACATCTTAGAACAACATCTCCATTCTTAGATTCTTAGGGTAAAATCCAAAACAGGACCTAATACTTTGCTGTTACTCACATGATATGTTTTGTCAAGAGTCTGGTACACATATCTAGCAAGTGGTAGTAAAACTGGTCCCTTGCAAGGAATCGGGTAGTAGTCGAATGTTAACACTCTCAATCAGCCAGATTCAGTATCCAAACAATAGCCTAATTTCTTCTGCCACGTTTTAAGAAATGTCAATTAATGACACGAAAAACATAATATATTTTCACACTTTTCTGCGAGACTCGTTAAGTTGGGCAAAATTAGGGATAAAAAAATTAAATTTACTTTGAACTGAGTAAGTCGTGTATTTTTTTGACAAATGATGAAAAATGAAAATTAGTTTATTTGTTTAAGGACGGAAGAGTATTTATTTTACAAATAATATTGCACATCTACTTCCACAATTCGCAATTTAGTCCCAACTTTGAAAATTGGACATGAACAATTGCCTTTTTATTTGAAAAAAAAAAAAAGTGGTGAAATAAAAAAAACAAAACAAAAAAACCCTAGTCCAGTGTATGTAGAATGTGCCGGTAATTGTAACATGACATATGATTCCCCGCGGACCTAATATTAATTCATGAAGTAAGCAATGCATGCCTAGATATGATGATGGAGACGATTGAGCGATAATATGTGTTAAATGAATTTTTCCAAGAACTTGGATTAATTAGAATAGAATCTGAAGCATTTTGAGAAGGATTTCTAATAATTCCACATAAGATGAATTCGAAATCCACCGAAATTACTCCATAGTTAGCTAATGTGTGAGCTTCAGAATTCAAAATCCACTGCATATACAAAATCAATGGATTTCCTAATATGAATCTGAAACTCTTAGCTTCAAATCCTCCCATCCAAAAACCGCATAGAATTATTCTTAATTCAGAAAAAAAAAAAAAAAAAATTGAGTACACAAAAGTACAAGAAAGTGGGTGCTAGTTTAATTGTCTCCGGTCATGATACACCTTGGATCTTATATCCCAAATAAAAAATGTCCAGGAAATCAATGTCAACATTAATTCTGACTAAATGAGTTCGAACATGACTTTTAGTTTAGAAGCCTTTATACAATGGTGTTTGTTCGTATAACCCAACTGACTTTCTGCTTTGCAGTTGGATAGTGTTGAAATCTGATGTTATTGAACATTAGCTATTTACCTTTTTAATTAAAGCATTTACATTCTGATGTTACATTTTGATGATCATTATTCAGATTTCAACTCTTGAAATAACAGCACATTTAGTGTCAAATAATGCACATATAAAGCCTGCATAAAATTCATAATTACACAGACAACTGCAATCACCCATCGAGGGACATTAACTGCAGTGGTAATTAGGCTTATATCCATGGGTCGTTTAACCACAAGCAATTGATACAATATTAATTAAGATATACATTGTGCACGAATAGTACAGATAATTAACCTTCACGAAAAGGAACTATTTGAATTCAGAGACAAAAGTATTACATCCTTTGATCGAATTTTGAGATCAGCATAACTTACATATTCCTCCGAGCTGCTGCATTAATTAATCTTGTCCACTCCAAAAGCTTCTTACATGTTGGAAGAGCTGTAAAAAGAATTGATCTCAAAAATATATACATGAATGTATAAATAAATATTAAGATATGAATTTTAATTACCTATTCATGAACTTGTGCTGATCCAAAATGGCACACATGTTGGATTGTGAGGTGAAGCTACAAACATCCCAGTTCTCATGAGCACCATTAATACTACTAGCAAACGGGAAACCACCGTAGTTGGAACTCGAATCCCTCGAAACAAACACGTTTTGATGAAACCCGAAGAACGATGGGACCACATTGTTCTTTGTCTTCCTTTTTATCAAAGCAGATTCTTGAATTAGGTCTTGGTGATGATGATGATGATTATTATTGAACACCGCCTCGCGATTATTCCCAGCATTAGCACTCGAACCCGCCACAGACAATTGGAAAAGCCCAAGTTGATTAATGCGGTGTTCTTATTATTATATTGAGCCGGGCCGTTAACATTGAACGGGTTCGAAGAATCCAAACAAGGCTCATTTTCGCCTCCGTTCTTCAGCTGCTTGATGCACATTTTCTCCCTTGTTCTCTCCCTTGCCCTAGCTCTCGCCTTTGCCCTCGACTCTTTAGCGAGATTTGCGGATGACGAAGCTCCTCCTTTTATATTTTTGTTTCCAGATTTGCCCTTTGACATGTCCTCTCCGTATTCAAAAGGTTGATCAGAAGGGATTATTAACTCATCACATTCGGAGCTGCTCTTACTAGTCTTATCCTTGGTCTGCACGAGCTCCTTGATTGCGGCTTTAGACTTGGTGAGCAGCCAATCGAGGGTTTTGCTGGGCTTGTCGAAACCGAGCATCTCTTGGAGATCGAAGAATTTGCGGGCGATGCCGATGGAGAGCCTAACTCTCCTGTCGCGGGGCCTTGGGATGTGAATATCTTGCTGTGGCGGTCTTTTTGGAGGTTTGTGCTTTTCTCTGGGAGGCGGTGGCGGTGGGGTCGCCGGCATCGTGGTTGAGTAGCAAATTAGTAGCGGCCCTGATGATGATGGTGATGATCGGGAATGTTGGCCGGGACATTAGTATTGTAGTGGTGGCCGGAGAAAATGTCGGGATGGTGGTGGTGGTGAAGAAAGAGTTCGACTCCGTTGAGGTCCACAAACAGAGGAACGAGGGTGGTGGGTGATGATGATGATCATGTGGATATATGTATGGTGTTGTTGTTGTTCTTGCTGAACATTTTTGTTTGTTTGGTTTGTTTGAAGATCGATGAGAAATAAATTGAAAAGCCTATTTTTATTTTTTTTGTTTTGGTTTTGAAAACCCTTGAAGTGAAATAAGAATTTGGTTTGGTTTTTAGCAATCACCTGGAATAAATATTTTTGTGGACAGGAGGGGAAGGTGGAGGACTGTGATCCATGGTGAAAAGGGATGTTCAAGAGGTTAATACCTGGAACACACAACAGGTTTTATTTATTGAAGTCTTTTTTTTTTTTTTTAATTTGCTTTATTTATTTTATATGGGAAAATGACTTTACGAGAGAGACTGGAGGGGCTAGGCTGTAGGGGAGAAAGCTGGAGGACGGAGATAATGATGAATTGGTATGCTGCTTATTTTTTTCTTTCAGGAGGAAAGTTTATTCTGTACACTTTTCTTTGAACTCTAAGCATAAACTGTTCAGATGGATTGATGCAATTGTGTTCATTAATTTTTATTTAATAATAAAATAAAACTCAACCACTTTAACAATTTGGACAAATTGGGTGGGAGGAACTGTATATGTAAATTTCCACTAATCCAAGCTACAGGTCCTCCAATTCAGCAAAAGATCTATAAACCTTGCGTTGACTTAAGTCAAAAGTGGGAGAAAAAATTAAAGGAAAAAAAAAAGGAAATAGTTCAAAAACACTTCAAGATAGGTCAAGATCAATGAAAAGTTCGAAGAAGACTGGGAGAGAGAGAGACTAGATAATTTCAACCATCACAAGACCTAAAAGTTTAGACAAACAAAGTAGACCAACAGTATACATACACCACTGTATTTAGGCTTTTATTGCAAAAGAAATTTACTGTTTCCTGTCCAAATCAAATCATATAGAGTTGTAAATGTTAAGTAGCTAGGGCTTAATCATACAGGTGCCATTCAGATTATAAAAATAAAAAATAATAATGATAAATATTAGGTTTTTCTTTTGGCAAGCAGGGCCGGCCGTGAGCTTTTTGTAGGTGTGACCCTTGCATGTGTGGTGAATTAAAAAGCTGTGTGTGTGTTTAATTTTTTTTTAAATTTAATATTAAGAACAGGGTTTAGGGTCTACAAACAAACGTACCTTTATCTATAACCCTACGCAATGGACAAATTGAATTTTTATTTTTTTTTCCATTTCTTGTTCTTGATCTTGTTCCCTTTTTATTTTTAATCTTTTTTGACGGGGCCCATTTGCTCCGTGTCCTGTACACCAAAAAAGAACTCTCAATCTCCATTTTCCCTTCTTTGCAACTCTGAAAAACTGCTTTTCATTTGCTCTGAATTTTTCATTCTTTTATGTGTGAGTGTGTGACTGTGTGTGTGGTTTTGGGGTTGTGTGAGTACCAAATGGGAGAAATTAGGGTTTGTTTGTACAGTTATGTAAATTTTTCTGCAGGCGAATTTACAAACCCTAGTTTCTGAACGAGGAGTTTTAATATGGTGCCCTAATTGTTTTTTCAGCAACAGTGTTTCGTTTTTTGTTCTTTTCTTCTATTTGGGTAATTTTGAACTGTTTGGAGAGACTGGTTTCTGGGTTCTTGAACTGAAAGTTTATTTACATACTTTGTACTGATGAACTAAAGCTTTTAAGTTTGAATGGTTTTCTGATTTTCTTTTTCTTTGATTAAAGAAGACAGGAACAGAAGCTTTAATTTGTTTGTGGAAAAGGAAAAGAGTGCAGGCGGAGTTAAGCCACATGGTACTGCTGAGCTATGGTGAGTCGGAAGAAAAATATCACACACATATCTGAGTCCCGAATTTTTGTGGAATTAGATTCGATAATGAAGTGTTCATTCAATTTTATTATAAAAATTAGCAAAAGTCGTATCAGCTAGATTAATGGGTTTCTCCCGCCATATTATTAAAAAAAAAAAAAAAAAAAAAGAACAGAATTTACATAACATTTTGACAAAAGGCAACATACATAATTAAGCAATAACTTTCACAAAATACTAGCCTTAACAAATTAAGTCAAGTGTGACACACCTACAAATAGAGTCAAATCTTGCCACCAACTCCAAATTTCTTCAGTGATGTTCGAATAAAATACTTCAGTATTACCAAATACCTACAACAATAACATTTTGAACAAGAAAATATTTCAATAAGAAAATATAAATATCCATTGTATACATAAAAGTATTTCAATAAGCTAATAAAAACAAACATATATAAACACATGAGTCCATAATGTATAGTAATTTCCTCCATACTAACATGAATATCAACATTCATCAGATTTCACAAATCCTTTCCGATTGAAATCACCCCTCACATATAAATACATTAACCTAAAATAAAGAAAAAAAAATCATCACCCCTATCGACTGGAAAATCATCCCCTTTAAAAGACATAACTCACCAATGCTTTGGCAGCATTATTAAAAAAAAAAGTTCGATGCATACATAACTGAAAAATCATGCCCTCTATTTGGAAACTGGCCACTCTCGCAAAGGCTCCATGTCCTAGATAATTTATTTAAGAGAAATTAATAATTATAATAATAATTATTATTATAAATATGGATTCAAAGACTCTAAAACTATAATCCTAACTAGACAACTACATATAGACGAGATGGTGAAGAAAGATTTTTAACCACCCCCTTCTCATATTTTTGTTTACTTATAAAATAAGAATAATAAGTAAAACTTGGGTCTCTCACTACAAAAAAAAAAAAAATTGTGTTTGATGACGGGCAAAACCGTCAAAAAACCCGTCAACAATCAATTTGCTGATGAGTACCGCCCGTCAGCATTTTTGGCGTCAGTATATTGATTGCTGACAGGATTAACCTACTTGTCAGCAAATGTTGACGGCATGCTGACGAATTGGGACTTCGTCAGCTACCGCCCGTCAGCATTTTTGGCGTCAGTATATTGATTGCTGACAGGATTAACCTACCTGTAAGCAAATGTTGACGGCATGCTGACGAATTGGGCCCGTCAGCAATTGCTGACGGGTCAAGCAACCAGAATATGGGGGACTAGATGATGCGACATCAAATATTCACGTCGACAAGCATGCATGGTACTTATGCAGGTTTAGTGAGCGACCTCATTTTCTAGAAGGTGCAATCTTTCTAGGAGGTGGGCGAGCTGTTTTTTGGGGCAACGACCTCTCGTATAAGAGTGGAGAGCTCTTATGTGAGGTGGCGAGCTCTTATGATGGAATCGTTATTATACCAGCTCGGCACCAAGTGGTGTTTTGCATGTAATTGTTGTGTTTTTCCTAATACTTTTAGTTAGAGTTTAGCATTATTTCTAGTAGTTTTGAGTCATTTATTCTAGTTCTTAGGTAATTTTCTTGTTAATTTGCTTTTTGACTTAAAGTGTACGAAGTGTGAGATATTTGTGCTATTTTTGGGTTTTTAAATTTGAATTCTTGTTTTGTAGGTGGCTAAAAGGATTATATTCACTCGGCGAACGTTTTGGACCGGAAAACGAGAAATTGGAGCCGAAAGCATTTAGGATCGACCGAAAGCAGCCAGGATCGACTAAAATGCTGCTGGATCGACTGCCTGTCGATCGACTGACTCCCAAGGATCGACTGAAAGCCCCGAAATTGACTGCAGAACAGTAGCTTCCCCCGTTTTGGCAAGGCAGTCGATCGAATGCCCCATGTCAATCAACTGGCAGTCGATAAACTGCACCCTAGTCGATCGACAGCGTGTCGATCGACACACATGCATTCGATCGACTGTGATGCTGGGACTTCGTGTATTTTGGGCGTTTTTGATGATTTTGCCCCTACAAACAACTATATAAAGCCCACATCTTGCACCAATGAAAACAACTCCCCTCCCAACCCTATATTGGGTTTGGGATCAAATTACTCACAAGCTCTTGATAATTTTCTCTCTTCTTAGGTTTTAGATTTAATTTCAAGTTTTGATGTAATTTCCTTTACTAGATTAGATTTAATTTCAAGCACCTCCTTGAGTTTGTAAGCCTAAGAAGAATCCAAGTACTCAGTTGGATTGTTACTCTTGATTGAAATTACATTCAAGTTTTGTTTCCTATCTTAATTCAAGTAAGTTTCCTTTCAATTTAATGTCTTGTACTTTAATTCCATGCTTTGTTCTTCATTTCCACGCTTGTTCTTCATTTTATGCTTTTTGTCTTAGCACCTTGAATTCAAGTTAGATCTTAAGAATTAGTTATGGAATCTAGATGAGTGACACATCTAGATCATAGATCGGCTCTTAAATCGTCTTGATTTCAAGTTTTTCATATGATTTATTTGCAATTTTATTTTCATGCATTGTTTCATGCTTAATCTTAGATCTATACTTCGTTGCTTGTTATTTTCCGTAAAGTTTTAAACTTTCACGTTAACTTTTCTTGATCTTTCGATCCATACTTTCGATTTATATTAATTTGCCAAAATTGTTAAATGGGGATTAATCTCAAATTAAATGTTAAATCATTTCATAAAGTAATAAATAAGATAATCGGTTGAAATATATATTTTTAAGAATCTTATTAATATATTATTCAACTAATCATACAAAATTAAATATACACAATATTTATTGTATAAATATCACCTATAGTCACATATTTTATCATCATTTGTCAACCCATTCTAAAAGGTAAACGAACCCTCTAAATAATTGTCTGATCACCTCTATCAAGATGTCTTTTATGCATAGTTGTACCTTGTTCATGCATGCTTGTACTTGGTGAACATTGCATTTTCTTGCTTATTTTCATTATTGCTTTACATTTCCATATTGAGGCATACGACCGAGGCATCCGACCAACTTGCTATTTCAATTCCTAGAATAGTTTAGATAGGTTAATTTCTTTACTTTCATTTTCTTTTCATTTCTCAAGCTACAAAACACTTTGATTCCCTCAATCGAATCAATTTCCGATAATACCAATCTATGAACCCGATGATACTTTCATCACCACGAAAAACTACACAAACAAATGAGTTTTTCCCGCCTATCACGGTGTTGAGAGCTGGGCTTCATGGGTTTTGGGCCCTGTTGAGCTGCTAGCGATTATTTTATGGGGTCCCGGCGGACTACAATTATAGACGCAATTATTAGCCCATGGCTATTTTGCTAATTTAGCAAGAGTTCCCACATCTATGAAAACTTATCATACAGGAGAAATCCTAATTCTAAGTCGATCGTTATTTATGTAATTATAGTTCTAATAGGAGATGGAAATCCTATATTGGAAACACATCTCTCATCTATATAAAGAGGACTTAGGCCTCATTTTTTTTTCTCTAAGTTGATTTTACATCCTACGTTTAGCTCTCGTATCTCATTTTAATGCCTTTTGACTTAAGTATCGAAGGGCTTACGCCGGGACAGTCCGCCGCGCGGTTAATCAGGTCGCCAGGAGTTCCTTGAAGATCAATCAGGTCGCTGTTCATATATCCGAGGTTTATCAGGTTGCTGACTGCATATTTACGGTCAGTAGTTTCTATTCTTGAGGCACCAGTCTTTTTGATCGCATCAACTATAAAAACCATAAAACTATCGCCGACCTAAATGAGTATCGAACCACAAAGAACCATAAATCATAAAACCATACAAGACCTAAACAAGCGTCGGCTCATAACCATAAAATCATAAACCATAAAACCATCGCCGACCAAAACAAGGTCAGCTCATAAACTCATAAACTATAAAATCATAACCATCGCTGACCCAAATAAGTGTCACTGCATAACCATAAAACCATTAAACCATAACCATCGCCGACCTAAACAAGCGTCGGCCCATAAAACCATGAAAACCATAAAATCATCAATCATCGCCGACCTAAACAAGCGTCAACCCATAACCATATAAAACCATAACCATCACCGACCTAAACAAGCCCCGACCCATAAAACCTTAAAAACCATAATTTCGTAACTTCCCTTTTATTAATCCCCTTACAATCTAAATAAGTATCGGGTAATGTAATAAATAACTGTACTTGTTACCATGTCCCATACTCCCGAACCGGCTAAGCAATATTTTTTCAAATAGCAAATGTTCCAGCTCCTCGGCACAGCCTTCCCTTCCTCATTCTCTAGCACATATGCTCCCCCTTTGAGCACTTTGGTTACCTTGAACGGTTCTACCCAATTAGAATTCAGCTTTCTAGTATATATTGCATCGACACGCCTCTATACTAGATCGCCAACCTGAAATGGCCTTCTTTTTACTTTTTAATTATATACTGCCTCGATCCTCTGTTTATATTTTTCCACCCTTATTGCCGCATTGTCCCTTATCTCATCAATCACCTCTAAAACCCCTCTGACCAACCTTTCATTCTCTTCTATATAAAAAGCAGCTAGGCAATATGGTCCTCCCACTATTTCTGCTGGAATAACAGCTTCCATGCCATAAACTAAGCTAAAAGGCAACTACCTTGTAGTAGTTCACGGGATTGTCCGATAAGCCTATTAAACTAATGATAGCTTTTCAAGCCATATTCCCCCTGTTTTCTCCAGCCTTATCTTTATTCCCTACACAATAATTCTTTTAGTCATTTCAACTTTCTTGTTGGCTTGATTATGTGCCACTGAAGTGGATATTTGCTTCATCCTTATCATTTTGTACCATTCCTGCATCATGCGTTGATTAATTTACGCGCTATTTTTTGAGATTAGCACTCGCATCACACCATACCTGTAAAAAATACTGTTAAAACTAAAGTCCACCATCGTCTGTTCAACTATGTTGGTTACAGCCTCGACCTCCACCCACTTTGTGAAGTAATCAACCGTAACCACCAGATATAGTTTCTTGCAAGGTGTCGATGGCAACGACCCTACAATATCAATTCCCCATTGTGCAAACGGGTAGGGCGAGCTCCTCACCATCATAACTTATGCGGGTACATGGATTAGTTTTTGAATGTCATCACGAGCTCCCCGACCATCCCTTTCATTCCTGGCCAAAAGAAACCAGCTCGTAATGATACGGACGAAGGACCCATTGGATATAACGATCCGAAAATCCTAAATATAATGATAGGCAGCAGTCACCCTAGATCAAAAATCTAGTTTGATCTTTCCTAGAGCGATATAAACCTTAACCCGTTGGCATAAATCAGCCAAGAACCTTGGTATGGTTGAATGCCACAAGATCTTGCTCAAGAATCTTGATAAGTTCTTCAAATGTGAAATAAAAACTCTAAAAAGAGAATTAACACTAGTGCAGAAACTGCATTCTAGAACAGAACATCCTGGTGCATCTAGAAGGGTATTTAAAATACTATTTTGGACTAGAGTTTCCAGAACGGTTTTTGAAATTACCGTTCTGGATAGACGATTTTCCAGATCGGTATGCAATTACCGTTCTTGACTGCGGACATTCCAGAACGGTTATTGAAAAACCGTTCTGGACTATGCCTCCATCCAGAACGGTAATTAAATACCGTTCTGGATGGACTTGACTGCATTGATATGTTAAGGAATCAAACCAAAACAACTCTCAAAGAAGAAAAGAATAAAGTCAAACCAGAATAACTTAAATTACTTAGTCCTAATTAATTTATAGGAAATGATTACTTAGCGTAAAAACTCCCAATAATTAAGATAACATTACTGGCGAAGAGGCAACACCAAACAGTATCACGACCTACAACAAACATGGAATCTGGAGCATTCCAATAAAATAAAGATTCTTAATTGCTACCCTTACAATCCAGAACGGTATTTAATTACCGTTCTGGAGATTGTGGCAAGTACAGAACGTTATTAAGAATACCGTTCTGGATTGAGAAACCAATCAAGAACGGTATTTATAAAACCGTTCTCAATTGTCTTGATCAATTTAATGCCGCGAAAAAAAATTTTTTTGCCGCCCATTATTTTTAATTTCCAGAACGAAGTATGGGAAAACCCTTCTGGATATGATCCGATGATACAGAACGGTAAAAATACCCTTCTCGATATTTCCCGATACAGAACGGTATATGAAATACCGTTCTCTAAATATCCCGAAATAGAACGGTAATAATATACCGTTCTCAATATGAATTTAATTAAACTTAAAATTTTAATACGTTTCAGCCCCTTTTTTTTAACAAAAGAAAACAAAGCCCGTTTTTTTTTTTTTTTAAATTTCTCTTCCTTTCGAAAAATTGTCCCCCCCCCCGTTCCCACCTCGCTCCGGCAAGTCGCCGCTTCCAGTTCAAACCTGAAGAAGACAGAGTTAAATTGAGTCCATCATCGGCGTTTTTATCAAGTAAATCGAACCATTGCTGATTTGGAAGGCGGCTCAATCAGGTTTTTCTTCTGCTTCTAGGGTTTCTGGTTTGTTCATTTTTTTTAATACTTGTATAATTGAGTCCAACTACTTGTGTAATTGAGTGCAATTTTCTTCTTCTTCTTCTAGGGATTATGATTCGAACCCAATTTTTTTATTTTCTTCGTTCTCCGTCAGATTCTTAGTTTAGGGGTTTTTGGTTAATTTTTATTTTTTCGACAATTTTTATGGTCAGAAGTTTGTAATTTGAGATATCATTCCAAGAATAAGGTGCCTATATTTCTTCCTGATTGGCCGTTGATAGATCAGACTATCACCTCTTTTTGTTGAGATTCGGTCAAATAAGTAGGAATCAGGAATCTTCCCTTTGCATTTCTTATATGAAAAAGAAAAGCTCTAGGAGCCTATTCTGGATATCTGGCATTTCAACTAAGAGTCGGTTTTTGTTTGAAAGATGTTGATGCTGATGGTAGTTCTGGTAGATGCTGATGCTGATGGATATTCTGATATCTGGCATTTCTTATAAAATGACTCTAACTTGAAATTTTTGTCTATAGTATTGTATATTGCAAAGATTAATTTGACTTATGCTTGCTATAAATCTAGTATACGCATTTGAGAACTGATCAATGGATATGGAGTCTTATTTATATTATATTGTTTTCCTGAAGATAAAAGTTTTGTAGAAGGAGGATACATAGTGGTAAAGCACAATTGTAGACATCCAGATAATGAGGAGTAGTTGTGTCTTGATGATCTTCTTATATCAGTAGGGTTATTATAATTGTTGGAAGTTATAGATGGAGTAAGTCAAGGATTTGTATTTGGGAATGTAATAGATGTTATAGAATAAGAGGTTTGGTGTGGTGCTGGAAATGTATTTAATATTCGTGTACTAGTGATTGGGATTATAAGTAATATCTGAAGGAAATAAGGGTTCATAATAGCTTCATATCAAAAGTAAACTCTTCTTCCCATAACTAAACATCCCTAGATAAAAAGGTTCTTTGATCTTGAAGATCACACAGTTTGTATCCTCTAGTTCAAAATGGATAATCATTAAAATGCACCTCGATAGGTCAAAAGTATTATTTATTTATCGCACCTGTTCTCTGCAGGCTTTTCTCAGAGGTAGATTCTTAAGGAATGAAAGATCAATCCCGGACAGGAGACCATCTTCTGTGGCTGCAACAGAACTAGGATTGCTAAGGCAAAGGCATACAGTTTCTGGCCTCAGGTAATTAAGAGCTATGAGTAATACCTTATCCGCTCGACATTGTAATTGAATATTTTAATACCGTTATCTGAACAAGTTGAGATATATTTCCACATTAAGGATTACAACTTTGAAGCTTTTAACAGTAGTTAATATATTGTTACTCATATGTGTTTGAATATGAATATACTAGATTATGTAGTATGTGATGAACAAATATGAATAACTTAACACAGATAGAAAGATGCCAGCAATTAATCTCAAATATCGCATCCTACTTGTATACCTAGTTCCAGTTCATGTTTTGGTTTCCATGAGTATTTGGTTAATTAGCTGCTTATTTAAGTGTGCAGTTATGATTTTTGAGGTGTTTGAAATGTTTGGATGAATGATGAGTTGTGAAGCATATGAATAATGATCTTAAATAAAAGAAGTGAATGTGATAGAGAATTTGGAATATATGATTTGCCTGCGTCATGATGAGTATGTGTATATTTGCACATGGTTCGTTTGTGTGTTTTAAATTGTTTATCATCTCYTATATCSAYRATCATCACTGCATGCCAAGAGAATTGATGATTTTCGRAGTGGACATTATTGGTGTGTATTTTTAAGATACATACTTGGAATACATAATAATCTTGTAACACAGTTTGGGGTATATTAATTATATGATCATATTGAGAAAATTTTACTTTGAATTCCACTAGTTTGTGACACTTTCTGTCTCATAATTCATTATTTACCACTAGAATGTGTCTTAGCACTTTTTTTAGGTCTACCAGAAATTTTCTTTGGTTTCTTTCATTTTATGCTCAATTTTGGGACTAACAGTACATAATTGGTTCTTATCAGTTGATTCCTGATATTTTTTACTTTTATTTTTTAATAGTAGAACTAAAATTGCAAATTATAAACAATATGAAACATGTAGAGTAAAATTGGATGGTTAAATAGGACTCTGACAAACGTCACTTCCATTATCACTCCTTCACAATTAATCACATCCTCAAATTCCTTGAGCTTGAAACATTCCTTGAGTTTGACTTTAAATTTTCAAATCATTTAAAAAAATATCAATATTTAGCATCTTAATATGTTTGCGAACACCTCGTTAAAAAACTACCCTGTTGAGAATAATAGATACTGACCTCAGCAAATACTGTCCTGTTTCAATATTATGGAATGGAGAGAAAAGATAACTTGTGAATAAATCATTGTTAAGCGATCATTCGGAAAACAAACTCAGGTAAAATAAGGGGGTGGGGGTGAGATAGAGAAAGGTGACGTTTGGGACTGTTAGAAATACTTTTTATTTTTATTAGTTGTTGTAATGGTTCATTGTGATTGTGTTAACTTTTCCATACCGTCCGTTGTCTCGACATTGAGGTCTGCACCTCTGGCTAGAATCGARCTGCATTTCTCAAAGTCYAAATCAATTTCATTACTATCCTCGAGTGGCAGCACATGTGAYCTCCCGCTGAACATGTTTTTGTATCCTGYTCTGGCATTTAGTGCATCAACCCCTCTTATTGCTGCAACAAAATCGACAATTCAACAAGTGATGAGAAAACAATAATTAATTTTTCGTGTTCAAATTTATTATATATAGTTGGCTCATATATAATAGAATAGAGTGTATATATACATGTGGCAGRTGCAGCCGTTAGAGTTAGGATCTCGCTTGCGCTTGTGCCGCTGATGGCCGAACCTATTGCATCAACCTAATTCCTCAAGAAATGTGACTCATGAATGAGTATTATGCATCTTTATCATTTTGTTCTTATGAAACATTTCTACTCATGTATACATTACTGTGGGTATTTTGACCGTCATCATATATACATATATATATCTATCTATCTTTTGTCATTCAAACTCATGAAATGAAAATATTCTTCCATTAAATCTTTTGTCTTCATGTCATGAACCATTGATTTCTTTTATCAGCATCAAATTTGACTATCTGTAATAGATTTATCAACTTTTCTAATTGTTGTTTATTAATAACACCAATAAGTTGCACAGTCTGATAGATTTTAAAAAAATTTTATTGTATATGTAGTGATCGTAGCAGCGGAAGTGGTGCTGATTTTGTAGCTGGGTTCATTTTAGGAGATGCGGTATTTGGAACACTTGCATATATATTAGCTCCACAGGTGAGTATAAAATAAATTTAAATTTAAACCCCGGTTTTAGATTTTTGTCCCAATATATATATGTGTGTGTGTGTGTACTTCTGAAGCTCTTTCATGCTCTAGTTGATGGCCCTATACTATATTTATATGAGATAATGTGTTTGCCCTTATAGATGTACAAGCTATAAATTGTGCTGCATGAAATTCAGAAACTATAATATTGGGTTAATCACAGAAAGTGCATCAGGGTTTTGACCTAAACACACACACACACACACACACACACACACACACACGTCACTCAGATACATTAGCATCGTTGCTACTCTTTGCCCACCACGATTCAAATTAAACTGTAAGAATTGTGCCATATATCATATGTGCTACTTAAATACGTGAATTCCCAAACAGAATGATCTAAATCCATAACAAAATGGCGGAAAGGCGAATAAATTAACTTACCAGATCCTCGAGATAGTCATAATGTGGCTTGTAATACTGTTTTTTTATCATACCTGTATAGCAACATATGTAATTATATAGCCTTGATTTTGAAATTTACATAAATATAGACATCGGTTTGCAAACCGATTTCTAAAGAACTGGTATTTCTAAAGAACTGGTATTTCTATAGACATCGGTTTGCAAATCCATTTATTTATCTAGTGATCTGCTGATCAAATGCGTCAAGCTCTCGGGCTTTTTGAAGGGTTAGCCTCTCCTCTTCTTCTTCTTTTTCATGCTTCTGTTGGGCAACGTGGGCCGATTGCTTTCTGCGGATAAATATATTTTTTTGTAATTGAGGAAAAGTAAACAAGGTTACGAAGTTGTATAAATTTCCTAAAGTTTACAACACCTATGTAAGGGATCTAATTTCAGGACAAACTCATGGTAGACCTTTTGTGCATTGTTCTCTCGAATCTAACAAAAGACAATTTACACAAAAATAGTTTAGATGCGTAGGCTTTTAGAGTTATTTTGAGTTTTGGGTTTATCATGTCCACAGAGAATGGTATGATAATCCGATTTAACATGGCGCAAATAGAATCCAAACTTACCTATAGCAAGCTATGATCATGATCCTTCTATTATGGGGAACACCAATAAGCAACTGTAACAAGTACATAAAGCAACCAGAATTCCAGGTTTTCTTCAAGATTACCATTCAACTTTGCACATCATTCTCTCTTAAAAGGCATGAAAAGACTGAATCTCAGACTATACCAATCAGAATTACACTCATGCAATAATAATCTACATGAAAGCAGGGAAGGACCTCACTTTAAAGGCATTTTTGGAGGGATTGATTCCTAGAAATATTTACCTTTTAAAAAAAGGTACAATCTTGCAATTAAACTTCTCCCAACTCAAATTGCCAAACTATTTGCCAAATCATTCCTGACGTAAACAAACGGCATACATACTGTTCATTAATCTATTCTGATTGCGTTTTCTGTTTAAATAATATTTATTTTAACGAGTTAAATATTTTTCTTAATGTTTCTAGTTAGTATCATTTATATACAGCAAGATAAAATTCATAAATAATTACTAATCATCAGTAAGACGTGATTCAACTATTATTTACAAAGTTCTCTCTTTTTCAGGTGGAGAATATAGCGGATAACATTTTCGATCTTGTCCCCTCAATCGGCGTTTACATATCTGGAAAATGGCTGTCGACTTCAACTAAATCCTCAACACAGCTCGTCTCTGCTATATTCACCAGGTAATAAGTCACTGAATGTACACCTCCATATCTGCAATTTCGTCTTGACGCTAAATGTGGAATTGGGCTTTGTCAAGAGTGTTGATTGAGTGAAGTTGCAGAGATTAAATTCATTCTAGTTCTAGAAAATGTAGGGTCTGTAGTGATACTTGTGCTGGAAAACTGAAAAAAAAAATGCAATAATATGTTTTAACGGGGCATGAAAGGATCAGCCTTTTGTTTTTTTGGATTAGTGAATTAGTACATAACCATGAAAAATGTGATAGACATTTATGGATCAGCCTTTTGTTTTTTCGCATTAGTGCACAGTACATAACCATGAAAAATGTGATAGAAATAAATGTTGTTGGTCGTTGTTCATTTCCATGTCTTATATTGAGAGTTTTAAATAATTTTGGTCCGGAGAGTTTTATATTGAGAGATGTCTACCTCAACACTAACTATATAGTTATTAAAAATTCAACCCTAATTTTTGAAACAATTAAAGTTTAAGCCCAAAACTGAAACTTGTTTTTGAAATAAAACACAATCATCTATAATTTTGACATTGAAACCTAATACTAAAAATAATTCCTAATCAACCAATATGTTAATCATATTTTCCTAAAAAAAAACCCGAATTAACTAAAAAACTAAAACTGAACCCTAATTTTCAAAGTAATTATAGTTCAGCCCCAATTTCTACAATAATTGCTAATCAAACCCAAATTATACCTAAATTTTGAAATAATACTTAATTCAGCCCCAATTTTGAATTTTCGATTTTTTTAATTGATTAAGATTCCCGAATTAACTAAAAAACTAAAACTGAACCCTAATTTTCAAAGTAATTATAGTTCAGCCCCAATTTCTACAATAATTGCTAATCAAACCCAAATTATACCTAAATTTTGAAATAATACTTAATTCAGCCCCAATTTTGAATTTTCGATTTTTTTTAATTGATTAAGATTCCCGAATTAACTAAAAAACTAAAACTGAACCCTAATTTTCAAAGTAATTATAGTTCAGCCCCAATTTCTACAATAATTGCTAATCAAACCAAATTATACCTAAATTTTGAAATAATACTTAATTCAGCCCCAATTTTGAATTTTCGATTTTTTTTAATTGATTAAGATTCCCGAATTAACTAAAAAACTAAAACTGAACCCTAATTTTCAAAGTAATTATAGTTCAGCCCCAATTTCTACAATAATTGCTAATCAAACCCAAATTATACCTAAATTTTGAAATAATACTTAATTCAGCCCCAATTTTGAATTTTCGATTTTTTTTAATTAATTAAGATTTTATGATCTGGTAGAAACGAGAGTTGAATGTTGTAATTCACTTTATGTAGGTATGGACCGTAGTTGGATAAATGGTGTACGATCAACAGAGGAATATGAGAGTGGGGTTAATGAGTTTATAGAGTTTGCTAAGACTCATGCTCCTAATAATAATGGGAGGTACTATTGTCCATGTGTGAAGTGCTTTGAATAGTCAGCGATTAAGTGTTAGAGAAATCAGAGAACATGTGATTTGTGATGTTTCAACAAGAACTACACACGATGGATATGGCACGGTGAATTTGACATGCCAGATGCAACCCAGACTAAAGATGCCCTCAATGAAGACGTTGATGAAGAGATGTATGATAGAATAGAAGAGATGATTAATGATGTTGGAGCAGAGGCATTTGAGCAAGCACATGCAAATAAGAGTTACGATTCCTTGTCAGCCGATGCCGAGAAACCTCTTTACCCGAGCTGTAAAACCTATTCCCGATTGTTCTGCGATATTGAAACTTATTAAGTTGAAGGCGACGCATGGGTTGAGCGATAAGTGTTTTACGGAGTTGCTTGGCTTGTTGAAGGGATGCTTCCAGAGGATAATGAATTGCCAGAATCTAACTACGAAGCGAAGAAGATTTTGTGTCCTCTAGGCCTAGGATATAAGAAGATTCATGCATGTCCTAACGATTGCATTCTCTACAGAAAAAATTACAAAAATTTGCACGAGTGTCCAAAATGTGGAACTTCCCGTTACAAGAAGAATAATGATGATGATGCTATTTGTGATGGTGGTAAAAAAAAATCCCCATCGAAGGTTTTATGGTATCTCCCAATAATACCAAGATTCAAACGCTTGTTTGCGAGTCCAACCGAGGCTAAGAACTTAAGATGGCATGCCGATGAGAAAATCGATGATGGAAAACTTCGACACCCGAGTGATTCGCCTCAATGGAAGAAGATGGACCAATTATATCCTTATTTCGGCAACGAGCCAAGAAACCTAAGGCTGGGACTGTGTACGGATGGGATGAATCCGTACGGTAATTTGAGTAGCCAACATAGTTCATGGCCAGTTCTACTTGTAATTTACAACCTTTCTCCGTTAATGTGCATGAAACGCAAATACATTATGCTGTCTATGATGATTTCGGGACCAAACAACCCGGAAATGACATAGATGTCTATTTTCAGCCGTTGTTGGAGGACTTGAAAAGTTGTTCGTGGAAGGCGTTGATGTGTACGATGCCTACAAAAAAGAAACCTTCAAGATGCGGGCAATGATCTTCTGTACGATTAATGATTTCCCCAGCATATGGCAACTTGTCCGGTTTATTGGTAATAAGGGCCATAAAGCATGTCCCAAATGTGGAGAGCACACTGATTTTTCATCAGCTTGAGCATGGCAAGAAGACAGTGTACGCTCGGGCATCGAAAATGGCTTGAATCAGCCCATCCATATCGTCAATTGAGGAAAGCTTTCAACGGCAAAAAAGAGGAAGAAAAACTCCAGAGACATTAACTCCTGAGCAAGTCTATGACCAGGTGAAAGACATTAACGTGATATTTGGTAAGACACAAAGAAAAATCCGGTCGAGAAATGCTT
>BMAC01000688.1:120779-155091 GCA_014905375.1 Phtheirospermum japonicum | reverse complement strand
TCTTAAGGATTAATGTTGTACGTTATATCATAGAAATCATCTACTCGATGAGTGGGAACCACTTAGAGATTTCTAGGTGAGGGAGTTCAGTGAACTCATCTTATGAGCACCTACTTATGTATGTCGATGTCCAGACACCGTGACCGATGAGATGCGGTCCACAGATATACTAAGTACTAGTCTTAATGGGAAAGGCCTGTATCCTCCATTATGGCGTAACCCTTCGACTAGGAACAAGTTCGACGAGTTACATTACGTGCTGGATTATCTCACGGTTCTGCTAGACCCAATCCGCCGTAATAAAGTAACTTCATCAGGACCATACCTATGCAACTAGCATGGGATAAAAGATATGGAATGCCAATATATATAAAAGATATTATTACGAATAAAAAAACTGATTGTATTACAAGAGAATGGTCAGACCACAGCCACAAGTTGGCTTGTTGTCCACCTTATTCTAACACTCACGACATTTCAAGAAGCTTGATTGGGTTTATCCAAAGGTAATTTATGTTTATGTATAGCAAATTTTAAGATTCGAAAAAATGTTTGAAATACAGCCGAAAGCGTTTCAGATTAATTGATTTATTTACTTATTTCCAGTGTTGCAAACAAGGTGATGCTGATGAATGCGGGCTCTTTGTTATGCGACATATGCTTGAGATCGTCAAACTAGATATTGTTGACTCATTCGAAAAGGTAATTTTAATAAATCAAAATTATTATCATTTTTGGTGTAGAAGTCAAATTGTATCCCGGTCAATTTACATTAATTCAAAACTTGTCAACTGATATCTTATGATTAGTTGTGCATATTGCGTGAGTTGTACATATTTCCTGAATTATGTGTATTGCATGTAGGTATTCAATATGGAGGGACCTTATTCGGAAGATGACATTGACGTAGTTCGTTGACGTTGGGCCGAGTGTTTTCTAGAGGTCATTACTTGAGGGTGCGACTGCATTTTATTTTGGTTTGAAGAATAAATCTCTGATGAAACCTTTTTTTGTATGTGAATTGTGGTGATTGTTGTCTTGGACACTTGATGAATAGTGTGGTTTTCTTTGTTGTTTTGGGGTGCTTTGAAAGGATTGACATATTGTAGTTGGCGTTTCCTTTGACTGGATTGATGAATATTGTAGTTGGCGTTTCCTTTGACTGGATTGATGAATATTGTAGTTGGTGTTTCCTTTGACTGGATTGATGAATATTGTAGTTGGTGTTTTGGGGTGCTTTAAATGGAATGATGAATAGTTTAGTATATTTTCGATTTAGATGTTTTTAATATTCTATTATAATTTTTTACATTTTGGAAAGACCAATCGTAAAACAGGGGTGATTACAAAAAACCATTCCAGATCGGTTTTTTAAAATTACCGTTCTGGTAAGTTGTACATTCCAGAACGATATTTGCAAAAAACCGATCTGAAAGTTGTACAATCGAGAACGGTATTTTAAAATATTGTTCTGGACTGTACAACTTTCCAGATCGGTATTTTAAAAAACCGATCTGGAATGTTCAACTTTCAGATCGGTTTTTTGCAAATTACCGTTCTGAAAAGTTGAACATTCCAGAACGGTATTCTAAAATACCATTCTGGAAAGTTGTACAATCCAGATCGGTATTTTAAAATACCGTTCTGGAATGTTCAACTTTCCAGAACGGTAATTTGCAAAAAACTGATCTGAAAGTTGAATATTCCAAATAGGTTTTTTAAAATACCGATCTGGAAAGTTGTACAGTCCAGAACAGTATTTTAAAATACCATTCTGGAAAGTTGGACATTCCATATCGGTTTTTTAAAATACCGATCTGGAAAGTTGAACAGTCCAGAACAGTATTTTAAAATACCGATCTGGACAGGTGTACATTCCAGATCGGTTTTTCTCAAATACCGTTCTGGAAAGTTGAACAGTTCCAGAACGGTATTTTAAAATACCGATCTGGAATGGACACTTTTCCAGAACAGTAGTTTAAAATACCGTTCTGGAATGTCCAACTTTCCAGAACGGTAATTGTAAAAATCGATCTGGAAAATGGCTGATAAAGTATAGGAAGGTACCATTCTAGAACAGAATTTTTTTTTTCTAGAACAGTTTTTTTTACCCTTCTAGAAAGTCTACCGATCCAGAAGGGTAAAAAAAGGCGTTCTGGACTGTCTGCCAATCCAGAACTATGTCACTACAGCAGGTACAGAAAGGCGTTCTGGATAGGGAGAATTACCCTTCTGGATATGCAGTTTCTGCACTAGTGTAAGCTCACAAGATAAATATTCTAATTTTTATCTTTCTTGTTGTTGCAAAATACATGTGGTTACAATGCTATTTACAGGCTGCAATGGGATGCTTAAGAGTCAGTCCCGAACTTGCCTCATAATGACATAGAAAAATACATGTTTTACCACATTCATTGATTTATTAACTACCTAAGAGACCTTTTGACTAACAAGTATCTCTTAGCCTTCCAAAATGCTGAAAATAGACTATTCTAGATAAGATTAAAGGCCACTCTTCTTGGGCTTAATGTGTTGGACGGAAATTGATGCTTTTATCCATCATTTTGGGCCTCCATGACATGATTGTTTATGACCCTATATTTCAAGTAGAAGGCAGCCCACCAACTTGAATAACATTCACCATTTGGCCCAATTTGGATTGAACTTGGACTTGGTCTTTTAATTCAATTAGTAAAAGCATCAAGGCCTCCTTTATTCTCTTAGCCCTTGCTCTTGTAATCGGACCACCATAAAGAACCAAAGGATCCGTGTTGTTGTCATTGGGCAGATTGGATGCATCTCCATCATTCCCTTCTTCTTCAAAAGGATTCTCCCTCAAATCTAAATCATCAAAATAAGGAGAAAGATCAGCAACATTGAAAGTAGCACTTACTGTATACTCACCTGATAAGTCTAATTTGTAAGCGTTATCATTCACTCGTGAAATCACTTGAAATGGACCATCTCCTCTTGCTGCAATTTGGACTTCCTTTTAGATGGAAATCTTTCTTTCCTCAAATGTAACCACACCCAATCTCCTGGTTCGAAAATGACTTGCTTTCGACCCTTGTTTGCTTGTTTGACATATTGTTTGGTTCTATTTTCAATGTTCAATTTTTCCCTTTCATGTAGCTTTTTCACCAATTCAGCTTTAGCTTTACCATCAAGAATTGCACGTTCCTCAATTGGTATTGGTACAAGATCAAGTGGACTCAATGGATTAAAACCATAAACTTGACCTTTGAGGTATTTGAGAGATCAATGATCAGTATGAATAAGAAACTCTCTCAACCATAAGTAATGCTGCCATGTCTCCAACGCCCTCACTAAAGCATACAACTCCTTGTCATATATAGGGTAGTTCAATTGAGATCCTTTCAACTTCTCGCTAAAGTAAGCAATTGGTTTTCCATCCTGCATCAAAACAGCACCTACACCCACTTCGGATGCATCACATTCAAGTTCAAACATTTTATCAAAGTTAGGTAATGCAAGAACAGGTGATGTAGTTAGTTTTTCTTTAAGGAGATTAAAAGCATGTTCTTGTTTTCTCCCCAATGAAAACCAACTTCCTTTTTCACAATTTCATTCATAGGTGCAGCAATGGTGCTAAAATCTTCACAAAACTCCTATAAAAACTAGCAAGACCATGAAACTTCTTACTTGAGCAATGTTCTTAGAAACATGCAATTCTAAAATAGCTTTCACTTTGTCTTTTTCCATTTCAATTCCATTAGCACTCACTACAAAACCAAGAAAAATAACTTTTTCCATGCAAAATGAACACTTTTTCAGATTAACATACAATGATTCTTTTCTCAAAGTATCCAACACAATACGCACATGTTCAAGATGCTCCTCAGTGCTTTTGCTATAAATCAGAATATCATCAAAGTAGAAAACCACAAGTTTTCCAATGAACTTTCTCAAAACATGGTGCATTAATCTCATGAAAGTACTTGGTGCATTAGTTAAACCAAAAGGCATGAATAACCACTCATATAAACCATATTTTGTTTTAAATGCAATTTTCCACTCATCTCCTTCCCTAATTCGAATTTGATGATATCCACTCTTCAAATTAATTTTACTAAACACAACAACACCAAACAATTCATCAAGCATATCATCTAACCTAGGAATAGGATATCGATACTTTATAGTGATTTTGTTGATGGATCGAAAATCGGTGCACATTCTCCAAGATCCATCTTTCTTAGAAACAACAATCACCGGTACAACACATGGAGTCATGCTTTTACGAATTTCCCCTGCATTAGCAGCTCTTCGACTTGCCTTTGGATCTCCTTAGTCTTTTCCCAATTGGCTCTATAAGCTGGTCGGTTCGGAAGTACAGCTCCCGGGGCAAAGTCAATTTAGTGTTCAATACCTCTTAGAGGAGGTAATCCACTTGGATCTTTATTGGGAAAGATGTCCTCATAATCCTGCAAAAGAGACACAAATATACTAGGCAAAGATGGACTTAATTCGTTAGTGCTAAAGTAAGTCTCTTTATACACTAAGATGAACGTACTCTTTTCTTCAAATACTTCTCTCTTGATCTCTCTTGGTCTCATATAAAAATTTTGTCTCTCTTTTTTTCTCTCCACTGTTTTTTTCACTCAACTTTTTTTCACTTTCCTCACTCTTTCTAGCTTTCATTGATTGAGACATTTCTTGCTGATCTTCTTGCACTTGTTGTGCACATAATGGAACAAGAATGATTGGTTTGCTTTTGTGCTTGAATGTGTATCTATTGAGATAGCCATCATGAATCACTCTTAGATCGAATTGTCAAGGTCTCCCCAACAGAATATGACTAGCATACATTGGCACCACATCACAAAGAACTTCATCACAATAGTTACCAATGGAGAACGAAATTAGAACTTGTTTAGTCAGTCGAATTTCTCCACATTCATTAAGACATTGCAGCTTGTATGGATGCAAATGCTTGATAGTGGCTAAATTCAAATTCTCCACCATTTCAGAACTAGCAACATTAGTACAGCTCCCTCCATCAATAATCAACATGCAAACTTTACCTTGAACTTTACACCTCATGTGAAAGATGTTCTCTCTTTGTTGTTCATCACCTTTAATTTGCACGTTTAGATATCATCGAACCACTAAAAGCTCTCCATATTCAGGTGTTATCTCCTCCGGTGGCTCTTCCTCATCAACCTCATCTTCATGTTCACTTTCAGATTCTATCTCCCCATTAGGCTTCAAAACCATCAATCTTTTGTTTGGACAATCCGATGCTTAATGTCCAACACCATGACAACGAAAGCATTTAATATCTCAATTCCTAGTAGAAGTAGAAATACCTTTGCCTTTATCATCTTTGTTGAACTTTGGTTTTGAAATATCACTTTGAGGTTTAGAGGTAGCCCCAAAAGTAGGATTGGGTGATGTCCACTCCTCCGACTTTTGAATGGTTGTTCCCTTCTTCTTCAATTGTCCCTCCACTTTTATGGCCATATGAACCATGTCCTCAAGATCCACATAGTGTTGGAGGTCCACAATATTAGCAACCTCCCTATTCAGCCCGCATAAGAATCGAGCCATTGTTGCCTCTCTATCTTCCTCAACATTTGCCCGAATCATGGCAATCTCCATTTCTTTGTAGTACTCATCAAAAGATTTGGTCCCTTGATTCATGCGTTGGAGTTTTTGATATAAGTCATGATAATAATGGAAGGTACAAATCTCTTCATTTCAGCCCCACTAGAAACTGGTCTTTCTCCATAGCATCGTCGACTTGTATTCAATTGATCCCAACAAACTAAGGCATAGCCGGTGAATTCAATGGAAGCAAGCTTCACTTTCTTCTCTTCAAAGTATTTATGACACTCGAAGATGAGTACCACCTTCCTTTCTCACTCCGAGTAAGCTTCGGGATCGCTCCTTCCTTTGAATGTAGGAATATTAATTTTGATGTTTCCCAAGTCACGATCAACTTCATGTTGTTATCTTCTTCTATTTCTTTGATGTATAGGTTTTGCATCGTCTTCTTCTATTTCTTTGATGTATATATTTTGCATCGTCTTCTTCTTTAGGTTTTCGTTCATGTTCATCTCTTTGCAACTCCAATCTTTCCAAGCTATCGGTTACATCCTGCATTATATTTCCAAACCTTGCGAATTGATGTTGCATAGCTTGCAACATAAATTCAGTTGGATCTTGATTATTAGATATTTCTTAAATTTTTCTCACAATTCACTCGTGTATCACACAAAAATAATCCTCACAAATCACTCGTGTATCACTCGTTTGGCTTTTACCTCCCCTCAAATAATCTCACCACTCAAAGCCTTTTACCACTCAATTCTCGTTTGTGGAATTCTATGATAAAAAGAACAAGTCTAGTGACATCCACCACACTTTAACCTTTAACACGAAATGGAAAGATTTTTTTCTTTTGTACTTTTTTTTTTTTGCTAGAATGGAAAATACGAAGATTTAAAAGAATAAAAAAAATTACAAGTTTAGATCAATACCAGATTTCTCTGATACCAAATGATACGGACTAAGGACCCATTAGATATAACGGTCCAAAAACCCTAAGTATAATGATAGGCAGTGGTCACCCTAGATCGAGAATCTAGTTTGATCTTTCCTAGAGCGATATAAATCTTGACCCGTTGGCATAAATCAGCCAAGAACCTTGGTATGGTTGAACGCCACAAGATCTTGCTCAAGAATCTGGATAAGTTCTTCGAATGTGCAATAAAACTCTACAAAGAGAATTAAACTCACAAGAGAAATATTCTGATTTTTATCTTTCTTGTTATTGCCAAATACATGTGGTTACAATGCTATTTATAGGCTGCAATGGGATGCTTAAGAGTCAATCCCGAATTTGCCTCATAATGACATAGAAAAATGCATGTTTTACCACGTTCATTGATTTATTAACTATCTAAAAGACCTTTTGACTAACAAGTATCTCTTAACCTTCCAAAATGCTGAAAATAGACTATTCTATATAAGATTAAAGGCCACTCTTCTTGGGCTTAATTTGTTGGACGAAAATTGATGCTTTTATCAATCATTTGGGGCCTCCAAGACATGATTGTTTATGACCCCATATTTCAAGTAGAAGGCAGCCCACCAACTTGAATAACATTCACCATTTGGCCCAATTTGGATTGAACTTGGACTTGGTCTTTTAATTAAATTAATAAAAGCATCAAGGCCTCCTTTATTCTCTTAGCCCTAGCTCTTGTAATCAGAACACCATGAAGGACCAAAGGATCAGTGTTGTTGTCATTGGGCAGACTGGATGCATCTCCATCACTCGACCTCCACCCACTTTGTGAAATAATCCACCGCAACCACTAGATATAGTTTCTTGCAAGGTGTCCTTGGCAACGACCCTACAATATCAATTCCCCATTGTGAAAACAGGCAGGCCGAGCTCCTTACCATCATATCTTCTGTTGGTACATGGATTAGTTTTTGCATGTCATCAGGAGCTCTCCGTCCATCCCCTTCATTCCTGCCCAGAAGAAACCAGCTCGTAAGGCTATTCCGACTAATGCCCTACTCTTCGCATGGTTCCCACACCCTTCATGTATTTGCCACAATAATATTAATCATTCTTCCGGTGATAAACACTTCAGGTACAGTCCGAAGTGCGACCTCTTATATAGATCCCATTCATTAAACAAAACCCATTTTTTGTCTTAGCCTCTTTAGTTGATAATTGCATATTACCAACTGCTTCTTTGTTAATGACCTCCCAGATTGACGTTCGCCAGTATTCCCTTTCCTCTATCTCCATTACCTCTTTTACCTGCTTTAAACTACTATTAGGTAGCTCAATTAACGTGACAATCCTTGTGTTGTAATCACCCAAAGCCCCTGCCATCTTTTCAAGCTGATCTGCCCTTGTATTTTCTGCTCGCGGTAGATGTTCTAACTCGAATTCTTTAAACTAAGCCACCCTTTGATTAATCTTTCCCAAATAATCTTTCATGCATTCTTCATATGCTTCAAAATACCCATCATACTGGCGAGCTACCAGCTGAGAGTCTGTATACGCCTTCAATCGCCTTACCCCCAGGTCGCCTACCATCTTAATTCCTTGTAGTAATACCTCGTATTCAGCTTCATTGTTTGAGGACTTGAACTCCAACATCACTATAAAATCTAATTTTTATCCTTCTAGCTAGTTAAAACAAACCCTAGACCCGCTACACTTGCCATGGTTGACCCATCTACAAGTAATATATATAACTTATGCCCAACTCCTTCTTCTGTAAAACGTGCCATCTCTTACAAGAAATCAAGTAGGACCTGTGCCTTGATTGTCGTCCTCGGCTCATATACTACATCGTATTCACTGAGCTCTACCACCCACTTTACCAATCACCAAGATCCATTTGGATTACTCAATACCTACTTAAGTGCCAAATTGGTCCTCACCTTAACCCAATGACCAAGGAAGTAACGTCCCATCTTTCTTGTCGTGTATATCTATGCAAATCTACCTTTCTCCAACTCTAAATAATTTAGCTTAGCCCCTCTTAACATCCTGCTAATGTTATAAATAGTTTTCTGAATATTGCTTCCTCTCTAATCAATACCGAGCTTACTGCGACCTCCCCAACTGATATGTAAATGATCACATCCTCTCCTGGCATAGGCTTCATAAGTAGGGAATTGCAGCCAGGTACTTTTTTAGTTTATCGAAGGCCTCCGCTGCTTCCTTTGTCCACTAAAGCTTTGACCCCTTCCTTACAGTTTTGAAAAATGGAAAACCCTTCTCGACTGACCTGGAAATGAATCGAGTGAGTCCAGTTATGCGACCTATTAATACCTGTACCTCTCTCATCGTTTGAGGATGGAGCATCTCCATCACGGCTCACACTTTTTCTAGGTTCACCTCAATGCCTCTTTCCATCCCCATATATCTCAAAAACTTACATGATCAAACTCTAAAGGAACACTTTTTTGGATTCAGCCTCATCCCATACTGCCATAGTATAATAAAGGCCTTCTTCAAATCTTCCACGTGAGACTCCACCTTTATGCTTTTCACCAACATATCGTCCACATAGACATCCATAATTGACCATAGAAAGTCTTCAAACATCTTGTCTAAAAAACTTTGGTAGGTTGCCCCTGCATTTTTCAACCTAAATGGCATGGAAACAAAATAATACGTACCCTTCAAGGTGAAAAAGCTCACCTTAGGTTGATCTTCCCTTGCCAGTGGGATCTGTTGGTATCTCTGAGATGCATCCATCATGTTCAATAGCTCGCATCCCGAAGTTGAATCCACTAGCTGGTCAATGAGTGACAACGGGTAATGATCCTTCGGACAGGCTTTATTCAGATCACAAAAATCAACACACATCCTCCACTTACTCCTAGGCTTAGACACTATAACTATGTTGGACAAATACTCTGGTAATTGGATCGCCTAGATATGTCCTGATTTCAACAGCTTTTATACCTCCTCTTCTATTACATTGTCTAACTCTGCCCCAAAATATCTCCTTTTCTTTCGTACATGTCTCGCATCTGGGTCCGCATTTAGGTGATGTTGTGCGACCTCAGGAGCTACCCCTGGCAGCTCACCTTCCGCAAAAGTGAATATATCTCAAAATTCTTTTAATAGAGTAACGAGCTTTAACTTTATGACATCTGATAACTAGCTACCTACCCTTGTTGTATACATTTGCTTTCCATCCTCCAGCTTGATCTCCATAAGTTCTTCTTGAGGTCGGACAAAATTCTCCTCCTCCTTTAACTTCTTAGCACTAAGTATCCCCTCCTGTATCTCACTACTTCATTATTCCCTTCCTACAGTCATCTAGTAGCAAGATTGTGCAACCTGCTGGGCCGATACTACCTCGTCGACCTTATCCCCTACTAGATATTTCACGCTCATGTGGTAGGTGGGAGTGACCGCTTGAAACTCGTTGAGTGTATGTCGCCCTAATATGATGTTATAGGCCGAGTTAGCCTTGATTATCAAGTATTTTATTTTCTTCTCTACACGTAGGTCGCTGCCTCCCCAAGCAGCTGGAAGTATCACCTCTCCATCTGTGATGACCTGCGCCCCATTAAAAGCATATATTTGTGTTTTCACAGGCTTTATCTTACCTCAAGATTCATCTGTTCCAAGCACACCTGGTATATAATGTTAACTGAGGTTCCATTATCCATGAACACCCTTCTTACATCATATCCATCCACCTCTGCTCGGATCACTAACGCATCATTATATTCGAAATACAAACCTCTCCTTTCTCCCGGATTAAAGAAAATAACTGGTCCTACCAATGGAGGTCGCCTATTAATGGATACTACCTCAAACGTTCCTCGGCGAGCTGCCTTCACATGCCGTTTTGTCGCATTGTTGTAGTCACAATTTCTTGGTCCACCTGATATCATGTTTATCCTCCTCCTATTATTCTTAGCCACTCCCCCTTATTCTGGTCTCCTTTGCCCATCTTGATTTGGTTGCCCCCTGCTTGTACCTACGGGGACCTCCTGGTGGGTGTCCAAGTGGAGCTTGCCTTTGGTCACGCGGTTCTCTATATTTATATACGACCTCCTTCAAATGCCCCGCCTTGATCAGTCTTGTATTTCTTCCTTCAGATGTCGACACCTTTCCGTGAAGTGCCCATAGTTTTTATGAAACCTACAAAAGAACTAAGACTTTGGATTAGTAGGTATATTTGTATAGTCTTTAGTTGGCCTGATGGCATTGGGCACCTGGCTCTCCATGATTATGAACACCCTAGCTCGTGGCAATTCCAAGGGTGTAAAATCTGCATCCTCCTTCCAACTCCTCATGTCACCCCTTGACACCCCTCTTCCTTCCATACTTGGGGCCATGATTACCCGTAGTGGTTGTTGTACCTCCCGTTGAGGTTCAGACCTTTTATTTATTATCCTTTCAGAATCCTTGACCTGTCTCCTAAAATGTAGCCTGTCTTCCTCTTTTGTTTCTTCTACATGTATGTACTTCATGCACCTATCCAAAACCTCTTCAAAAGTGTGTGCAGGTTGCTTAACTATCAAGGTCCTCCATCCCCCCATTCTTAAACCCTAGTTCAGGGCTCCTGTCTTCATATTATTCGGGTACCTCTAGAGTAACTCTGGTGAACCTCGCTACGTAATTATTCAAGGTCTCTCCAAATCGCTATACCATTGGGAAGAGAGATTATTCCATTTTCGTATGCAACGTTACGCTAGCAATGTATTTTAAGAAGTCCGACCTTAAAAGCTGAAAAATTATGATTCTTCCAGGACTTTGATTGTGAAACCAATCCTGTGCTAGCCCCTGTAGAGTATATAAGAATGCTCTACACGCCACCACATCAGTATATTTCTGCAAGACCAACTCGTTCTCAAAACTCTGCATGTGTTGGGTGGGGTCCGATAATCCCACGTAGTAATAGTCTAGCCCCTTATATATTTGAGGCAAGGACGCTCTCAATAATTCCTATGAGAATGGATGGCCTCTTGACTCTTGAATATCCGTGCCTATGACTTGCCTTTGGATTGATCGCACTGCCTCCTACATATCTCTCATCGCACAAGACGTTGAAAATACTTCTTCTTCCTTTTTGTCTAGTTCTCGTCTTGTGTTGTTTGTGTAAAGCCTCACCTGCCACCTAACAATTGAACATTAACTTCTTCGTCCTCCTCCTTAGATGATAAGTACCTTTTTATGAAGTCGCTTCCTCTTTGTAGCTCTGATAAACTCAGTATCTGGCATCCATTGCTCTTTTTTTCTACTTTTCTTTTGGGCTGGAGTAAGTGACTCTGACCTATACATTTCCTCCTTCCCGGTAGCCTCCTCATCGATGGCATCCTCCCCTGTCATGATTTCTTCAAACCTGAAAATGGGCACGACGTCGAGCAATCTTCGGAGAAGGCCCTTATTAACGTAACAGGTCCTTCCTTTTGTTAGTTCGTACCACTCTTTAGTCCTTATATTGATCTTCCTTTGTCTAATTATATCAGGGTAATTATTCTTATCCTCATCCATCGCATTTTTCGCCTTCTCCTTTTGTGGTTGTGGTGTTGGTCTATTGTTCCTTGGTATTCCTCTACGGTGTTTGATCTACTTCCATCTGTGCCTTTTGATCCCTTTTCTTAATTTTGCTTGCCTTCAAGCTGAAGTTCAGCATTTGTGGTGTGATATTTCTTGCTTTCATGATTTCTTTGATAAACCCTCACGCCTTTCGATCAAGGACTCGATGTCCCTCTTATTCCCACAGACGGCGCCACATGATGCGATCAAAAAATTTGGTTCACAGTAGCTGAACTTCGAACTGCTCTTGCCAACCTGACTGGCCTACAAAATAAAACCCAAGTCAAGTAGCCCTGGCGTAGGCCCTCCAATGCTTAAGTTAGTACCCTTTTGTGTTGATAAGACGAGAGGTCAAAGTAGGATAAAACTCTACTTGGAATAGAAGTGAGGCATGTGTCATCTTTATATAGACAAGAGACGTATTCACAATCTAGGGTTTCCTTCTCCTATTCATACCACAACCATAATTAATCCACCAACTTAACATTAGGATTTCTCTTATATACTAAGTTACCATAATTGCTGGAACACTCGTATTTTGTTAAGTTAAAATAATAACCATGGGCCAATAACCATCCCATATTCTTAGTTTGTCGGGGCCCATACCATTACCACAAAGCTTACTCTCCTTGTCGAGCTGTGTATAAATGTAAATACCATTTTAACCCATAAGAACTCGCCAATCTCATAGAAAATGCCATCTTATAAACCTAACTCAACGTGCAAGGCGACCTAAATATTTGATGTCATATCACTTTCGAGCATCTTATTAGCATATGAACAAATATAGGGTGCCCAGAGGAGGCACGACCCCCTTCAAATTTATTAAAAGATTTTATATATATATATATATATATATATATATATATTAAAATACATGGAAGATTTAATAGATGTACTATTCAATATGAAATACATCAAAAGAATTTGTTTCTATCAAGATTGATACTAGTTTGTAGTTTACTTTTATATTTACAAAAAAATTGGCAAATGCTGATGGCTAAAAATCTGTCAGTATATGCTGACGGATTAATAACGAGTAACCTTTGTTGACAGAAAATGTTGACGGTCAAATATTCGTCAGCATATGCTGGCATATTACAAATGCTGACGTGTAGTTGATGGATTACTAACAGGTAACATTTGATGATGCCAAAAAGTCGTCATCATATGTTCATGGATTATCAATGCTGGCTAACAGCCAATTATGCTGATGGCCTATACTCGTCAGTAATATTAAAAAAAATATACTGACGTCATATACCCGTCAGCAATATTAAAAATATATATATACCGACAACCTATACCCGTTAGCAAATTATAATTATTAACCATATATACATATATATATATATATATATATATGTATATATATATATAATAAATATAAAAATATAATATTTATAATAAATATTTTTGTAATTAATAAAAAAAATTGTAATTATATTCTAATTATATATAAAAAATATTATATATTTATAATATCATTATTCAAAAATATAGTATATAAATAACGATAGCAATTAATATAAGTTTATACTAATGTTTTATTTATTATTATACGATATATTATTATTTTAACTATATATATACATAACATAACTTTCAATAAATGTTATTTAATTATAATACAGTTTAAAATAATATTATATATTTATAATATATTTAGTTATTTATAATATATAATACATAATTATATTAATTATTTATAAATATAATATAATACATATAATTATATTAAGGGATATATAATAAATATAAAAATATAATATTGATATAAAAAATATCTTTTTAAGTAAAAATACAAAGTTTTGTAATTTTTTTCTATTTTTATAAAATAATATTATATATATATATATATATATATATATATATATATATATATATATATATATATATATATATAATATCATTATTTATAAATATAATAAATAAATAACAATATCAATTAATATAAATTTATTCTAATGTTTTATTTATTTAGGGGCTTTCCTAACAGGTAATATCCGTCAGTAAACCCATCAGCAAATGCTGACGGGTGTCGTATAGCACCCAGAGGCTTTCCTAACAAGTAATACCCATCAGTAAATCCGTCAGCAAATGCTGACGGGCAGGGTAATCCGGTCAGCATACATTTACCGGCACAAAAAATTCTGACGGGTAGTGCCCGTCAGCAAACCCACCAGTAAGTAGGATATTGACGGGTTTGGTGACGGTTCTGCCCACCATCAACATTTGCTGGATTTTGTAATAAATATAAATATGTAAAATATATTTTTGGACTGGTTACTAAATTAATCTTTTTTGTATTTTTTTTTTACAATTATAACTCGATTTTTACACATTAACAATTTTGTATTCTAACTTTCAGTTTTATTTCTTTTAATTAATGGCTATTCTCAACAAAACTATTGGAGTTTCATATGTCATTTACTAATATATTGAATTAACTTACCAGGAACATATTAAAGAAAAATAGTTTCATGATATTTTTTTCTTGATAATTGAATACACTAAATTTCAGTATTTCCTAATAATGTCTTCAGGACACTATAAAATATTTACGTGGTGTAGAAAAGGTCATCGAAAGTCCTTTTTTATGATTTTAAATTAGATTATTTAAATACATTTTAAATGTGGAGTTAGAATTCTGATTATTGGTTCTTTGAATAATTAACTTTTTTATTATTATTAGTGGGCCCTGTAAGTGAGAATTCTGGTCTCGTTATCGATGCAACAGTTCTTGAATCGAACAAAATTATATATAATTTTTTATATAATAATTGCTCAAATAATTTAATATTTCATAAAAATATCATATCAAATATCCAAGAACAAATTAATAATTCAAATTTGAGAAAAGAAAAATAAATAACTATATAATTTTAAATATGAGGTTAAGAAATGGGAAATGACTACGGTGCTTTCATGGTAACATGCCCCCCACCCTTTGTGCATTTATATCCGTCCATATTTTAATATTTATACCCTAAAACTGATCTAATGATTATAAATAGGTGAGAACTAGTGCGTACACGTATTAGAAGGAAAATCACGACGATTAAATACACGTGTTGGTTGTTTAATTTAAAAAACTATATATTCACATAATATTGTATACTACTCATTTTTTGCACGATCGATCCGAGTTGCTGACTCGACGACCTGGCTTTTTCATTTCATTATTTTTTTAAACACGTTATTAATGCTTGGGATAGTAGTTTTCATACATTTTATATCATCAACTTTATCTTTGCTAAACCCTTACACATATTATAATATTCGATAATTTAATAGATTAATGGATACATCTACAAATATCTTGTCTTTATATTTAATTTTTCTAAATATGTTAGTTTATTAATTTTTCTATGACCAGTCTTATCAAATAATAATTTTTGAACTTATTAATTAAATAGTTTCTAGATTTTGCTTCCTTAAGTATTTGGTATGTTTTATTTGTTATATATACTTAAATTTATTCTTGAGTTTTTTTCACTTATTTAAATAATATATGAATATTTTCAAATATTTGATACAATTTCATAATCATTTAAATAATTATTAGATTTTGTTTTATTAATTTTCAGTTAATTTATATTAAGATGAACTTTTTATTATACTACAAATATAACTATATTATAGGCTTCATAAATAAAATCTCAGATATAGCTATCATGAGTGTATAATCTACGTCCCAGATTAAATCATTAATAATAGCATTAAATCATTTATGTTAAAAATATTCAATCAACGTTTATTTAAATGGGTTGAATCAAATTTGAATGAGTAAGTTTTATAATAATAATAAGTTGACCACCTTTAAATTTTAATATTTAATTCAAATCAAGGATTTAATAATTAATAACGATATTTTATTATATCAATATTAAGTATAAAATTTCTATTAATAGTATGTACATTTGGGCGGGAAACTTTGGTGTTTTCATTCTAAGAATTGCGTGCTTTTATATTTTTAATTTTTTTAAAAATTTCAATATCTCATATTATCAAAATACAGATTTTACTCATGTGAATACAAATCCCAATTATTGATAAAACCTCACAAACCTTATTTTTATGGTCTAGTATATTTCTCATCCCATTTTAAATTATTTTTACACTTTTATATTTCAATATATACATTTATCTATATTACCTTTCATTAAATTTATTGCTCATTTTATAATAATAATAATATAAATTATATATATATATATACACACACAGTTAGTAAAAATAAAATTTAGGGAAGTAAAAAAATTATTTATATTTGTATTTTACAAATTAAATAAAAGGACAAGAGATTTTATTACACTAGATATCGTAAAGTATTACAAGGGTAATTGTGGTGTTAATTTTATTTTATTATATTCTACTCACATTTAATTAAAATAAAATACTCATAAATAATTCCAAAACGAAAGAAGAATCGAAAAAGAAAAAAAGAAGAAACAAAACAAAAGAAAGATTAGCATGAAAGAAAAGGTTAACTTAGGCTAAATACTAAAATCCGTTAACAAAAACAAAAACAAAACCCATAAATAAAGGATAAAAGTTGTGCCAAAAAAAAAAAAAGGAGTATGTCTCCCGTGAGACCGAGCATATATAGGATGAAACCAATTTTACCACTTTTCTTAAATTGATCATTGCCCAACAAGTTAATCCACCCGCTCACCCAACGTGAGAAATATATTCTCTACTTAATAACATGCGTGGTTTCTTGAGTAAAGAATTTTTCGATTACTGAAAATTTCATGGAGTCCAATACACCACAAATTAATGGTGTTTCTAAAAGGAGAAATCAAACCTTATTAGATATGGTTTGATCCATAATGAGTTTCTCAGATCTTCCGACATACCTATGGGGTATGCTTTACTGAACTCAATCTATGTTCTAAATAGAGCTTCATTGAATTGAGTAGATAAAACTCCTTATGAGTTATGGCATGGCAAGAAGCCAGCACTTACGCATATGCGAACCTGGGGTTGCCCCATGCTTACTGAAAGTTGGAATCTAAAAGTGAGAAATGTTATTTTGTGGGGTATCCTAAAAAAATACGAGGATACTATTTCTATCTTCCTCGAGAACATAAGTTCATTGTTTTCAGGTGAGCGATTTTCCTTGAGGAAGACTATGTCTACAAGGAAAGGAGTCGAAACAAGGTAGTTAATGTTGTCATTGATATGGTGAGATGTCAGTTATATAAAATTACTCTTAAAATAGGCCCGACTAATGATTATCAAGAATGTGATATTTATACTATAATATATGTCGACATGTGGTTTGCATCACATTCTTAGATAATACAATTAGTCTCACGATTGCAAATAATAGTTATTAGTGATGGACACATGGATACTTTAGAGAGTATTGGTAAACCCTACTGATAAGTTATTTATTGTATGTCTATAAACTTATTAGCGTAAAAAGCGTGTGATAATCCTTTGACTTGAGGTCAATACGAACCTTATTTACTGAGTGATGTATCTCAACCATGACCAATGCGTGCACTCCTTTTTGGGGTAGATATGGCTTGTTTTGGGTACATCATGATGTAAATTAAGGTGGTAGTTGAGCCAAGAAAGAATTCATTTCTCGGTTGGAATTTTGAGAGAGATAACTCATAATCTCTATATTAGGTCGATTAAAGTCATTGTTAAATGCAAAAGACATATTCAATATAGTAGTTGAGTACGGTCTGGTTGTCGACTAATAAATATTAGATAAATTGATTAAACCATTGAAATAGACACTTGGATAACTTAGGCTTAATTGAGTGATTCGAAATGAAAGGAATTTCACCAAAGTTTTGTATAAAGGTTATAATTTGCTGAGCTCAAGTGAATATTCTTTATATATTGAGTTCGTCCAACTAAGTCATATAAGAGTTTTGTGTGGATCATCATTAGATTGATGTCGTATATAAAGGCATATAGGGTCACACTATATACGATTACTTTTCCGACTTAACAGTGTATCAAAAAAATAATAAATATTCAATTTCAAATTGTAATATTTAATTGTTATTAATTATGATGTTAATTTCTATTCGATAGAAATTATTTAATTAAATTAATTTGGATTTTTATTTTATTATCTATGCTATATTAATAAAGGTACTAGAGAGAATTTTTAGAAAATATCATAACAAATCTTGATTTTAAGATAGGAGAGTTGTTGAACTTTCGTGAGATTTCCTAACTTTTTTGACAATAGCATACATTGAAGTTGGATCTTGGCAGTCAGAGAATTAATTGCGTGGATAACTTTGAACTCGTATCTGGATTTACGGTAAAGTTTTCATGGTTTTCTCTCGTTTATTTATTATATAAATATATTCGTTCACAATATGGATCTGTTGGATTTAAAAAATTTTATACTTCCGCTACACGAGTACAGTGTTCGTCTTTACGAATTCAAACAAATCATTCACCTGTTAAAATCGAGGATTAACCGACTAACCATAATTGCGATTAACACCTCTATATAAATGGAAGATCAGGAGTACATAATGATCTAATAAGTAAATATTCATCATTCCATCATAATGACAATCAGCAAAAGCAAAGTCCTTTTCATTAACTTTTTCCAATTTCACTGTTTTAAGGGGCACGATTTAACGCTAATGCAAGCGACAGCAAGAGTTTCCAAAGATAGATGTTACATGATTCACAGCAAATGTTGCTAAACATGTCGGATTATATTCATTTAATGTGCACACATCAACAGTGTTGATTCAACACACTATCTAATTTTAGGGCAATTATTTATTTTACTCTGGCTGGTAGCATTATCGCTTGACTTGATAGTATAAATTAATCAGACAAAAATTAATGTAGCAAAATTTGATCTCAGTTTTTTTTGGAAACATTAAATTTCAAAGAATCCAACTGAAATTTCCAATCACACAAGACATGGACAAATGGACATGAGCTTGGACTAATTCAGTAATTACATCAATTCTATCAAATATTCCTATATATGGGCCATAAACTTTTTCTGATTAAATTCCACATGAAATTAACGATTGACATGGACAACATATTTGTATTTAACAAATGGTATTGGTTATGCATCATGTCAAACAAAGTGCAGAAAAGAAATGAAAATGACATAATTGCCTTATCTTATGCATTTCCAAATAGTACTAAAGAAAACCTTTTCAGTTTATTTATATAATTTATGAACATAAACCGTTTTGTCCATAAAGCGTAGGTTTCAAAAGATAGATGTTACATGATTCATAGCAAGTATTATTGGACTCGCATGTGGTCTAATTCGACTCTGTAAGTATGAAATTATTATGTACTAGCACATTAATATAGTGTAACACACGGTATTTAAAATTATATATATATATATATATATATATATATATATATATATATATATATATATATATATGTTGGAATTCGTAGAGAAGGACATCATGCTCGTGCAGCGGAAGTTTAAGATTTTTGTAGATCCAACAGATTTATCCTGTTAACGAATATATTTATACGATACATAAACAAGATAAAAGTATTAAACCCTTACAGTAAATCCAGGTTCGAGTTTAGCACTAAGGTATCCACGCAATCAGTTCTCCGACTGCAAGATCCAACTCCAGTGTATTGCTATCGTGAAGAAAGTTAGGAAATCTAACGAAAGCTCAAGAACTCCCAATCTCAAAATTAGAATTTATGTTTTCTAAAAACTCTCTGTGTTTCTCTTGTTTTTCATTGTTTACAACTAATAACTTTATGTTATATTTATAGTAGGTAAATAAGAGAACCCTAATCCTAAAAAGGGTTGGACTTGTCCAAAACATGGGCCCAAAACAGTTTTAGTCCAAATACCTTTATTAATATAACATAGATAATTAAATCAAAATCTAATTTAATTTAATTAAATAATTTCTATCAAATAGAAATTAATATCATAATTATTAACAATTAAATATTATAATTTTAAATTGAATATTTAATACTTTCTTGATACACTCTTAAATCGGAAAATTAATCGCATATATTGTGACCCTATAGGCCTTTATATATGATATCAATCCAATGATGATCCAAACAAAACTCCTAGACGGCTTAGTTGTACGAACTCAATATATAAAGAACATTCACTTGAACTCAGCGAATTATAACCTTTATACAAAGTTTTGGTGAAATTTCTTTCATTCCAAATCACTCGATTAAGCTTAAAATTTATCCAAGTGTGTATCTCAATGGCTTAATCAATTTATCTTATCTTTATTAGTCGAGAACTTAGACAATACTTCAATTACTATATCGAATATGTCTCTTGCATTGTCCAATGACTTTAGTCGACCTAATATAGAGATTATGAGTGATCTCACTCGAAATTCCAATCGAGGAATGAATTCTTTCTTGACTCAACTACCACCTTCGTTTACATCATGATGCACCCAACACAAGCCGTATCTACCCCGAAAAGGAGTGCAAGCATTGGTCATGGTCAAAGTACATCACTCAGTAAACAAGGTGCGTATTGACCTCAAGTCAAAGGATTATCACACGCTTTATACACTGATAAGTTTGTAGACATACAATAAATAACTTATCAGTAGGTTTTACCAATACTTTCCAAAGTATCCATGTGTCCATCACGAATAACTATTATTCGCAGTCATGAGACTTACTGCATTCTCTAAAATGTGATGCAGACCACATGCCGACATATATTATATTATCAATATCCCAATCTTAATAATCATTAGTCGTGGTTATTTTAAGAGTAATGTTTTATTAATGACATCTCACCATATCAATGACAACATTAACTCTACGGGAACATTTATATGAATAATCACAAACAATCAAAATAACAATTCAATAAATGCAATACCATATATATTACGATATATATAATATTTGTGATCAAGTATAATGTCTTTAAATCTGATTGTCTCTAGGACATTCATACTTTCAATCTCCCACTTGGCCTAGAGCCAATCACCTATATATCCAATATTCAGGCTTACGAAATGTTCATCATGTTACCCAGAACATGATGACTTTGAGAACACTCTATTTTAATTTCTCCTATCTCCACTATCTCCTTGATCAAGTGGTAGTGTCTTAGTACATACTTTTTGCTGTTCATGGATCTCAGTTCCTTTGCTAGTACACTAGCACCAATGTTGTAACAATACAATGATATTGGTGCTAGGAACTACCCCTAATTCCTTAAGAATTTATTTATCGAGACAGTTTCTTTAGCTGCCTCTTATGTAACAATGTACTCATCTTCGATTTACCGAATCAGCGGCAATAATTTGCTTGGAACTATTCCAACTTACTACCTTATCATTAAAAATGAAGACATACCCAAATATTGACTTGTAGTCATCATGGTATGTTTGAAAACTAGCATCAGTGTACCCAATAACTGCCAATTCCTTTTGTCCACCATATATTAAGAAATATTCTTTAGTTCTTCTAAAATACTTAAAAATACTCTTGACTGCTTTTTAGTGTTCTTCCTTATGATTCTACTGAAATCTGCCAGTCATGCTAAGTGCATAGGCCACATCTGGCCTTGTGCAAATCATGGCATACATGACTGATCCTATTGCTGAATCGTATGAGATCCTTTTCATGCGCTCAAGTTCCTTATCAGTAGAAGGACCATCCTTCTTTGATAACTTGAGACCATGACCCATTGGAATATATCTCCTATTGAAATTCTCCATAGAGAATCGTCTTAGCACTTTATCTATGTACATGGACTGTGATAACCCTAATATTCTATTAGGTCTATTCCGGTAGATCTTAATTCCAAGAATATAATAGGCTTCACCCAAGTCCTTCATCATGAAGGTGCTGGACAACCAATCCTTTGCTGATTGCATGACTAGAGTATCATTTCCTATTATCTATATGTCTTCTACATATATAATAATAAAAATAATACTCCCTCCAGTGCGTTTACTATAAATGCAAGGATCTTCTTTGTTTCTGGCAAAATCAAACGATCTAATTGCTTTGTCAAAACAAATATTCCAACTTCTAGAGGCTTGTTTAAGTCCATAAATAGACTTTTTGTAGCTTGCATACCGATTTGGTTTTCGATTCAGATGTAAAACCCTCTTGTTGTATCATATACACTTCCTCGGTCAATTCACCATTGAGGAAAGCAGTTTTAACACCCATCAGCCAAATATGGTAATCATAGTACGCAGCTATAGCAAGTAAAATCTTAATGGACTTAATTTTCGCAAGTGGAGAAAAGGTTTCATCATAGTCAATTCCTTCTCGTTGAATATAACCTTTTGTTATCAACCTAGACTTGTAGGTTTGTACCTTACCATTTGCATCGATCTTCTTCTTGAAGACCCATTTGCATCCAATGGGTCTAACCACAACTGGTAAGTCAACCAAGTTCCAAACTTGATTTGTATACATCGAGTCAATTTCTGATTTCATGGCTTCAAACCACCTCTTTGAGTCAATGTCTAACATAGCCTCAGTGTAAGTTCTAGGTTCATCATCGTCCGGAATTTTCACTTCACATTGACCCTCTATAAGGAGGTTTAGTCTTTCCGGTCGCCTATGAATCCTAGTAAACTTACGAAGTTGGTTATCATGCGTTTGAGTATTTTGAGTGTTCTGACCATGAGAAGGTTCTTCTGTGCTGGATGGTCCAGCATTATGAGATTCCTCAGAAGTGTCATCAACATGAACTTCCTGAGGAGGGAGTTGTGCAACCATTGCTTGGTCTTCCATTGGTTGCGATGATAAGTTTTGCATTACTGCATCAATTCTATTAATGCTCCCACTGGCTAAAGATTGTCCTCTAAGTGATAAATCTTCAGCATAGGAATGACCAGAAGCTCCCACTGAATTCTTGTCTAGGTCATTAGACAAGTTTTCAACCTCCATGTCACTTTGTGTTTCTTGAATTTCTTAAAGTTCTACCTTATTTTGACTTCTTTCCTTGTAGACATAATCTTCCTCAAGGAAAGTCGCTTGCCTGGAAACAATGACCTTATGTTTTCAGGAAGATAAAATAGTATCCTCGTGTTTTTTAGGATACCCCACAAAATAACATTTCTCACTTTTAGATTCCAACTTGTTGGTAAGCATCTTCTTTACATATGCAGGGCAACCCCAGGTTGGCATGTGTGTAAGTGATGGCTTCCTGATTAACACGTATTTATGCTCATTTCTAGTAGTATTTTAGTTAGTTTTTCTTATTGTTTTTGGTATAAGTAGGACAGTTTAAGCTTAAATTTGTATAATTGTGTTTTCAGCTTATTTTACCATGTTTTGACCTTAATTGATGTAGAAATGTGAATTATCTCTATTATTCGCCATACAGCTAAGTAACCAGGAAGGCTAATCACGTAAGAGATGAAGATTGATGATTAAGAGACGAGAACCGAGCATTCCGGCGAAGAAGTAACAAGTTTTTGGTGGCTAACGGTGAGCTTAACGGTAGCCTTACCGTTAGAGTGCACCGTAATACTTAACGGTAGCCGCACCGTTAACCTCACCATAAGAAGGCGACTGCAAGCATGACGATAGCTTTAACGGTAGCTCCTTACCGTTAAGTGCTACCGTTAATGGGCCCAGTAACCGACCTATGTGACTTGCAGCCCAAGAAATGCGAAATCTATAAATACCCATCACTAATCTGAGTTCCAGGCGTGCACTTAACCCTAAAAACTTACCATAAACATAATCCTAGGGTTTAGAGTTGGATTACAACATAAAAACGCGAAGATCGAAGAGCAAACCAAGGTTCGATGACGAAGAGTTCCGGAGCCCGTTCGACATCGATCAACCGTAGAAGTTCGATTCGGTGCGTTTCCTCTTTGGGTTAGCCGAGGAAATTTTAGTTTTCAGTAGCTAGAATAAGTACTCTACAACTTTTACTTAGTTTCTTAGTTTTAATTCTTTGTTTTCAAGAATAATAGTTAATTTATGTTCTCGAGTTTTGTTTCCGTATTTGAATTTTCTGAACGTTTTAGTTATTTAATCTCTATCTAGATTCAGTTTTATATGCTTACCGTTGGATATCGGATGCTTGGATTTGTTGAAAATATTCATACGATTGATTTTCATTAGTTTTCATAGTTTAATGCAACGTTTAGTAATTGTTATGATCGTAGTTGGTTAATGCATGTGTATTCATAATTCGTAGTTGATTTGTATAGTTAGTTTATGATTTTTCAGGTTGCTGCGATTTAGTTTTAGTCTTTAGTTATTAATTATTTCCGAATTTTAATTAAATCACTTACTAGTAAATTAACTAGAGAAGTAATTTGGGTATTAGTTAATTAAATTTTAGAACCTTAAATTTAGATAATCATAAGATTTAATTTTTAGCTGGTAATTTAGGTTAGTCAATTTTAGTTGATAATTTAGGATAATTAATTTAGTTTTTAAGTTTCAATCTTGCATTTTAAATTCGTAGTTATTAATCAAAAGTCAAACAAAACCTCCCCAAAAAAATACTTTGTTTACGTGTTTCTTAACAATCATCTGAGATCCTATAATTTGTTGTCCTTGAGAAACGACTCGAGTCAACTTTCCACCCTATAAGCGCCCTCGATCTCTTGCGAGCAAGCTTGCGTGTTTTTAATTTGAAATATATTTAATTGGGGTGCACAAAAGTTTGGTTCAAAATTTTGGCATCATTGCGGGGGACAACAATAAGGAGCCAAGGATTTTTGTTTATTTCATTTTATTTTCTTCGTTTATTTGCTTTCGTGTACTTAGTTTGGATTTTTCCGCTCGATACGTTTATGTCTTGTTGAGTTTATGCAAGGTAGACTATCACTACAACTCAATCTTGCACCATTCTTCGACGACATCCACCGCGCACATCCAATGAGACCAAGACCCGAACCAGTTTCCGAGAGCGATTCTTCTTTAGTCACAAATTTTGTGTGTGACGAGATTCCTGAGTCTATGGAGAGACGATCTAATCATGGATCCCATCACGGAGGCAGCCATAATGAGTTATTCGACGCTATAAACAATGATTTACCCTTACCTCAAACACGAAGACATAAGAATTATGGAAGCGAACCGCGACACTTTGGAGGTCACAATCAACCACCAAACAATCGGGCCCCACTACAACTAAGACAATGAAATAGAGGAAAGAACACACAACATGACGGGATCATGCGTGACGATTATTCCGACAGACTAATCCCTCGACGAGAGCTTGTAGATGATTGGTTTGATGACCAAGATTTCGAAAGTGATTATGAGGTAGCCTATCATCGAGAGAGAGCACCGAGACACGCTCAACCACTTAGACAGCGTGATTTAGCACGTCCAAAGGTTGTGACTTTTAGGTCCGTTATTGTTCTTGGACCAACTGCATGGGAAGTGGAGATTAAACCGCATCAATTGAATTTACTCCCAACTTTCCACGGAGGTGCCCATGAAGACCCTTTGGCGTTTTTGGACTATTATGTTGATGAAGTGGGTAGATTTGTTGTTAATGGTATTATCCAGGAGGAGGTGCTAATGATTTGTTTCTCTTACATCATGAAAGACAAGGCGAAGTCGTGGTTACTATCCCTAGAACCTGGATAGTTAACTTATTGGGAGATGATAAGCGAGAAATTCTTAAATCAATATTATTCAGCCCAAACAACGGGATATCTTCGACGGCAAATAGCTACGTTTGAATAGTTGGAAGGTGAGCTATTTCATGAAACATGGGAGCGTTACAAGACGCTTTTGCAAGCTTGCCCCCACCATAACTACTCCCCCGAGATGACGAACCAATTTTTCTTTGATGGGTTGTTGGACCATGGAAAGTGGGAATTTGAAATAGCGGCGGGAGGAGATTTTGGAGATTTGACGTCCATCGAGGCAAAGCGAGTATTGGAGAAGCAGAGCGAAAAGTCTAGATAAACCAACTCTCGGCCTCAAAAATTGAAAGTTAATGAAGTATCCATACCCGATCGTAATCTAGATGATAGCAAATTAGTCAAGGCAAAGTGTGAGGAGATATTTGACGAGAAATTAGCAGCTTGGAAAGCTGAGCGGGCGAGCAAGGCCTCTTCAAAGAAGACTGCTGCAACGTGTTACCAATGCGGATCTCCCCAATATTTAGTAGACATGTGCCCACTCAGCAGTGAACAGCAAGAAGACGTTAATGCGATCCAGAATTATTCAAATCAGCAACCCTCAAGGAAGTTCACCACGCAACGTGACAATCCTCTTTTTAAGTGGGGCCCAGGAAGCCCAAATTATATGTCACCCAATCCAAAATACCCGCCACCACATGCGTAAGCACCATTGCCACCACCTCAACATAATTTCCATACGCAAGGGCAGGTGTCTACTACAGTTTAATCAACTGATCAGCTATTAGTTTGGCAGTAGAACCAAGTGGCCAAAACTATTAAAAACCGGGATGGACTGTCAGAAGTTCGAAATGATATCACTGAAATGAAAAAGGCTATTCTTGATAATACAGCTGGGCAAAGGAAACTAGAAACACAATAGGACAATTATCGGCCCACCTAGCTAGGCTCTCAAATGAGAAGGATAAGCTTCCAAGCCAAGCAGAACAAGCGTCGGCGGTTCATATCCTTCGCAGTGGAAAGAAGATCGACAACGGGATAGTTGACCAGGATAAGGAAGTCGAAGTCGAAGACGATTCACCAACTCCTAATAAGAACGATGTTTCTAAACCAGTAGATGAATTTCATAAGTCTTCTAATAGATATGTTCCTGGATCTATTAAAGGGACAATTCCGAATAGTGCCCGTACCAATGACGATGTTCCTACACCTTCACTGCCGGAGCAATTAACAACACAAATCAAGGATGTTATTCCTTTCCCAAGCTGTTTGCGTCCTGCTAAAGAGAACAAAAGATTTATGGAACTATATAATCTGTTGAAGAACGTCAATATTAACTTGCCGCTCTTGGATGTAATCAAAACAATGCCCGCCTACGTGAAGTTTTTCAAGGAACTTGCTTCAAGGGAGAGACGTTTAGCAACACATCAGCATATAGCATTGACGAAGGAAGTGAGCGCAGTTGCCACCTAAGGAACAAGATCCTGGAAGCTTATGTATTACTATTTCATTGGCTAATGGACAAACAGCAAGGGTAATGTTGGATCTTGGGGCTGGAATTTACCGAATGCCTTACTCGCTTTATCAGGAATTTGATCTTGGAACACTGAAACCAACGTCTATGCGACTGTAGTTAGCCGATCGTTCGATTCGGCAACCTTAAGGAATTGTTGAGGATGTTTTAGTGTAGGTTGGAGAGCTAGTGATACCAGTCGATTTTGTGATTTTGGATGTTGGCGAGGTACCAATTGAGAGCAAAGAGCACACTATTTTATTGGGACGCCCGTTTATGTCTACTTCCCATACCTTGATCGACGTTCACAAAGGAAGGATGACAATGACCGTTTTGGGTGAATCAGTGACATTTTCTCTTAAGGATATTCAAAACACTCCCATCCCTGCTATGCAAGATGATTTGTCATTTTGTGACCCCATTGCATCATGCGTCCACGAGCTTAAAGGAATCACAATATTGGACGACTTAGGCAACGCGGACGCCGCCGAGTTTTCAGGAGGATGGCAGATTTATTAAAAGTTGATCTAAGAAAAATTACTTAAGATTTTGAAGATTTTGAGGATTTTGATGAAGAGTTGTGTGAAATATCCAATACACCTGAGCTCGAGCTTAAAGTGGAGTTAAAACCACTACCAAATCATTTGAAATACGTTTTTCTAGAGGCTGACAACCGAAAGCCTGTCATTATATATTCTGGGTTAAAAGAGCATGAAGAAAAAGAATTAACTGCTGTGCTAAGAAAAAACAAGGAAGCCATAGGATGGAGTATTAGCGACATAAAAGGCATTAGTCCCGCCATTTGCATGCACCGAATAGAGTTAGACCCAGATGCAAGACCAGTACGAGACAGCCAGCATAGATTGACGCCGACATTATATGAAGTTGTCAAGAAAGAGGTTTTGAAGTTAAAAGAAGAAGGGATCATTTACGCAATTTTTGATAGTAAATGGGTGAGCCCGCTTCATGTAGTACCCAAAAAGGGCAGCATCACCATAATCGAGAATGAGAAAGGCAAAATTATCCCAACCCGACTGACCACGGGATGGCGAATGTGTATTGATTATAGGAAGCATCTGGTAGGTTCTTCTTTCGCGAGGGTTTGAGATTCATGAATGATATCCATGGGCTTAGGGAGATAGTTTTGGAGAGAGAAGGTGATATCCGCCGGCTCGAAGAAAGCAACGCTGTCCATCAATGGAATATTAACTATTTGAACCAGGAGCTTAAGAAAGCCAACGAGAAGATCGCCGAGCTGGAGGAAAGACTTTATGGATCTAGTGTCTGAACCCTTAGGATATTCATAGCCTAGCGAACCGTGATTAGTAATTCTCGATTCAGTCGAGTCATTAGGATATTTACTTTCCATTTTACTTTGAGTCTTATGTTTTATTTTAGTTGTTTTATCTTTATATTTATTGTCATGTTAAATTATCATCACGCACTCGCATATTAATGAAATTTATTTCTCAAGTTCGTGTGCTTAGATTTTCTTAATTTTTGTCAGACAATTTCAATTTTTCGCGAGTTTTGCAGCCTAGACTTAACGGTAATACTTAATGGTACGTATAACCGCTAAGTCAACCGTTACCCACCAACAGTGAATATAACGGTAAGAGTTAACAGTAACACCCTACCGCTAGGAGTTATCGTTAAGTAAGTTGAAGCCCGACCCGTATTTCACGTTATAATTTTAACGAAACCAAATTCTTTTCTTTTAATTTACTGTAAACCTGCAGATATACGAACGCGACTAACCCTAGACAATCACTCGCTATAAACCGTCTTCTCCTCCACGATCCACCGATTAACTCACCTCATTCACATCGCAATACTGGTGGATTTCGGTTGATTTCGATGACGGGTGACGACAGCAGGCAGCGGAGAGGGGTTTGTTCTCTCGGGTCTGAATTTGCACGAATTCGGGGTAAGTGTGGCTCAACTACACTCAATTACTTGTTGGATTGGGCAATTGCAGGTTTAGGATAGTGTTTGGTTTGAATTGGAGTTGTTTTTAGTTGTTAATCGTCGACGGCAAACTTGCACAGAAGGTGCTCGATGATTGGCTAACGGTAGCAGTTGCGGTAGCAGTTAAGGTATGAGGCTACCGCTAGGGGGCTACCATTAAGTATTCTTACCAACAATTTTTCAGAGAGTTTTTCGTCGCATTCCGGCAAATTTTTGGATACGATGGCTTCATCCTCGCGCAACAAAAGGAAGAATGTAGCACGGAGTGTTGGAGCGCCTTTCAAGGTTTATGAGGACGAGGTGGACTTATATAGGTTGTTGATGAGCCGGAACGTTGTTTCGCCCGCGATTATAGACATTGACTATTGGCTCGACCAGGCGGTGAATAGCAACCCTTTCGCCAAGAGATTCGTGGGGTACATCAAGAACCTCGACTGCATACATTGGACGAGAATGAGATACCCGGCCTACGAGCAAATCATGCTTGAGTTTTACACGTCATTCGAGATTTTGGGCGATCATACTTTGTCTTTACGGTTTGGAGGTCAAGAGTTTAAGTTTTCGGGCGAGGAGATCGATTCTTATTTTGACATTGATGGCCAGATGACGCTACGGGAGCGCGATCATCAGTATTGAAAGAGAGTTTTTTGGGGTGATATTACTGTTCCGGGAAGTGTAGCGATGACTCGGTACCCCCTGACGTGTGTGGAGGACAACGCGCTTTATGGTGCCTACTGATTTATGGCTCACTGCATCATCGGGAAGGAGGAGCCGATGATAATTAATAAGGATGAGTTGTACGCTCTTTGGTGCATGGTAAAAGGAAAACGTGTCCAGTTATATCCCTTACTGATTAGGAGCATTAAGAACGTGCAAAAGATCGGTTATGAGTGACCCGTTCCTATGACTCATGGTGCCTTTATAACGAGACTGGCAGAGATTTGTGGATATGAGCCTGGTGAGGATGACGTGTGGCATATCTTTAAGCCGCTAGAGTTTGATTGGAGGATAGTTCAAGTTCTGGGAAAGTCGAGGGGTGAGAGACGAGCTTGGTAATAAAGGCTCCCAGAGTGAGCTTTGCCATTTTCTTTCCCCTCACTTGTTGAACGTTCTCGATTGCAGCAATCAAGAGTGGATAGATATTCACGTTTTCTTGGTGGTAGGCCATCCACAATGCCTTCAACTCGGTGAACGATATTCGTGTAGCGTCATCCTTACCGAGGAACACTTGCATGAAGAATTTGTACGTGAGGTAGATGGCATTTGACTTTAAGGATGTCGAATTAAAATGGCACCCGGGCTCCGGTGGTGATCCGGAAAGCTTTGTCCACCACGCCTTCTTGTCGTAGTCATCGAGTTGAAAGGTTTGGTTCATCTCCCTTTCGCTATCGATCCCAAAGATGGCATCGAGGTCCTCCTGGTCGGTGTGGAGCGTTTGGTTGCGGAGATGACATTTGAAAGATCCATCGGTGAGTGCTTCGAATATCGTGAAAAATTCAAGCATAAGGGTGCGATAGCCCGGTTGATTCACCTCGGCCCATTTCAATAGGTCGAGAGCCGTGAGCCCCTTTATGAATTTTTCGGCCATTTTATCACCGATTGTAACCTTCTCCTCCTAGAATTTGATATTGATGAAATGGGGGTGATAGACATCCCGCTTAACGAGGGACTTGTAGAGCGTAACCTCACGATCGTCCGTAAGGTTAAAAGGAGCTAGCCCTCCCCGGGTTTTGCTCTGCCCCATTGACCGCTCGTCGTTAAACGTCAAATTAAATAATTTATTTTTTCTCAGCTTCCCTCTACCAATTAGTAGTAGAGATAAGTAAGGGTCGATCCCATGAGAAGTGTGGTTTAGATTGTGACAATTCGTATTTTATTGAACAAATAGATGGGGTAGATATTGTAGACTAATCTAAGAGAACAAAATAAATAAGCAATTAAACAAGTAAGAAAATAATTAACGAGAAATTCAATAATAATAAACCTCTAGTTCTAGTTCAGTTTCCACCCTCGTTCCACTCAACTAACCAATCATAATATCATAATCCATTCATCAAATGCGACTAAAATCCCTAAGTAGCAATAAGCTCTGCTACTCGAATTTGCCCTTACCATTTACTCAATTAAAATAAGCTCTTTAATTGATTCTAATTATTGAATAACCTAGAATAATCTCTCTAGGTTCAACCCAACAACAACATTAATAATCAAGCAAATAGATTAATCTAGGCAATAAACACATAAACTCGGTTCATTCAATCTATGTTGTGTTGTCCCTAACGATTTGCAATCATTAGTTGCTTCAGAGAAATAGTAATTACGACAATTACACGAGAAGCAATCCTATTTCTAGCAATAGATAACCAATCCCTAATCTAGGTGATCAAGCCAAATTAAGAATTAAGCAATCATAAATTGCAAACAGAACAACACAAGCAACCGCATATGAGGAACGAAAGATAATACTGCATTAATTGGAATATAGTTTCACGAGGGTTTCAACATCCCTAGAACTAGATAATAAGTTTACTCACTCATGTAGTTAATAAAATAAAAAAAGAAGGTTCAGATAAACAAACATAATCCTTGAGAAATTAGGACAAACGACGTGTAGAACTTGAATCTTGCGTCTCGGATCTTCAATCTTCAAGTTCTCTTGCGTATGGATGAATTGGGATGACTTGGGGCCTCTATGGGACTCCTTGGAACCCTAGGATATGTTATGTGTGTCTCTGGGACGGAATTAGGTCGGGTTTATATAGGATTCTTCTTTCTTTCCGCGCAAGTTTTCTTCCAAAAATAGTTCGGCCGAGTCGGTGTCGACAGGGCATCGATCGACGCGTGCCATCCCTAGTCGTCGATGCGCATCATCCGCCCGCGTCGACCAGCATGTGTGTCGATCGACGGACCTTCAATCGACGCTTCAGAGAGTTACCGTCGACATGGCGTTGATCGAAGGATCTTCAACCGATGCTATAGAGAGTTACCGTTGACATGGCATCGACCTGGCGTCGATCGACGCGTGTGCACGCCGCATATAGCATCGACCGACGCGGACCATCCTCGGCATCTACGCGAGCCATCGATGCCACCTCCTAATTTGCCGGTTTTCTCTCGTCGATTCGTCAATCCTCATCTCTTAATTTCCTTGTGCAACAGCATTCACTTAATACAGCACTAAACACTGCAGAATAAAAAAGAAATATACAATTGGTGCTCGACTACTCATGATAAAAAATATGCGAGAAATGAATATATATAAGAATGTTAAGCACATAAAAATATCAGAATTAAACAATTAATTAGCGTACAATTTCTCGCTTGTCAAATCCCCCAAACTTAAACCTTGCTTGTCCTCAAGCAATATTAGAATTAAAGTATAGGACAAACATAATATAAGTAAGTCACTCAAATTGGTCAAATGAACTCATCCGGACTCTAGACGTTATCATATTTCTAGAAATCGCAAGCGTTTTCATATACGTCATGTCAATGTATTATGGTGCCACCTTGCTACTCAATGGTTCGAATCTATCCATTGTTGGTCACGATCAAATATCTCGTTCTCTCCCTTTTATTTATTTATTTTTATTTTTTTTTCAATTGAGGCCCGCAGCTCTGCACTACCGTTCTTGATTTGGCAATGATTCTGGTGCTGGATGGGAGGATCGTCTTGATTTGGTGATTGATTTGTTTAGTTCACCTCTGCCATGTTTGAGATTTTGGTTGGATTGCGCCATTTAGTAAGTGCATGAATTTGTTGAGCTACTAGCATCTTCATTGGATTTCGCCTTTAGTATTTGTAAGCGAATTGCACTTGGTACACGGATAGGCAGCTGTTTTGGCACCTCAACTCTTTTTGATTTTTCAATTTTCTACTTACACAATGCCGGTATACCCCAACCGGACTTTATTTGACTTCTGTTTCTACTAACGAGATATCATCACGCAACCGCCAACTTCAAGGCCCCACACAACTCATATTGAGTATGGCAACCACAAATCAACAACGCAATAATCTAGAATTGACGCCCCACAAATGAATTACAAAAGCACTAACATGCGTACCCTTGATCTCTAAATCAAATGATGTCTAAAGACTTTAAACGAAACATAGTTCATAAAAGCAATTCAAGCAAGTACTTTTAACCAATTATTTTTCAATCCCCGAGACTTATCACAAAATTTTTCAAAATTATCAACTTTTTAGCACAATATCCTTAATAATAACCCACTCCCCCAAACATAAACCTTAGCTTGTCCTCAAGCGAACATAAAACAAGAACAAGCATATTGATTTGCATCTTTTTGTACATATTTTCATTACCATTTTGTTTCACGTTGCGTGTTTTTCGCTTGCTTTTTGTTGCTTTAGGAGTCGAGTTGGCCGTTTTTCGTATTTCTAGATTTTCTTAGTTTTTATACGTTTTATTAGTAATTTTCGTAGTTTTTCACTTTTCCGTTTTTCTTGGCCGTAGGACGTCTAAGCGGGGCCCACGCTCGTTTGGGATCGTTGATACTCGACTCGGGAATGGACGTACAAAGCAAGGAAGCGCAACGAACGAGGTTCGAAAAACCGGTGAACGCGAAAAGAACGAGAAATCGAACCGGGCGCTGGAATCCAGTCGGCCGACTGATTGTTCAGTCGATCGACTGACTTTGTAGTCGCTCGACTGAACTGGCAAAATCGACTGGATTCCAGGGAATTTCGGCATTTTGGACGAGGCAGTCGATCGACTGCCTACTTGGCCGATCGACTGCGGTCGGTCGACTGGACCCCTCAAGATCGACTGGATTCCAGGGCTCCAGGCCATTTTGACATCGCAGTCGATCGACTGCTTTTTCAGTCGATCGACTGAAAAGCAGAAATTTTGAAGATTTAATCACTCAGACGTCATTTCAATCAGACCAACTTGTCCGGAAGGCTTTCTTCCCCAAGAAAGCTTCTCCAACTCCAGAAAACTCTTTACTTTCATATTTTTACTTAGTTTTAATTCCTATAAATTCTAGTAATTAGTTATAGATTAGTTAAGTTAAGATCTTAGTTGTTTAATCTTCAAGCTTTGTTGTAAGTTTCCTTTGTGAAGAATCATTCAGCTTTCAAGCTTCTCTCCTTCAAGCTTTTGTAATCACATACATTTGGTAATATCCTTCTATAATCTAGTTTTATTTTCATATTATTCCTTCTTAATTTTGTGTTAT
>BMAC01000688.1:54540-109904 GCA_014905375.1 Phtheirospermum japonicum | reverse complement strand
TGGATTCCAGGGCTCCAGGCCGTTTTGACATCGCAGTCGATCGACTGCCGACATAATATCGATGCCAGTCGATCGACTGCTTTTTCAGTCGATCGACTGAAAAGCAGAAATTTTGAAGATTTAATCACTCAGACGTCATTTCAATCAGACCAACTTGTCCTGAAGGCTTTCTTCCCCAAGAAAGCTTCTCCAACTCCAGAAAACTCTTTACTTTTGTATTTTTACTTAGTTTTAATTCCTATAAATTCTAGTAATTAGTTATAGATTAGTTAAGTTAAGATCTTAGTTGTTTAATCTTCAAGCTTTGTTGTAAGTTTCCTTTGTGAAGAATCATTCAGCTTTCAAGCTTCTCTCCTTCAAGCTTTTGTAATCACATACATTTGGTAATATCCTTCTATAATCTAGTTTTATTTTCATATTATTCCTTCTTAATTTTGTGTTATGTTTGTTATGTTTTGGATCATAGTCTAGTGGTTCTTTTGATTATCAAACTTTCAATTTCATTTTATAGCTTTCTAGCTTATGAACTTATGCTTTTAAGTTATCAAGTTGTAATCAATTTCTAAGTTTGTAAAAGTTTATTAAGATCTTCCTTTTTAAACCCTTAATTAATGTTAAGTACTTTGTTGACTTATTCAAATAAGTTGACTTTAATTTTCCCTCCATTTTCCTAATTTCAAATAGTTAAATTTTAATAGCTAATTAGTTTAGATTGATCGTTTTTATTATAAGCTTTAATTTCCTTTAAAAGTATTTAATGTTTTTAAATCTTAAGTTTCAATTTAAATCTTAGTTATAAAAATCGAACAATGACTATCGCTTTCTTAGGTTAAATTAGTTTAAGAAAAACCGATGACAAGAACGATAAAGAAAACCGACGGCCGATCACATCCATCCTCGAGAGACACGACTCGGGACAACTTACCGCATCTACAATCGACTTCGTACTATTGCGGAGACGATTCTTAGAGCACTAAGAAATCCTCGATTACATATCATAATTATTATTAGGGAAGAGTAGGAAGAAAAATCACCCGGGTAGATGTTGAGGGGTCTCGGCCCTATTAACTACGACATAAGTCCCATTAAAAAGTGGCCCAAACATCCAAAACACGTCATCGCCTCCAAAGCTGCAAAAACATAAAAAGGAAACAGAAAAATAGAAAAAAAAAATGAATAAACATTGGGTAGCCTCCCAACAAGCGCCTTTGTTTAAAGTCTTTGGCTCGACTTAGTCCCTTAATCAAGTTGTAGGTGGTGCTTCCAACTCCACCTGTTCGTCATCAATAGCGCGAAATCCTTCATAATACGGTTTGAGTTGGTGCCCATTCACCTTGAATGTTTTGTTCGTCTTCGGGTTCAAAATCTCCACTGCACCATGAGGAATTACGGGGGTGACAACAAACGGTCCAACCCATTGGGAACGTAACTTACCGGGAAATAGCTTAAGGCGAGAATGCAAAAGCAACACTTTCTCGCCCTCTACGAACTGTTTTCTTGAAATTTTCAAGTCATGGAACGTCTTTGTCTTCTCTTTATAGATTAAGGAATTTTCAAATGCCTCGTTCCGAATATCCTCCAACTCTTGTAGTTGCAGCTTCCTTTGCACACCTGCATCATAAAGTCAAAGTTTCACTGCTGCACAGCCCAAAATGACTTGTGTTGGAGCTCTACCTGCAAGTAGCATGGTTTCCCAAAATTGAGGCGGTACGGGGACATCCCAATTGGCATTTTATATGCCGTGCGATACGCCCACAGTGCATCCTTCAGCTTGATGATCCAATCCTTACGGTTTGCATTGGCGGTCTTTTCCAAAATGGACTTGATCTCTCGATTTGACGTTTCGTCTTGCCCATTTATTTGTGGATGATAGGCTTTAGAAACCCTATGAGCAACACCATATTTTCGGAGCAACGCCTCAACCGTCTTGTTACAAAAGTTGGTGCCACGATTGCTTATTGATTAGCATGAAAATGTCTGGATTTGTACTGGTATTTTAGTTTATTTTTATTATTGTTTTCGGTGATAGTTGGATAGATTAACCTTATTTTCGTATTTTCTTATCTCCAACTTGTTTTATCGCATTTTAATTATAATTAATTAATTTTATGTTTATTTTATGTATTTTAGTTTGGACTTAGTCAAGGATGGGCAAACGAGTAGAGTTTCAGCAAAAACAGGCCCCGATTTGAAGAATTAGAAGCTGTCGACTTTCTATAACGGTTTTTCATCTGCAACCGTTATAGTAGCCTGCCGACCAGCCCTGCCGAGCACTGCCGACCAAGCCTGCCGAGCGCTGCGCACACCTGCCGACCGCACCTGCGCAGTCTGCCCGCGTCATCCAGTTTACGTCGGTCAACAAGATAACCGTTATAGAAACCCTGATCGACACACCTTCCCACGAACTCCATGTAGTGTCGATCCTACATGCGTCGATCGATGCACGGTAGATGCAACTTCCCAGAATCATGATTTTTAGGGTTTCTTGCTACCCAAGACTTCCCACAACTATAAATACCCTATGTATTTTGTTTTTTTACACACACTATCATATTTCTAGGGTTTTAAGGCCTCTTAGGGGCTGACAACCCCAACTAGTGCCCTTCGATTTCTTAGTTTCTCTTAATAATTCTTAGTTTTAAATTCTTAGACTTTAGATTAATTTAGATTCAAGATTTTGTCGTGCAACGCTACAATTTTCTTCGTTTAATTAGTAAGTACTTATCTCTTATGCTCTTTAATTTAGTTCACATGCTTTCAATTAGTTTAATTAAGTCCCTTAGAATAATTATTATTTCCATGACGATTTGTGATTATGATTGTGTTGGGATTGTGATGTTGAGATTGATGATTATTGTTAGCCATCAATTGGGACTTCCCAAGCAATCGCGGAGACGAATCAAAGCTCTAGAACCCTAGTTTTCTTAAATCATTTTAAAAGCCTTTTAATTAATTAATTCATAGTTAAATTAATCTTAGATCTTAGATAATTAATTCTTAGTTAAAATAATCTTTAGTTTTAATTAATTAGTTCTTAGTTTAAATAGTTATAGATTTAATTAATTAGTTCATAGTTTAAATAATTTCTAAATTTAATTTATTTCTCTTAGTTTAATTAATTTTTAGTTCTTAAACTCTTAAACAAAAACCCCATGTCTGTGTGTTTAGTTTTATTTTTATTTTTATTATTTTCTTGTTCGTGAAAATAAACACTAAACGAACTTCCGAATCTAGCTTTCCTTTCAGACCGACACGAGTCAACTTACCCATCTACAAGTGATCCCGTACTCTTGCGGGTGAGCTTTTTAAAATTGACAACTTTAAATAAAAGTAGTTGCAAAAAGTTCGAATCACTTATCATAGCTCGAGGGGTCCCGAATCTTGAGAAGATCTGAGATTTAATGAATCGTGCAACAACCTTCGAGTTATTAGTTGAGGTGGCTTTTTCTTCCACCCACTTGGAGACATAATCCACCGCAAGCAAAATATAAACATGCTTGAAAGAATTGGGAAAGGTCCCATAAAGTTGATGCCCCACACATCAAAAATCTCACAAACCATTATGGGTGCCTGGGGCATTTGGCTTTTCCGTGAAAGATTCCCCGTACGTTGACAGTTATCACATGACTTACAAAATTCATACGCATCTCGAAATAATGTTGGCCAATAGAAACCACTATCCAACACCTTGTGCGCAGTCCTCTTCGACCCAAAGTGTCCCCCACATGCATGAGAATGGAAAAATGATAGAATGGCGTGGAACTCCAAGTCAGGCATACATCTTTGAATGACTTGATCGGCACAATGCTTCCAAAGGTATGGGTCATCCCATACATAATATTTCGCGTCACTCTTCAGCTTGTCCCTTGATTTTGCCATTGCTGTTGGAAACACACGAGCTGCTAGGATATTAACCAAGTCAGCATACCAAGGTTCCAAGTGCTCAACTGCAAGTAGTTGTTCTTCCGGAAATCTCTCATCAAGTTGTAGCTCGTCCTCCACGTGCACTAATCGACTGAGGTGGTCGGCCACAGTATTCTCGGCTCCTTTCTTGTCTTTGATTTCCAAATCGAATTCTTGGAGTAATAAGATCCATCGTTTGAGTCATGGCTTTGTCTCCTTCTTTGTAAGTAGATGTCGCAGGGCAGCGTGGTCACTAAAAAAACCACCTTTGATCCAATGATATATGAACGAAATTTTTCAAGGGCAAACACAACATCTAGAAGCTCCTTCTCTGTGGTAGTATAGTTTTCTTGGGCAGGGTTCAAGGTTTTCGATGCATAGTAGATCACATGAGTTGCTTTATTAATCCTTTGCCCCAGAATAGCTCCCACAGCATAATCGCTTATGTCGCACATGATCTCGAAGGGTAGATCCCACCTTGGCGGTTAGATATTTGGAGAAGTGGTCAGATGCTCCTTTAGTGTGTCAAAGGCCTTCTTGCAGTCGTCATCGATCTCAAATTCCACATCTTTTTGCAAAAGCCTACAAAGTGCTGATGAGGTCTTTGAAAAGTCTTTGATGAATCTCCTGTAAAATCCTGCATGACCAAGAAAAGAATGAACTTCCCGCACATTGGCGGGGTAAGGCAACGCAGCTATAGTATCAATTTTAGATTTATCGACTTCTATACCTTTCAAAGAAACAATATGTCCTAAGACTATTCCTCGTTCCACCATAAAATGACATTTTTCCCAATTTAATACAAGGTTAGTTTCGACACAATGTTTCAAAATCAACGAGAGATTAGCAAGACATACCTCAAAAGAATCTCCATAAACGCTAAAGTCATCCATGAAGACCTCTATGATATCGCCAACATATTCCAAAAAGATACTCACCATACATCGCTAGAATGTGGCCGGTGCATTGCAAAGTCCAAATGGCATGCGGCGGTAGGCAAACATGCCAAAAGGGCACGTGAAAGTAGTCTTCTCTTGATATTCGGGTGCTATAGGAATTTGGAAATAGCCCGAGTATCCATCCAAAAAGTAGTAGTATGAATGTCCCACCAACCTCTCAATCATTTGGTCAAGAAACGGAAGCGAAAAATGGTCCTTGCGAGTCATGGCGTTCAGCTTACGATAATCAATACAAACTCGCCATCCCGTTTGCACCCTTATTAGAACCAGTTCGCCTTCTTGATTCTCGACCACTGTGACCCCCGATTTCTTTGGAACGACTTGAGTCGGGCTCACCCACCGACTATCAGAAATGGGATAAACCACCTCCATCATTGGCGGACTCAATCATCTTTGGGGCTCCCTAGATGGCGCAGCATTCTCTTCGAGCAGAATTCGGTACATACACATGGAAGGACTTATCCCTTGCAAGTCCGCTATGGTCCACCCGATTGCTTGCTTGTTGTCCTTGAGCACCTCCCGCAGTGATGTCTCTTGGGAGTTGTCTAAGCGTGACGAAATGATTACGGGCAATGTTTCATGTTCCCCTAAAAAGATATACTTTAAGTGCTCCGGTAGGATCTTGAGTTCAAGCTCCGGTGCCTTGACTATGGATGGTATGGCTGTCTCGTGTGACTCGGGAAGTTTGATGAAATTCACATTCTCTTCTCTCGGTTTTGAACTAAGTGCATGCAAGGCCGACACTATCTCTTGCACCTCATCCTTCCAATTTGGCTCAGTTAGGGGGTAACTCAAAAGTAACGAGTCCTCCCCCAAACTTTGTGTGATCGCCATCTCAAGCTCATATTGATTGTGCATTTCTAGGAATTCCTGCGCTAAAGAGTCAAAACAATCAAGTGTAAAAATGGAGTTGTCGCAGTCAGGAAATCTCATAGCATCAAAAATATTAAATTGACAAATGTGACCGTCAAACTCCATTGTTAGAGTGCCTCGGGTAACGTCAATTTTTGTTTGAGCAGTGTTCAAAAACGGTCGCCCCAACAAGATAGGTGGTGAATTTGATGCGGAATCGTTCATGCTCAACACATAGAAGTCAGCTGGGAAAATTAACTCGTCCACTTTCACAAAAACATCCTTAACAACTCCATCAGGGTAAGCAGTTCTTCGATCGGCAAGTTGAATCACCATCCCAGTCTTCTTTAATGGCCCAACCTTTAAACAATCAAAAAAGGTGTGAGGTATGATATTTATTGACGCCCCCAAATCTAGCATGGCTCGCTCGAGTCGTATATCTCCAATCGTGCATGGAATGAAATACATGCCCGGGTCATTCCGCTTTTGTGGCAAACTCTTTTGGAATACAGCCGACACATTTTCTCCCATTAGGACTTTTTCGTCTCCTTTCAACCTTCTCTTGTTAGTGCATAGGTCCTTGAGGAGCTTGACATAACGAGGAATTTACTTGATCGCATCAGCAAGTGGAATAGTGATCTCCACTTTCTTGAAAATGTCTCGTATTTGCCTCTCCGTGTCTTCTTTAGCTTGGCGCTTGATTCTTGATGGAAATGGGAGTGGCTCGGTCCTAGGAGGAGAAATAACGGGGTTATTAAAATTATTAGAAGTCTTAGGATTACCTTTGTCAGCATGTTTCGGCTCCGTATCTTCTTCCTCCATTTTGTTTTCATTTTCCGGCTCTAGCATTGAATTGGCCGGTCCCTCCACCTTTTTTCCACTTCGTGTCGTAATAGCGCTCACAATTTTTTGGGTTCACCTCGGTTTGAGGGGGTAGTCAGCCACTGCCTCGTGCCTCCAGCTTGACCATATGTTCCGCCATTTGACTCATTTGGGTCTCCAAGCCTTTTACGCTTGTTACTAATGATTTCACTATTTCCTCCAGCTGTGGGGATGTATTCTCTTTCCGCTGTTGGTTGTTGTATTGATTTGGGAAATTTTGCCCCCTTTGTTGGGCTTGAGGAGGCCCTTGATCTTGACTTCCTTGCTGACCCCTCCATCTAAAACCGGGGTGGTTGCCCCATCTCGGGTTGAAGGTTTGAGGGTACTGCTCGTACTTTCTCCCTTGTCTATTTCTGGTCCCCAAAGCGTTCACGTGTGCCTCAAGTACGGTGTAAAAATGTGGTCAGTCATCAGTAACATGCTCCACTGTTTCGCATAAGCCGCATGGTCGAACCTTTGGAGATCCTCCCGCACTTATCATGGCCTTCAATTCACTTAGTTGGGCTTGTAGTGAATCATTACCCGCTTCATTTCCCAATCCTGATGAAGGATTATGGCTGCCAAATTGTTGAGAGTTGGCCGCCATGTTTGATATTAGTTCTTTTGCTGCCATCGGTGTCTTGTCCATCAGAGTGCCTCCACTAGCCGCATCAATCATATTGCGATCAGTGAGACATAGTCCCTCGTAGAAGTAATGAATCAACAGTTGCTCGCCCATTTGGTGTTGAGGGCAGCTTGCGATGAGTCTTTTTAATCTCTCTCAGTACTCATGCAACGTTTATCCTTGTGCCTGCCTAGCTGCACAAATATCCTTTCAAAGATTTGCCACTCGTGATGCGGGAAAATACCTCTGCAAAAAGGTTTGCTCCAACATCTCCCACGTAGTGATGAATTCCGAAGGTAAGTAGTACATCCTGTCCTTGGCTAGGTCTTTCAATGAAATGGGGAATGTCCTTAGCTTGATTTGTTCGTCCGTGACTCCGGCGGGTTTCATGCTCATGCAGATGACATGAAATTCCTTCAAGTGTTTGTGCGGATCCTCGCCAGTGAGTCCATGGAATAAAGGTAGGTGATGGATTAGTACGGATCGTAGCTAGAATGTAGCATCGTTCACCGTTGGAAAAGTGATGCACAATGGTTGTTGTGGGAGGTCGAGATTTGCCAACTCCTTCAACGTTCATTCCGCTTGACCAGCCATCGTCTTGTTTTCTCGTTCTTCGCTTTCACTTGAAGATTACTCGGATATATAGTTGGGTAGTAATTGTTCCGAGTCCGAAGTCTCCTTCTTCTTCAACTCATGACTTCTCTTGTTGATTTCCAGATAGTAATGCAAATCTTTCTTCCCGGATGACCTCAATTTCATTCACCTGAGAAAATAATCAACAAGAGCTCAACTTGTTCTAAAATAAAAATAGTAATAAAAATAAAAATAAACTACTAAAATACTCAAAATCACAATTTAAACGCGTCACTCCCCAGCAACGGCGCCAAAATTTGACCGCTCGTCGTTCAGCGTCAAATTAAATAATTTATTTTTCCTTAGCTTCTCTCTACCAACTAGTAGTAGAGATAAGTAAGGGTCGATCCCACGAGGAGTGTGGTTTAGATTGTGACAATTCGTATTTTACTGAACAAATAGATGGGGTAGAAATTGTAGACTAATCTAAGAGAACAAAATAAATAAGCAATTAAAAAAGTGAGAAAATAATTAACAATAAATTTAATAATAGTAAAGCTCAAGTTCTAGTCCAGTTTCCACCCTCGTTCTACTAAACTAACCAATCATAATATCATAATCCATTCATCAAATGCGACTAAAAACCCTAAGTAGCAAGCTCTGCTACTCGAATTTGCCCTTACCGTTTACTCAATTAAAATAAGCTCTTTAATTGAATCTAATTATTGAATAACCTAGAATAAGCTCTCTAGGTTCAACCCAACAACAACATTAATAATCAGGAAAATAGATTAATCTAGGCAATAAACACATAAGCTCGGTTCATTCAACCTATGTTGTGTTGTCCCTAACAATTTGCAATCATTAGTTGCTTCAGAGAAATAGTAATTACGACAATTACACGGGAAGCAATCCTATTTCTAGCAATATATAACCAATCCCTAATCTAGGTGATCAAGGCAAATTAAGAATTAAGCAATCATAAATTGAAAACAGAACAACACAAGCAACCGCATATGAGGAACGAAAGATAATACTGCATTAATTAGAACATAGTTTCACGAGGGTTTCAACATCCCTAGAACTAGATAATAAGTTTACTCACTCATGGAGTTAATAAAATAAAATAAAAGGTTCAAATAAACAAACATAATCTTTGAGAAATTAGGACAAACGACGTGTAAAACTTGAATCTTGCGTCTCGGTTCTTCAATCTTCAAGTTCTCTTGCATATGGATGAATTAAGATGACTTGGGGCCTCTATGGGACTCCTTGGAACCCTAGGATATGTTATGTGTGTCTCTGGGATGGAATTAGGTCGGGTTTATATAGGATTCTTCTTTCTTTCCGCGCAAGTTTTCTTCCAAAAATAGTTCGGCTGAGTCGGCGTCGACAGGGCGTCGATCGACGCGTGCCATCCCTAGTCATCGACGCGCATCATCCGCCCGCGTTGACCAGCATGTGCGTCGATCGACGGACCTTCAATCGACACTTCAGAGAGTTACCGTCGACATGGCGTCGACCTGGCATCGATCGACGTGCGTGCACGCCGCATATAGCATCGACCGACGCGGACCATCCTCGACATCGACGCGAGTTATTGACGCTACCTCCTGATTCTCCGGTTTTCTCTCGTCGACTTGTCAATCCTCGTCTCTCGATTTCCTTGTGCAATAGTATTCACTTAATACAGCACCAAACACTGCAAAATAAGAAAGAAATATACAATTGGTACTCAACTACTCATGATCACAAATATGCGAGAAATGAATATATATATAAGAATGTTAAGCACATAAAAATATCAGAATTAAACCGTTAATTAGCGTACAATTTCTCGCTTTTCATCCATGCTTGAAGTTTTTCCACGCCTATGATGAGAACTGGATGCCATAGCGGATGCAGAAAATCACAAGAAACAAACGAAGTTCTCTCAGTAATTTTATCGAACATCTACTGTGCGCCTCAAAAACCCAACCAATTCAAGCTCAATTTGTACAACCCCAACTCCTATCACCACAACACCTGCAATTCAATGCCCCAAACAGTTCAATAAGCTTAAGTTTCAGCCGCTATACCTTGGGGTTCCCGTGTTTGGAGGCGTTGGTGAATCTCGGTGTGATGTGAGGGAATTGTGATTAATTCCCTGAATTCTCTGGACGGGTGTAATTGGGTATGTTTTATCTCCGATCGGACGCGTTGTTACTCTCAATTTCTGAGTTTTTTAATTTGTGAAGAATGAATTCGTGAGTTTTTGTTCTGCAAGGAAGAATTTATTTTTTGGAGGGTTTAGAAAAAAAAAATGCGAATGGGCCGACTGCTGTTTTATAAACTGCGCAGTCGTCCGATCGAACTGCGGTCCAGTAGGTTCTGTGCGATCGGTCGAGGTCCTTGACCGGACTGTCTGCACTGTTCGTCGAATTTTTTTTTTATTATATATATAACATAAATATATATTAATTATTATTAATATTATTATTATTATGGTGCCCTGCAAAAATTCACAAACAATAATTAGGTACGAACAAGTCAATCCATAAGACATTTATTTAATTATCGAGCAAAAATGCTCGTTATTTCGATAATAAGAACATCACATCATTATTTAATTTCCCTAAACGGCCTAATGACTACTTAGGTCCGAATACTAGTTCGTGAAGTTCTTCCACCTGCTCTTCAAGGTCAATGATCCTACCCTTCAGTCATATGATCTCGGCATCCGCATCATCCAAAATGTTGTGAAGGCGCTCGATGTTTTTAGTCAGAGCGATCTCCTCGGTGAGAAATTCGTGGAGATCGGTTTGCAGTTTATGGACCTTCTGACGATACTCCTCCAACTCTTCTTCCAGTTTCTCTACGGTGTCCTCGTATTTCTTCCTCGTTACCCAACCATAAGTAGTGTTACTACGATGATTCATCGTGTTGGATCCTGGACAATGCTTGAAAATATGAAAGATGAGAAGAGGAATTGGTGCGGAGGTTAAGGGATTAAGGGTGGGTTTATATAGGGTTCGAGAGTGGAGGTAAAACGATTTTCAGAATCAAATAAGATCGAAGGGGGGGGGGGGGGGGGGGGGAGGGGGTCGTGAAAGAAAATATTTACTTTACCTATTATAAAATCAACCCCACAATTAAAGATCCTTTTACCTCAGAAAATATTGCCAGAATATCTTACCCAACTGGTTTCTTCTGCATGGTAATATTCCTTCCAAAAATAGGCTCTCGCACCTACCATCCGATCGGTATCATTATTCTTACGATCGGACACCACATCATGGAGTAGTCCGACCGGTTGCTTGTAGGTCACCGGTCGGTCAGTCCTGGAAATTCATTTTTCATTTCGGAACTTGCAATGGCACCATTCAAATATTCTAACCGACAGATATACACAAATATATACATGTAGAAAGTGAAAGAAAGAAGAAAAGAGAAGATCTTGGGTTACCTTCCAAGAAGTGCAACGTTTAAAGTCTTATGCTTGACGGTACCTCAGTCCTGCTTCAAGTTTCTTGAGGGGGATCGTTGAGTATCACTACTTCATGATCTTTCTGCGAAATTGATCCCCCGTGGTATAACTTCACGCGGTGGCCATTGACTTTGAAGGTAGAGTTGCTCTTCTCGTCAAGCAAGGTCACGGCCCCAAACTCATTAATATCGGTAATCAAAAATGGACCGCTCCACTTCGATCTCAATTCTCCTAGGAAGAGTTTAAAACGAGAGTTAAAGAGCAAGGCTAAATTACCGACTTCCAAGTTCTTACGGACGAGTTTCTTTCATTTTTCGTTTGCTCGCCCACGCCGTCTCGTAAGAATCATTACGAATCTCCTCCAATTCACTTAGTTCAAGCTTCCTATACCCCCCTGCCTCGTTCAAGTCAAAATTTAGCGTTCGAATTGCCCATTCGGCTCGATGCTCCAACTCCACGGGAAGATGACAAGCTTTTCCATAAACCAACCAAAATGGGCTCATGCCCAACATTGTTTTGTAGGCTGTATGGTAAGTGCACAATGCATCAATCAATTTTTGTGCCCAGTCTTTGCAGTTTGGTTTCACGGTTTTTTCTAAACGGCCTTGATTTGCCTGTTGCTCGTTTCCACTTGCCCCGAGGTTTGTGGGTGGTAAGGGGTTGCCACTTTGTGATGCACCCCATACTTACTCATCAGTCGATTAAAAGCTCTGTTGCATAAATGGCTACCCCCATCCCTTATGATTGCTCTCGGCACTCCGAATCAGCTGAAAATGTTCTCTTGGATGAACTTGAGAACAATCTCGGAGTTAGCTTTCCGTGTGGGAATTGCCTCCACCCATTTCGATACATAATCAACTCCTACGAGTATGTACTCATACTATCCACCCCTTATAAAAGGACCCATGAAATCGATATCCCATATGTTGAAGATCTCGATCACTTGGTTGGGTACCAAGGGCATCTCGTCCCTTTTTCCTATCGTTCCCGACCGTTGGCATCTATCGCAAGTCTTGCAATATTGGTGTGCGTCGGAAAATAGTGAGGGCCAGTAAAATCCAGCTTGGAGGACTTTGAAGGCCGTTCTTTGGCTTCCGAAATGTCCTCCCTCATCATGGAAAAATCTTAACACACCAATCTTCTCTTCCTCCGGTATGCATCTTCGAAAAAGTTCATCCTTGCAACGCTTGTATAGATAAGGGTCATCCCAAAAGAAAATCCTGCATTTAAATAAAAGACTCTTTCTTTCTTGCGAAGAAAGATGGTTAGGGATAATCTTACAAGCAAGGTAGTTAACAAAATCAACATACCACAGTTCATTGACTCTCTCAACGGCATTCACACTCTCGTATGGGAACACATCGTCTACAAACTCAATTTTATTAGGCTCTCTTTATATTAGCATACAGGACAGGTGATCAGCAACCACATTTTCACTCCCTTTCCTATCCTTAATTTCAACGTCGAATTCTTGTAAGAGAAGAATCCAACGAATCAATCTAGGCTTACTTTGTATTTTGGCAAACAAATGTCGAAGGGCTGTATGGTCAGTGTGCATAATCACTTTGGAACCAAAGATATAAGAACGGAACTTATCTAATGAGAACACAACTTCAAATATTTCACGTTCTGTAGTGTTGTAATTACATTGGGCGCTATTTAACATATAACTAGCATAGTAAATGACCCTCAGCATTTTATCCACTCGTTGTCCCAAAATTGCCCCGACTACCTTGTTTGAAGCGTCACACATTATTTCAAAATGAAGAGATCAATCAGGTGAAACTACTAATAGTGCTTGTGTCAATTTCTCTTTCAAAATGTTAAAAGCACTAAGACACTCACCATCAAACTCAAAGGACACATCTTTTCCAAGCAATTTACATAACGGGCGACAAATTTTCGAAAAATCTTTTATGAAACGTCTATAAAAGCCCGCATGTCCCAAAAAACTTCTAATGCCTTTGACATCCTTAGGGGTTGGAAGAGTTTCAATAACGTTGATTTTAGCTTTGTCAACTTCCAACCCCTTACTCGACACCACATGTCCCAACACAATTCCACTTTTCACCATAAAATTAGACTTCTCCCAACTCAAAGTTACATATGACTCAACACAACGCTCAAGTACTTTTGTCAAATTTTTCAAACAATGAGAGAAGGAAGAGCCGAATATCGAGAGGCCGTCCATGAAGACTTCGAGAAAGTCATCGATGAACTCGGTGAAGATAGAGATCATAAATCTCTGAAAAGTCGCTGGGGCATTGCACAAGCAAAAGGGCATTCTCCGGTAAGCAAATGTGCCAAAGGGGCACGTGAATGTGGTCTTCTTCTAATCCTCCGGAGCTATCACAATTTGGTAGTAACCGGAAAGGGCATCCATAAAGAAATAGTATTCATGCCCTGATAGCTTGTCAAGTAATTGGTCCATGAACGGGAGTGGAAAGTGGTATTTCCGGTAGTCAATGCACATCCGCCACCCGGTGGTTAAGCTTGTTGTAACAATTTCTCCCTTTTCATTTTCCAATATTGTGATGCCTCCTTTCTTTGGAACAACGTGCACTGGGCTAACCCACTCGCTATCGGAGATGGCATATATAATCCCTTCGTCGATTAGCTTGAAGATCTCCTTCTTGAATACCTCTTTAAGCGTAGGGTTCAACCATCCCTGTCCCTCTCGTACCGGTTTCACTCCTTCTTTTAGATCGATCCGGTGTATGCACGTGACCGGACTTATCCCCTTTATGTCACCGACACTCCACCCTATTGCTTGCTTGTGTTTCTTGAGAACCTCGATCAGTTCTCTTTCTTCATGCTCTGCCAACTCCGCAAAGATGATTACGGGTTTCCTCTCGTTGGACTCGAGAAACACGTACTTGAGATGACTAGGAAGCGGTTTCAGCTCTATTTTGGGCTCCAAAGTGGGTCCAATGGGCGGTTCGATCATGGGCTCCTCATTAATTTCAAAAAGGGTGACCACCCCCTCCGCGTTGGAATCAAACTCATCGTCCTCAACATCATAATTCTCTATTGGTACAACACCAAATAATTCACTAACGCACTGGTCCACCGAGTCAAGATAAGAGCAATCAGGACCAATCATAAGTGATGGAATTTTCTGAATATCTTTAAATGAGAACGTCACTGATTCACCAAATATGGAGAGTGTCATTTCTCCCCGTCCAACATCGATTAAGGTATGTGATGTTGCCATGAATGGTCTACCCAATAGGATGGTATGCTCTTTGCTTGTCTCATCCACTTCCCCAACATCCAGTATGACAAAGTCCACAGGGACTGCAAATGATCCGACCTCCACTAGAACGTCCTCGACCACTCCCAAAGGATATCTTAATGAACGATCCGCCAATTGAAGCCGTAAACTTGTTGGCTTCATACCTCCAAGGTTGTATTGCTTGTATAAGGCGTAGGGCATCAAATTGATCCCCGCTCCTAAGTCGAGCATTCCACGTGCTTTTTGACCATCTCCAAGGGTTATCATAATGCAGAAACTCCCTGGATCGTTTGCTTTGGGTGGCAATGTTTGATGGAATATCGTGCTTACATCCTTGGACAATATCATTCGTTCATTTCCTTCTATTTTCCTCTCTTTTGTCGCAAGTTCTTTGTAAAACTTGACGTAGGCCGGCATCGCTTTAATCACGTCGAATAGTGGGAGGTTAACGTTCACATCTTTTAGCATGATGTAAAGTTCCATGAACTTTTTGCTCTCCTTTGCTGGTTTGAGGCAATTGGGAAATGGTACGGCGTCCCTTATGACTCGTTGTGGTCTTTGTTCTTCATCAACCTTCGTATCCGGTCAGTCAGTCTCACTCGAGCGATCGGACGAAGTCTTCTGTCCTCCACTCCGATCGGATTCTGGATCATTCCGATCGGAGAATGTGCACTGTTCTCTACTCAGATCACACCCTGGATTATTTCGATCAGACAAAACCTCCTGTACTCCAGTCCAATCGGTCTTTTGCATAGTCCGATCGGAGAGGTCATTGGCTGCATTCTTCTTGTTTGTTTCCGTGTATTTTAGATGAAGAGACCCAATCAGTGAGCTTGGAACCTATGGGTTACGTGATTTGTGAATTCTCCCCACCGTTCCTTTCTCAACGCTTGAGTTAGGCTCCCCTTTATCTTTTCCATCAACACTTGGCTAGTCCGCCGAATCTTCATCCTCGACTCCTCGTATTCCATTATCAACCTTCTTGCCCCCACGTAACACATGCACCGCCATTGATTGTTCGGGTTGGCTGGGTAGCTTTCCCGAATCACTTGTTGTCTTTGCCATAGAAGCCGAAAGTTGACCTATCATCATCTTTAGCTTCTCCAGTTGTTTCCTCGTCCGCTTGCCCTCTTCGATTGTACGAAGTGTTTCCTCTCAATTTCGTAGAGTTTCATGCTCTAGTTGTTGATGCCATAGTCTTAGTTCTTCGTCGGGGTTGATCGAAAGCGGCATTTGCTGCTGTTGCGGCACTTGCTGGTATTGTTGCTGCGTTGCTTGCTAGTATTGTGGTTGCGGGGCTTGCTGGTACTGCGGTTGCGACGCTTGTTGATATTGTTGCTGTGGTGTTTGAAATTTTTGCGGAGGGTGTTGTGAGTAGTTGCTTTGCCCCTTATTTTGATAAGAGTTATAGCCACTAGTTTCTCCTTGGTTCTTATTCGGGGGCAGTCGTAGGTCCGATTTCTTGGAATTGGGCATGTAATTCGAGATTTTCAGAACGTAGCCTGAACCCAAATTATACTTTCCGGTAAACTTCTTCCCATACTTGTTATTGGGTTGATAGTTTTGGACGACATTCACTTCCTCATCTTCTTTGTCGTCGAACACCACATTACAAGTGTCAGCTTCATGCCCTGCTAGCTTGTCAGAAACACCATTCATTTGTGGTGTTCCAAGAGGCGTCTATTGCGATTGGACTCTATAGAGTTCTAAGTAATCGAGAAACTCTTTACTCAAGTATTCTCCTCCTCGATCCGATCGAAGAGTCTTAATACTCTTTCAACTTGTTTCTCAACTTCTAACTTATACTCCTTAAACTTCTCAAAAGCCTCTGACTTGTGCTTCAAAAGATACACATGTCCAAACCTAGAGAAGTCATCAGTAAAAGTAAAAGTAATGAAGTATGAATAACCACCTGTAGCTTGAGTAGGAAAAGGTCCACATACATCAGTATGAACCAGATCAAGCATCTCTTTTGCTCATATGCCTTTCCCAGAAAATGGCTTGTTCGTCATTTTTCCTTTGAGACAAGATTCGCATTGTCTATAAGACTCAAAATCAAATGGTGTTAAGTAGTCTAACTTTCTTAACCTTACGATTCTTGTTTCATTTATGTGACCAAGCCTACAATGCCATAAGTAGGTGGGATTATTCATATTACTTAGCTTTATACGTTTGTTTTGCAAATGTCACGACTACAATCAAGAACATATAAACCATTCACAAGTGGAGAATTTCCATAACCAATACCATTATGCGTAAATAAATAATTATTATTAGCAAAATGGAAGGAAAACCCTTCAATGTCTAACATTGGAATGGAAACAATATTCTTCGTAATCGATGGAACAAAAAAAAATTATATAAGTTTAGTCTATAACCCGAGGGTAAATCTAATTTATAAGTCCCGACACGCTCGATAACAACCTTTGCTCCATTTCCCACGCGCAGGCAAACTTCCTCCGGTATAACCATCTTGCTGTCACTTAGCCCCTGCACATTAATACAAATGTGTGAGCCACATCCGATATCAAATACCCAGCAGTGAGAGTTATTAATAGACATATTTATCTCAATGATAAACATTCATGAGGAGCCGAAAACATCTAATGTTTTCCACTTCTCACAGTCTCTCTTCCAATGTCCCTTTTCTTTGCAATATAAGCACACATCTTTAGCCAATGTTGGATTCTTACGAGCACCTCCTTTTGGCTTTAAATTCGTAGGCTTAGGCCCATTCATAGTTTTTCTTTTCTGCTTTTTCTTACCTTTCAGGTTAGATCTAGCAGATGTACTCATCATGAGTACAGCTTTGCTCATATGTCTTAAGCATGTTATGAAGCTCAGGAAGCTTCGCTTTCGTGTTGTTCATATTATAATTCAAAATAAAGTTTTCAAATGAACTAGGAAGCGAATTCAAGATTAAGTTGACTGAGATATTTTCAGGTAGGTTTGTTCCAATCGAAGCCAACCTCTCAATCAACCCTATAATCTTCAAGACATGCTCAGACACCTTGCCCCCATCATGAAGCTTGCACTTAAAGAGATCTCTTAGCAGCTCATACTCCATAGTTTGAGCTTGCGAAGCATATAGACTCTTCAAATGCTCAAACATTTCGTAACGGGCCATGTGTTCATGCTGTCTCCGCAATTCCGTCGTCATCGCAGTTAGCATGACACATTGTGCCGAAGTTGCATCATCCTTATGTTTCACATGGATATCCATGTCAAACTTGGCATATTCAGGAGAGTTTTTATCAGGAATCTCAGGAACATGTGTGTCTAATACATACTCAATCTTTTCATGTCTCAGAACTAAACGCAGATTGCACAACAAATCCATAAAGTTTAGTCTAGTCAACTTGTTCGTTTCAACCAAACATTTCAATGATAAATTCGATATCTTAACTAATCTGGAGAAAATAAATAGAGCGGGAATTAAAACTCTAATTCTAATTCCTATGATCACAATTATTTGCTAATTAACAAGGACTTTAATAATTAGCTCCCACTATTTTAACATATTCTATGACCCCGCGATAGAATACGGACTCACATCAAATTTGATCATAGTGAGCCAAGATTCATATTCATACTATTGCAGCCTCTGCTAGGGCTGATGACCACAATAGCACAACTGGTAGGTGTCCAAACCAATTATACACAATTATAACTCTTGGTCGATCGAATCAAATTCGATCTTACGCCCTTAGTTGATTCCGATGCTAGGGCGACAAGAAAGAACTAAGTGAGTCAACCCCATTACACGATCGCAAACATATGCACCTATGAGCGAGCCTTGACCTCGTCGATCGGAGCAAACACTAGGGTACAAATACTCATGGACGAAAAAGGTTTCGTACTCACCCAATTATAATGGACAGCGCGTTCATCTAAGATGAGAATCATATTTTATTTGGGGAACATTTATCGTGGTTTAACAATTAACAAGATACAAATGAACAATAAACAATTATTGGGCACCACCTACCCATAATTTATAAGCAAACGGTCCGAAAAATATTGGGCGCCGCCTACCCACAGTTTGTAAGCAAACGATCCGAAAAATACTGGGTGCTGCCTACCCAGACAATATATGCAGACACTATACTAAAAAGTAATATACGAGCACATAGACAATTATTGGAAGTAGAGGAACAATTCCATAATTAAATTAAAATTCAAAATTTTAATTTAATTTACATTATCAAATAATGCAATAATATAACAATAATCATGGGTTAATCATTTAGATTTAGAAAAATTAAATTCCAAATTTAATCTGATTTCTAAATTACTTTAAAAGGTTTAAATTTAGAAATTATTAAATTCCAAATTTAATTCTTATTTCTAAATAATTTTTAAAAGGTTTAAATTTAGAAGTTATTAAATTCCAAATTTAATTCTTATTTCTAAATGATTTTAAAAGGTTTAGATTTAGAAATTATTAAATTCCAAATTTAATTCTTTTTTAAATAATTTTTTAAAAATGCTCTAACTTAGAAATTAATTAGATTCTAAATTTAAATTAATTTCTAAGACAATTTTAAAAGATTTTTAGTAAAAACACAAATCTCAAAATTTTCAGCATAGCCAAACAGCCTTTAACAATTTTCTGAAAATTTTAGAGTCCTTTCTGCAGTTTTTGAAAAGTTTAATAATTACAGAAATACCATCTGGACTTAAAACAGTTTTCTGGAAAGTTTCTGGGGTCAACACAGTTTTTGAAAAGTTATGGGCAGCCTCGTAGTTTTCTAAAGTCTTAGGGAAGTTCTGTGATTTCATAAATTTCTAAAATTACAATCAGGCCAATACTATATCAAATTCTCAAAAATTTTACCCAAGCCCTAAATCAAATTTAGGGCTTTCGATTCGGTCCTCGTCGGCTACCACCACCGGCATCAAACTTCGCCCCGTGAAGAGACAAAGCCGCCTGTAGCGGAGGCCGACCGGAAAAGATCCCGGAGCTGCCGAAAATGGACCTGAACCGCCGCGGATCTGCGGCCAAAACGCCGCCCCGTCGTCCGCCGTCAGAGGAGTCATCGCCTGCCCAGTAGTTAGACGCTCCAGCCACCGGCGACGCCTAGGCTGTCGACCAGCTGGAGGTTCTCCATGGCCGGCAAAGAGGCAGAACACAGGTACGCTACTTTTTCCAAGACAATTTTCAGATTTCATTTTTTTTATTTAACTTTAAAACTGATTCCAATTTAATTAAATTAAACTAAAACAAAATCGATTAATTAAAAATATTTCGATTAATCTTTTAACAATTTAAAACTAATTAAATTATAATCAATACCATGATTAATATTATAAAATTATAAACATAATCATTAACACAGCCCCGAGCTCTGACACCACTATTGGAATTCATAGAGACGAACATCATGCTCGTGCAGCGAAAAGCTCTAATACACTGTTGGAATTCGTAGAGACGAACATCATGCTCGTGCAGTGAAAGTTAAAATTTTTGTAGATCCAAAAGATCTATCCTGTGAACGAATATATTTATACGATACATAAACGAGATAAAAGCATGAAACCCTTACAGTAAATCCAGGTTCAAGTTCAACACTAAGGTATCCACGCAACTAGTTCTCCGACTGCAAGATCCAACTCCAGTGTATTGCTATCGTGAAAATAGTTAGGAAATCTCATGAAAGCTCAAGAACTCCCAATCTCAAAATTAGGATTTATGTTTTCTAAAAACTCTATGTGTCTCTCTTGTTTTTCATTGTTTACAACTTATGACTTTATGTTATATTTATACTAGGTACACAAGAGAACCCTAATCCTAAAAAGGGTTGGACTTGTCCAAGACATGGGCCCAAAATAGTTTTAGCCCAAGTACCTTTATTAATATAACATACATAATTAAATCCAAATCAAATTTAATTTAATTAAATAATTTCTATCAAATAGAAATTAATATCATAATTATTAACAATTAAATATTACAATTCCAAATTGATATTTAATACTTTCTTGATACACTCTTAAATCGGAAAACTAATCGCATATAGTGTGACCCTATATGCCTTTATATATGACATCAATCCAATGATGATCCAAACAAAACTCCTAGACAACTTAGTTGAACGAACTCAATATATAAAGAACATTCACTTGAACTCAGCGAATTTAACCTTTATAGAAAGCTTTGGTGAAATTCCTTTCATTCCGAATCACTCGATTAAGCTTAAGATTTATCCAAGTGTCTATCTCAATGGTTTAATCAATTTATCTAATCTTTATTAGTCGACAACTTAGACAATACTTCAATTACTATATTGAATATGTCTCTTGCATTAGCCAATGACTTTAGTCGACCTAATATAGAGATTATCTCTCTCAAAATTCCAATCGAGGAATGAATTCTTTCTTGTCTTAACTACCATCTTCATTTACATCATGATGCACCCAACACAAGTCGTATCTACTTCGACAAGGAGTGCAAGCATTGGTCATGGTCAAAGTACATCACTCAGTAAACAAGGTGCGTATTGACCTCAAGTCAAAGGATTGTCATACACTTTATACACTTATAAGTTTATAGACACACAATAAATAATTTATCAGTAGGTTTTACCAATACTCTCCAAAGTATCCATGTGTCCATCATGAATAACTATTATTCGCAGTCGTGAGACTTAATGCATTCTCTAAAATGTGATGCAGACCACAAGCCGAAATATATTATATTATCAATATCCCAATCTTCATAATCGTTAGTCGTGGCTATTTGAAGAGTATTGTTTTATCAATGACATCTCACCATATAAATGACAACATTAACTCTACGGGAACATTTATATGAATAATCACAAACAATCAAAATTATAATTCAATAAATGCAATGTCATATATATTACGATATATATAATAATTGTGATCAAGTATAATGTCTTTAAATCCGATTGTCTCTAGGACATTCATACTTTCAATATATACTTATTTTAACACCCGTGTATTACACGGGATTTATAACAAACTAAATATAAAAAATTTTGTGAAAATTATAAATTTTTAAATTTAAAAAAATTTTGAAATGATGTGTTATCAACCCATGTCCTGTTCAATTTATTAATTATTATAAATATAAATTAATAATATTATTTTACTGTTTAGACTAAATTCATTAATAACTATATTTAAATACTTATAAGAATTCAAAATATGTCATATTTTCAACCCGTCTCTAATCTATATTAAATAATTATTATTAAGTCATTTTATATTTTTATGTTTCGATTAACTTTGTTAATACTTGTACTTACATACTTTGAAAATTTTAAAAGATATCATACTCTCAAGCATTCTCGCGTTGTGCCATTGTCTAATAAATATTAATTAATTATTGTTATATAATTTTTATTTTTTATATCCAGATTGAGTTCATAACTAATATTTAGATACATACTCCAATTATTGAAAATATATCATAATTTACCTATAAATAATATTTAATATTTCAAAAATAAATTATTTCAGATTTTATTATAATTACAATTTATTTAATTATTTTTATAAATATGTTTTTTTTGTAATTAAAATTATTTCATATGTAATTTATCTTTTAATTAATGTAATTAATTTATATTTTTATACTAATTATGGCCTATTTATATTTTCTTATTAGGATTATAAAATAAATTATTGAATTAGCCAAAATATAATAAAACAAAACTATTAAGTTAGGCTAAATATAATATAAATAAAATATTAAATTAGGCAAGATAAAATAAAAGAAAATATTAAATTAGGTGTATATTAGGTTCGAATAACACATAAGCAACTGAAGCATCAATTTTTTTTTATTATCCAAGCTAAGCATACGAAACAGACAAATAGGTGCATTAATATATATATTTTTAACACTCGTGTATTACACACGACTTATCAAAAGATAAATATAAGAATATTTGTGATAATTACTGAATTAAAATCTAAAATAAAAATTAAAAAAATATTCTGAACCCGTGCCTTGTACATGTCTAATGTATTTATTAATTATTATATTTATTAAATAATTCTGTATTTCATGTTTAAATTAAATTAATTAATAATATTAATTACATACTTACAAAAATTTAAAAGGCATCACATTCTAAACTTTGTCTAATATCTATTTTATTAATTATTATTATTAAATCATTTTATATATTAATGTTTAGAATAAATTCTTTAATAATTATTAGTTATACTTTGAGATATTCAAAAGATGTCATACTCTCAACCCGTTTCGCATTGTACTGGTGTCTAATCAATATTTATTAATTATTAGTATATAATTTAATATTTTTATGTTTATATTGAACACATGGCTAATATATAGTTACATACTTAGATTATTGTATAAAATCATATTTCCTATATAGAATATATGAAACTTCGAAAATAAAATTATTTTAAATTTTGTTATCGATAAAACTTATTTAATTATTTTCATAATAAAGTTCTTTAATTAAAATTATTTCGTATGTAGTTTGTCTTTTAATTAAAATAACTAATTTAGATCTTATCTACTAATTATATATGACTTATTTATATATTTATATTAGGAGAATCAAAGGAAAGTATTGAATAAGGAAAAATATATTAAAAGAATTAAATTAGGTAAGATACAATAAAAGAAAAAGTATTAAATTAGGTAAATATTAGGCTCGGATGACACATAAGCAAACGAAACAACATAATTTTTTTTTGCCAAACGAACCATACGGAGCAGACACATAGGTTAGGAGGAATTTACATTAATATATAAGGGTATATATATATATATATATATATTAGTTTAACACCCGCATATTATGCGGGATTTGAAAAATATAAATATAAAAAATACTTATAACCATTATAGAGTTTCTAAATTTAAAAATAAGAAAAATTCAAAAGATATCGTATTCTCAACCCATGTCTTCTACAAATGGCTAGTTACTATTTAATAACTGTTATTTTTACTGGTCAATTTTCATATAGACCATTAGTGAAATATTTTTACCCAAATAGTCAATTGAAATCTCAACTTCCCACTTAATCCCAAATATTATATAAGAGTACTAAATTACCCTTTCTAACTATTTTATTTTGTTCTTCAAAAATTCAGAACTACTCATGTAAATTCAGAACTACTCGTGTAAATTCAAAACTACTCGTATAAATTTTAGAACTACTCATGTAAATTAAGAACTACTCGTGTAAATTCAGAACTACTCGTGTAAATTTCAAAACTATTCTTCAAAAATTCAGAACTACTCGTGTAAATTAGAAACTACTCGTGTAAATTCAGAACTACTCGAGTAAATTTCAAAACTACCTGTGAAAAATTCAAACTACTCTACAGAAATTCACAAAATCAATGAAATGCCATACTACATCTTTTTTTTTCTCCATACTACTTCTTTCAAATTTCATACTAACTTTAAAAATCCATACTACACCTACTAAATTCCATACTATATCTATTAAATTTTTACACCCCAAACTTGATTTTTTTATGACTAAGCTCATAGTCAATCTTTCCATATGGAATCATATAGCTATTTATCCTATTCTTTTTTTTTTAAATACCCTCACACTTTAAAATTTCTACAAAATCAATACATGGATGGTTGATTAGTGGGTCATGATTGGAGCTCAAAAAGATAAAACATCGGGCTTTGTATATGTTCACCCACCTATGGATGGTTAGGCTTTGTCTTGCCCTGCTCAATTTTTAAATGGCCCATAACATCTTTAAAAAGAATAGACCTACAAAAGACAAATTTAGTTTTGCACTAGGCAGAGACGAGCCCCATCATCATCGTCTGCCTGCAAGCTTCAAGGGAAAAATGGAGTTCTTGGATGAATTTGAGAGAAAGACAAGACTCCTTCTCCAATATCATTCAAGGATTATACAAAAGATGTTTTTTACAGATGATGTTTTCTCTTCCCAACAACAGAACATCGTCGTTGTCCATGGCGTTTCAACCCCATAAAAATCATTTCGCCGATCTGCTCATCGATTCGAAAAATTATCGCCATCGTTGGAACTTTTCTATGGAAGGAGATTTAGACTGAAATTCGTGGAAGGAGATTATGCATCTACTGGACTTAATCACAAATTATATTCTGGGATGTGGATTGAATTAGTTGTAAATTAATGGGAAAATTTATTGAGATGAAAAGAGCAAACGCACAGGTTTATTTATTTATTTTTTGTTGTAGGGTATTTTGGACAGTTTATATTATATTTTTGATTAAATGGGAAGTATATAGTTTATATGGGAATAAAAAGAGTTAATGGATGATAGATAAGACTTATGTTTTGGTAGTATATGAGGATTTTCCCTATTTTTATTATTAAATTATTTTTTATTTTAATGTTTATATTAAATTCGTTAATACTTTCATATTCATACGTAAATAAATTCAAAACTTGTTACACGATCAACCCCTATCTAATTTTTATTAATTAATTATTATTGAATATTTTAATATTTTAATTAAATTCTATAATAATTCTTAGTTATATACTTATAGAAATTCAAAAGATGTTATATTCTCAACCCGTATTGTATTGTACTGGTGTCTAATTAATATTTATTACATAGATTTATATTTCTATATTTAAATTGAATTTTTTAATAATATTTAGTTACATACTTAGATTATTGAAGTAACTCGTAATTTAATTATATTACATATTTTAACTTTTATTCTCAATAGAACATATTTAGATTATTAATAAATAATTAAGTTTTTTTTGTAATTCATATCATCTTATAAGTAATTTTCTTTAAGATAAGTATTTGGACTTTTTTTTTTGTAATTATATATGTCTCCTTATATATTTATATTAGAATAATAAAGAAAAATATTGAATTAGATAAAATATAATCAAATTAAAATATTAAAGTAGGAAAATATATTAAAAAAAAAAGAAAAAACTAATTTAGGCAAAATATATAAAAAGAATATAATAAATTAGGTAGATATTAGAATTCTTATAATATTAGATTTCTTATATTTAGCAAGTCTACAAACCTCCAAAATTCGCCATGTAAGCATCCAAACCACCAGAAAATTACAAGTCAACCTGAAGCTTCCTAAGCAGACACGTAGGATAGAAATCTTTTCTTTTAGTATATAGGTGGGATATATACTTGCATACGTGTATATATATATATATATATATATATATATAATAATATTTTAAAGTCCAAGAAATTAAACAAATTAAATCACGTTTATTTTTGGAGTTCAAAGTTTTCCAAATAAACTAATGTTCCCAATTGATTTATAGGTAAAAAAAAACTCTCTTCCACCTGTTACTTGTCGCGTTTTTTATGGTTTGCCACATAATATTTTTTTTTTGTTGTTATTAACAAACCCAAAGTATGCGGGTTTTGCTCTTTGCAACCTTCAGGCTATTTTTCAATTCAAAAATGCCGGATCGAAGCACGTAAACCTCATGGCTCATCACTAATTATTATGTTGGGCCAATGCTTTCATTTTTTAGAATGAGGCATGAGGTTTACGTGCTTCGATCCGACCATTTTTTGAATGCAAAAATAGTTATAAGGTTTGCAAAGAGCAAAACCGCATACTTTGGGTTGGTTAATAACAACAAAAAGAAAATTAGGTGGCAAACCATAAAAACGCCGATAAATACAGGTGGTAAAGAATCTTTTTCCCTTGATTATACCCAAAATTACAAATTAGTATGGAGAATTTCTTATTTGTGAGTACTAAAAGTGTTCAAAATTATATATATAATTCACACAAATATTTATTTAGATGAATACATCTTTTTCTATCGTAGAAATATATATTTAGTTATTTTTTTTAGAATCTTTAATATGAATTTATGATCAATATTTTATAAAATTCCATACTCTAATTAATGTTCTTAATATTTCTTGAAAGAGAGAATTTGTTATTCCATTAGAGGGTCAGTAGAGTATTATATTGTGTTAGTTTTTCTTTTCTTTTTTTTGTTTTTATTTGTTGCGGAATACGATGAAGAACGAAAATTATAGGTTTATTTATAACTGGCACAATACGTGTAACACATGGGTATTTAATATTATAATATTATATATATATATATATATATATTATATATATATATATATATATAGGTAATAGGTATATATATAAGTATAGAATCATGTGAGAATGAATCCTGACCAATCATTTTAATCATTTTTTTCTAAAATTACTCGGTGGCATTTTAGTAATTTTTTGACTTCGGTGGCATATCAGTAATTACATCGCATTCTCATTTTAACGATTTTGGCCTCTCGTCTTCATGAATCATTCTTCACGCCCAGAAGCAAAAGGATTATCTCCATTTTCTCGAATCCTCGGATCATTTATCACACACAGAAGCAAAAATATCAGAGTATATTCCCAATTACTTAGCGAGAATTCTTCTCGAATCATTCTTCATGCGATACTTATCTAGAATCCTCCCCGTCTTCAAAAACCGAAAACCCTAGAGTATACGTCATTCGATGGGACAAACTCCTCAATTGAAGAAGAAAAATTCGCCCAACAAAAACGTTGGTACGTTTTCCCCTCATTTTTGATTTTATTTCGTGAATTACAATGTATTTCTCTCAAATCCTTTCATCATTTCGGATTTATAATTCATTCTCGATTTAGTTTCATATTTTTAATTTGTTCCTTGGTTTTGATGTGTTGAGTTGGAGGCTACATGATTTTCGTTTTTGATTGTAATGAAAAAGGAATGATGAACTTGCGAATTTAAAAGAATAAGTTATGTTGTTCCTTGTTATAGTTTAAATTGGGGGTTTATTAGGATTTGGATTTTTTTTGTAATGAACATTAGGGTTTTGAACTCCTTTACAGTGATTAGTTATATAAGTAATGGATGTGAAAAATAAGTGTACTAAATATGTATCAAGTTGCTGGATATAGAGCTGGTATATATTTTATTTCTATCTATAATCGACACAAGGATCTCAGTCGTGTTGTGTTGATGTTCTTCATGTTCCTAATGATATATTAAAGCTGATGAATACTTTGTGCATTTGTTCTGTTTGGGTTTTTCTAATGTGAAGCTTTTCTTACATGTGTGTATAATAAATGTGCACATGGGTTTTAACTAATGTGCAAATTCATGTATGTTAATGTGCATTTTTATTACTAATACTTGGTAACGGGTTTTTGTTTACCAATTTGAAGACCAGATTGCTTGCAACTACTTGTGTTGAATGAGTTGAAAGATGTCAATATACAAAAGATAAAATAAATATCTTCTAATTTACATGGCGCAAGAATGAATTGAAAAGCACAATGTTTAAATGGAGAAGAAAATGGTTGAACTGGGAAATTACTTGTTGAGCACTTTACAATTATTACTTTTGGGACTATTAGTTAATATTATTATTATTATTATTAATTATGTAATGTGTATGAATTATGTTTTTCTAATGTGGGCATGGATTTTAGTAAGCATGTATTCTTTTTTCTGGTTGGAAGCAACTGGTCCACAAGTTTGATGTTCAAAAGTGGTATTTCTTATTAGTAGCTAGGTTTGAGTTATGTAAGAAGAAAAGTCAATGTTCATAAGGCATACACTTTGGTATGTGGAGAGATGTAAACGTGAAATTCGCTAAGGAGTATCTCAGAATTTACAAGGCAAAGAAACTTGAGCGGAAGGTTGATTTGAAGAAACGATTTACATGTTACAGATTAGTCCATTGAGTTAGGTTTTTAATTTGGAAATATTATCAGTTCTAATGTTCTAGTCTTAATTATGTAAAAATTTGTATTGTAATTTGACTTAATTTGGAGTTGTTAGATTTTGTAATGATATTATTTTCAAAATATCATTACATCAATGTTGTTATATTATGTTGTGTTGGATTTGGCAAATAGGCAACATGTTGTCTCCATAGCTGTACAAACTTACTGGTGAATGATTTTTGGTCTGATAGATAAGTTTTGTGCTTGATTAATGCATTATGACCTGAAGAATAATTTGTTTTTGCATCTTTAGTTTTTGAATAATGATCCTGGAATAACTTTAATTTTTTAATAATGTTTTTTGCATCTTTTGTTTTTGGATGTGCGTATCTTACTTCATGATTGTTCATAACTTAGTGCATGGTTGTGTATATCCCACTGACAAATATTTAGTGTTCCAATTTCTTATTTTTCAGAAGTTGCACTTGGTTATGCAAATATTATTGTATTATCATGCATATCTTATCGCTTGATTGTGCATAAATTAAAGTATTAATGTTCATGTGATATTTCACAGCAGTAGTCTCATGCCATCTACCGCAGATGAGCATCAATGACAACAAGGATCAGATAAGATGATCGACGACTAAATTGAAATGTGAAATATGAAGAAATAGAGACAACAATCAATACGAGTACAAAACATTGATATATAAAAATCGCATGACAAAAAATCATTTTCGTTTTCAAATAATACAAAAAATGTTATAATGATAGAATGGTCCCTTTTTTATCCACCTGCAAATTACAATGTGCAATAAGTGATTATTACAATCATAACCGATAACAAGTAAATCAGAAATAATATTACAATATTATGACAAAACAGTTTTCAGTGGTGATAATTGTGTATTTTTTCATTCACTAATGTGCATGATCAGTGTCACAATTTTGTATATCTCAGCGCACAATTGTGCATAAACCATATTACACCTACATTAATGAAATAACATTAAACGACAGCGCGTGTCTGACTGTTAAACTATATTAATCCACATATTGTGCACAATTTTAATGCATTACTGTGCACATATTAAAACATAAATGTGCAAGAATCACAGTAGATACTGCCAAACAATTACACCATCATTCGATGTTATTTTTGTGCTATGATGGACATAAGAACCAACCACGTTGGCATAAGACTTGTAAAAGAGTGTAGTGTCATCTAAGCTTTTTGCATTTCTGACTAATATAAGATTTAAAGGCATCTTCACATATCGAAACCTAATATTTTTGTAGAGCTAGATGTCATGACCTTCATTTGTCGAATAGACACACAATTCTGGGAAGAACATTTAACATCACTGCAATATTTCCTGTTGAATCAGTGAAAAAAATTATACACACACCACAGATAACATGGTAGAGAAATTATTCAAAACTTCATAACATGTGCATAATTTACCACATTGTTGTGCAAAGGTTAATATATTACTGTGCACTTATTGAAAACTACTTGTGCACAAACCACATCAAACCTACATCAACTAACACGACATTAATCGACAACGCGCATAAAACTATAAAATCATATGGGACATATAGTGCACTAGTTAATGCATTACTTTGCACACAATGAAACACAAATTTGCACATAATACATAACACCTACATTATCTAAAATGACATCAATCCACAGAATGCATATGACTGTTTGATTAATAACCAAATAGTAGTCACATAGTTTCGAGGTGCAACAATCCAGTAAATTCCACATATTGTGCACAACTTAATGCATTACCGTTCACATATTGAAACATAAATGTGCAAGAATCACAGTAATACTGCTAAATAATTACATCATCATTCGATGTTAATATTGTGCTATAATGGACATAAAAACCAACCTCGTTGGCATAATACTTATATAACACTATAGTGTCATCCAAGCTTTTGGATTTCTGATTAATATAAAATTTAAAGACATCTTCACATATCGAAAACCGATATTTTTGTAGAGCTAAGTGTCATGACCTTCATTTGTCGAATAGAGTCATAATTCTAGGAAGAACATTTAACATCACCTGCAAAATTCCACTCTAAATCAGTGCACAAAACTATACACACACCATAGATAACACGATAGAAAATTATTTAAAACTTCATAACATGTGCATAATTTACCGCACTATTGTGAAAAATTTAATATATTACTGTGCACTTATTGAAACTTACTTGTGCACAAATCACATCAAACCTACATCAACTAACACGACATTAATCGACAACGCGCATAAAATTATTAAACCATATGGGACATACAGTGCACTAGTTAATGCGTTACTTTGCACACAATGAAACACAAATGTGCACAAAGCACATAACATCTACATCATCTAAAATGATATCAATCAACAGAATGCATATGACTGTTTGATTAATAATCAAATAGTAGCCACATATTTTCGAGGTGCGTGTGAAAACCCAGTATAAGTGTATGTTAATAATATGACATGGTCATGTAGTTTGAGAACACCAACAATACACGATTATATAGAGATTTTATAGAAATAAAATGATTTGAATCAAGTGCACATCTCTGTTGAAGCTCTAAATCTTCAGTTATTCAACTTAATAATCTATAAAAACATTTATAAGTTTTCTCATGTATCAATGCATGCAACAGTAGCAACATATACACAACTGCACCAAAATTTAAAGGGATAAAGAATTTTCAATAAACCTTAATTAAAAAGTAACCTCATAAATTTCGAAGTGCAAAAAATCTAGAACAAAATTGGCCTCAACCATCTCCAAATATGAAAAAAAAAGGAGTGCAAATCAAATGAACTATTCAAAAAAAATGAAATTGGATGAATTACATTCAATTAAATAGAATAATACCTGATTCATATTCAATTGAAGCCATTATGACGCAAGAAAAATCAAAAACTTGGAGAAATTGGACCAAATCGAGCAGTGCCCTCAGAAATCGAAGCTCGTAGAAACTAGGAAAAATCGAGAAGGTAAGGAGCTTGCAAACTCAAACAGGAAAGGGGCCTCCAACATTAAAGCTCTTACGTAGAAATGAGACAAATTCGAATAGGAAAGGGCGTCTAAAATGTACAACCGATTTTCAATTTTTATTTCTCCTAAAAATTAGGGTACATCGCTCTGAAAGGGGACAGTTTTGATCGTGTTATTTTTTAAAGAAAGTTTTCATTGTAAATTTTGGGGGCTGATCGATAATAATGGAGATTATGTGTGTTGGTCGATAGTTTTGATTTAAGTTGGAAGAATTTTGTATTAATTTTTTTTATTAAATTAGAACCATTAGATTAGATTATTTATAATGGGTAGGATTCATTCTCATTTCTCACCCACGGACCTATTCTCACCGGAACCCAACCATATATATATATATATATATATATATATATATGTATAAGTGAAATTTTAAATAAGTGTAAATGATCTCAACCCTTTCATTACCATTAACTTCCCATCGTTGATTTAAATCTATTTTTTAACAAAATCATAATTTATACCAGTAAGCTTCACTACATAGGTATTTCGCATTATAATATATTTAAATCGACAATGCACTACTACAGAAAACCCCCAACAGTATCGGTTGTTTTTGCTAATAGGCATAGGTTTTACAACCGATGCCTATTATACCGCGCTTATAACCTGGGCTTTAGGCATCAGTTTTACAACCGATGCCTTTAATAGACACATGCATCGGTTGTTTGACCATAACCGATGCATATAGTCATCACAAGCCGATGCCTAATGTCCATATCTAGTCACCAAAGGCATCGGTTACTATGAAACAACCGATGCCTATAGTTGCACTATAGGCATCGGTTTCACTGTAAACCGATGCCTGATTTTTACTACACAAATCGGTTTTTTGTAAAACAACCGACGCCTATAGTGTAGCTATAGACATCAATTTTTTTTACAACCGATGCCTAATGTCCTCTAAGGCATCGGTTATTGGAAAATAACCAATGTCTGTAGGTGAACTATAGGCATCGGTTTTTGAATACAAACCGATACCTATAGGTACACTTTAGGCATCGGTTTTTGTTCTATAAAAATCGATGCCTAATGTGCTCTGAAGGCATCGGTTGTCGGCTTTAACATGTAACTGATGCTTAATGTCTACGTATACGCATCGGTTATTTTGAAAGCACCGATGCCTCATGGCGAGATTTACGCATTAGTTTGTATCTCACAACCGATACGTACCAGTTAACTATAGGCATTAGTTTATTTTCTATATAACCAATGCCTATAGTGACCTATAGGTATCGGTCGTTGTTGAGTAACCGATATCGATTTTTTTAAGTACATTCATCGTTTTTTTTGTCAAGAACCAATGTATATAACAATGTTAAAAACCGATGCCTAAATCTGATTATATGCATCGGTTTGCACAAACCGATGCAGCAAATTTTTGATAAAAAATTTTCAGAATTTAAAAAATTTTATTTTAAAACCTGTCCAGAAAATTGATAATTACCATTTGCAAAAAATTAATTTAATAAAAAAAAGCATTCTATTCAATAATAAATAACTCAAATGCAGAAATTCCCATCCTATATAATAAAACTCAAGTTGAACTAATTATTTTCATCGCACAAGTATAGCAAACAAACCCCAACCTCATAGAATCTATCATGTTCAACATCACAAAGCTCGTAAATAAAAAGCATCTCGTTTCCTTCCAAGGAGAATCCCCAGAGCCTTTCCTCCATTCTTGTGTTAAAGTTTGGCTCTGAACAACACCTCATTTTTGAATTCCAACTCTGAATCCTTAGACAACCTCTTTACTGCTATTTGTCTGTCATTCCATGCTTTTCCCTGTGAATGAATAAGAGTCACATTATTAACTAAGAAAATCCAGAGGAAATCCACCGACATCTTCATAATGTTCTGCACCAAGTTACAAAATAAATTACTTAATAACTAAGAAAAAGTAATTAAAACTAAAAAAAAAATACATATATACGAGTAATTTACCGAGTAATGTATTCTGCCCATATCTCACGTATTTCGTCGATTGTTTCTTGCTCGTGTGGTTCAAATCCAAATGAGTCCTACACATTCTGATTTAAAATTTCAACTTGTCATTTTAAAAATGAAGTTTAGGTCTGGAGTTTATAAAATATCCAGTAATTTTTACTACTAAAAAATGAGTTTACACGTACTTTGTCTAATGAAGAATTCATACTGAGTTGGGAGCAAATGTCATACATATACCTCATGACATAATAACCATACTCATTGCCTCCTCGTTGTTGATTACACTACAAAATTCATATGAAAGCAGATCAATATCCCCCTATCAATAGGTCTATCGGTGAGTCAAAATGAAATGGGTCGAAGACCTTTACTAACTTGCGTACTAGTGTAATCGATAAATTTTAGTTAATACCATAAAAATTAACTTACCGGCAGATGATTCCACACCATGTTTATTCCTCTTTTTCCTTTTTTTGAGCAATAGGTCGTAATTGCCCTGGAAGTAGTAATCATTGTACTCAAGCAGTTAATAACACGCAAAGTATTATTTCATAAACAATAAGAAATTGCTACCTATATAATAAACATTTACAGTTTTAAAACCAAAATGAGCGGATGAACCACCCAATCTTATATCACATCCAATTAAAAACTTCAATCGGTTTTATGAATGGAAACACACGGAGTAGGCTCTAGAAAGAATCAAGTTGTGGAAAATAGAAAAATTGCATTAATGCTATGAAACAAGTTGCCAACGAAACAATTGCCCACAAAAAAGAATCAGTACATTACTACATTGACAATAAAGACCTGAAAGTGAATTGTTTTTTATGATGTTATTGTAAAAAAGGACAGCAGGTTACCTTTTCAAAAAATAAGAAACACAAATATAGGGGGAAAATTGTTACTTACGTATTAACACGTGTCTTGATATCCAAGTCCCTCTTGTATCCCTTTGGATCTAAAATAAAAACCTAATTCTTGAGAGGACATATCACTAGCAGCATTCAGCCGTCACTACACATTTTCATAAGCACAAAGTTTAATTATCTTCATAAATTATAATAATTGTAAACCAGTAAAGGAAAGAATAACAAGAAATCTCTATTTACTCGTCTAGGTATGGTGTTAGAATGAATGTCCTGCTAAACATTTCACCAAAGGCATGACTTATATACGTCTTCATAGCAGTCAGGTCCTTTAATATACTTTTCTTGCAGATCTTCGCTGGACAAAGAAATCTAAAGGCACCAGCACTGGCACAAAGACTCTCAACCAACCCACGAAGACACCTGTAAATCATTAGTAGATTCATAGCTAAATAAATTCAAGCTAAATATTGAACTAATTGATAAGGAAAAAGAAACCTCGTACCGCACAAAGACTTGCACAACAACAACACTGATCAACCCCATTCTGAACAGGCTCCGAATATCATCAATTGGCACGTGAATTTTCATCTCTCTTTTGTCATGGAAGACGTTTTCTCTAGGTCCATAGAGACGTGGTCCACATGCACGGGCATCGATAGAATCAGGTTGTGTAGCTCTATGAAATTAGGTCCCAAAGTCTCCAAGACTACGTCATCAACAGGAGGTGGCCTTAGTTTTGTTGCAGATTGCTCACCACTTGTCTCCATGAGACTTGTTCTATATTTCTTTGAATATGGCCTTGTAAGTTCCTGTACATATGGCCATGATTGAGCATACTAAAACTAAATAAATAATTGGTGAAATTAAAACATATATTATTACCTCTCTTTTCTGAACCAATCTGACCGGCCACTGCAAAAAGATACCTAACATTTCACCCACGTGCCTCATTTCTGGATGAGTCGTCACCGGTAGAGGAAGTTCTGCTGCACCCTCGATAATTTCATCTACTGAGACCTTGACATGACCGGGTGGCACCTTCTGATGATGCACTATCATGTCCTTTCCGGTTGGGTAAACCATCCCCTTCGCAACAATTTTTATGTCCCCCAAATTGGACCGGGCCAGGCAGCACTCGGTCAGACTCTATTACTCAAAGTAGCCTAAAGTTAATGGTCTGAATAAAAATGATTATATTTTGATGATGAACACAAATTAAAACTTGATAATAACGAGTTCGGGTTTTATAGGTTATACCATAATGGCCCGAGTATATGCAGGTATTGACAATGCAAAAATGCAAAAATCCCCTGACTGTAACGGCCTGAGTATATTATATAACAAACCTAATTACTTTCAACCCCTTTAGTCTTGTATTCACATTCTGGATACAGGTAAATATATGTTTTAATTATGAAAGTTTGTTTCTAGAAATAATACGATGCAATGTCATTAAGAGGCAATAATTAGAACTAACTACTCTATAATGAAAGGACGAGCAAAAAATGAGACTTGATATCTTATAATACATGAATAATGTAAAGACGACTCTGAAAAGGATAATTCATAATGAATCTTGACTAAGAATTACTTATTTGTCAACTACCAGGGTGCTTGAATGAGTAGGTTTGTGAAAATACACTACATATTATCTAATTTATACCTCAACCATAGGAAATCAAGTCCCACCAACCGATTGGCAAATATTATGTGGATCACCTTGCGTCGACGTGTGGAAGTCAGCCCCCTCGTTAACTCTTGATGGCATGTTTTGGTCAATAACTGGAGTCTGCGGACCTTGGTTATTCACTTGCTCATACAACCGGTTGAATTGATCTTGTAGAGCATCAAACTTGCCCTGCATCTGCTGCGTGATTTCTTGTGTCAGAGCCGCCCTCACCTCGTCCACTGACACCACTCCACTCTATCTCCTGATTGTCTGAATCGGTCGACCAAAAACAGACCTCACGTTCACGTGGCTACCAACACCTTGCACCCGACCTGGGTGCTCCTTCTTCCCTAGAGACGCATTCAATATGTCATCGTGCCTCTGCGGTAGAAACGTCCCTTCGCTGACTTCTCGAGCCTTCTCAACCTGTTTCAAGAAATGATAAACATCATTTAATACACTTTCCCCATGTCATTAAGTAAGTACTTCCAAAAATATATATTCTTACAATAAAATATAATTACCATTTTATCAACCACCCCCTTTCTTTGATTATTCGAGATATCATAATTTCCCTTTTCGTCCTTCTTGATTCTTGCTCGAACCCAATCAAAGTTGCGATCATCCGGAGCTATACTCGAGCTGAGCGACGCACATGAAGACGATGATGAGAGAGGGTCTGATATAACCCACTTAGCTTTCGCACTAGCATATCCACCGGGTCCTAAAAAGTGCGGATGCTGGTTGTGAGACTGGCTCTCGCGAGCTTTCCTACTCTTTTCCTGGTGAAAATTTTTTAGGAAAATATTATATATATATTTCTGGTGATGTTTTTTTAAAGGTAATGTACATGCCTCGAATGCTTCAGATTGATGATCACTAACGAATTTCTCCCACTGATCAGCTGTGATAGAATTATATAACTGGGATGGATGATCATATTTTGGGTGTTTCCTCTTTATGAAGTCACGCACTAACCGCGACTTGAAAGCGGTCCACCTCACTCCCGCAACCTTCAGGAAGTGCTTCTTCTTCTCATCCCCTTCGATATGGAACTCTCTTTGATTAATAAATAAGAAACACACATATATTAACACATGTGTTCATCAACAAATGATTTACTATAAAAAGTTGATTATTATATACCTGCAAATCCTCCCAAATCACATCCTTCAGACCACTCTCGACGTGTTTCCACTCGTCGATGTTAATATCTACATGCGACCGAACTAGAGAACCCAGCTAATTCTTGAAATTAGCAGCATATTTCCCGATGGGTTTATTGTTATCGTCGAATCGACATGCTTTTGCTCTGAAGGCTTGGCTTTCATTTTAATGCATGTCGTTGAGCCTCTAGATCTTCTTCTCACAGACTCAGAATCATGTTCACAGTGGGTGCTCGATGAATCAGTCATGAGTCTGTGTCGTTAGTTGATAAAATTCTTAAAACATTAGATGAAAAATATAATTTATACGGCGATGAAAGCTAACACATCAATCGACAACTACTGTGAAGACACCAAATTCTTAAACAGATTACAAGAGTGAAAATAGATACTTGGATGATTCTAGCAGCTACAGAAAACTAAGAAGCATATCAACAACTTTTGTGAAGGTACTTACCGCATAACATAGTTCAAGAGGGTTAAAAAGGCTTGTGAACAGGATGTCCAAAATACAACAGTGAAATTATTCATCAAATAAATTGCATCAACCATACACTAATTCATGCATGTGGGTGTGTTAATTAATTTTTCCTATATTTTGCAATAGGCAGCAACTAAATTTAATATGATAATTAAACCTATCATAAACATTGGTTATGGAATGGAATTCAGAGGTCCGGTCTTCAACTGTGTAAATACTGAAAGGCCCTGTTATCCATGTACACATTTTTATACCATTTTTCAGCCAAATACTACTTGTCTCATCTTCACAAATGGGGCATGCCTTAGCTCCTTTATTTGCATAACCTGACAAGTTACCATAGGCTAGAAAATCATAGATCGTGCAAAATATCATGGCTCGTAAGGTGAAATTTATTTGAGTATAAGCATCAAAGACGGTCACACCCTCGTTCCATAATTTTTTCAAATCCTCAATAAGAGGTGCCAAGTAAACATCTATGTCATTCCCTGGTTGCTTAGGTCTGAATATCAACAAAGACAGCATGATGTACTTACGCTTCATGCATAGCCAAGGAGGAAGATTATAAATTATTAAAAGAACTAGCCAAGTACTATGACGACTGCTCATGTTTCCAAATGGGTTCATTCCATCCGTGCACAGTCCTAGCCGAAGATTTCTCTTCTAACTACCGAATTCAGGAAACTTACTATCAATGTTTATCCATTGTGGAGAATCGGCTGGATGTCTTAGTTTTCCATCCTTCATCCTTCCTTCAGCATGTCACTGCAAATTCTTCGCTTCCTTAGCATTTGAAAACAACCGTTTGAATCTGGGAATAACCGGGAGATAGTACAACACCTTGGCCGGAGGACCTTTTTTTTGTACAAGCCCACCATCATCACTGCCTTTTTCTTATAGCGTGATTCTCCGTATTTTGGGCAGTCCCGCAGATCCTTGAATTCATCCTGATACAATATGCAATCATTTGGACATGCATGTATCCTCTCGATCTCCAGACCCAACGGGCACAACATTTTTTTTTGCCTCGTAGGTTGAAGTGGGAAGCTCGTTATCATCAGGAAACGCATCTTTTAGAAGCTCTAGTAACCCCGAGAAACTCGTATCACTCCATACACTCTTCGCCTTCTGGTTATATAGATTAAGCATGAACGATAACTTTGTAAATTTGGTACAGTTAGGGTACAACGGTTTCCCAGCATCAGCAGATAATCTTCCAAACGCAGCAACATTATTGATATCACCTCCTATGTCATGCAACATTTCATCTAATCGATCACTGTCTAGATCCTTGTCGGTCTCTGTATTACTATCACTAGTACCATAAGTAGACGGAGCTGGCGAGTGAGCTGTATTATCAGGTAAAGTTTCACCATGCCATACCCATCGTGAATAACCTTCTTTAAAACCACGACGTATCAAATGTCTCTTTACTTGGTCCGTATTCCGAAATTGCCTCAGATTTTTTCAATCAACACAAGGACACACAATCATCTCCGAAGCAGTCTTAGCTTTATTCTCCACTGCAAATCTAAGAAAACTTTCAACCCCTTGAATATATTCAAGTGTATTACGTCTACCATGCATCTAACATCGATCCATTCGCTGCACAATTGAATTAAGAACTCAATAAAAAAACTAACAAAGAAACAAAAAATTAATTTACTAGAAAACATAAATGCATATATCTCTGTTCATAATTTATTTTTCTTATTAATTACTTTTTTTTTATTATTATGTTTTCTTGACAAAATTTATGTAGTGTTAGAATTCATATTATAATATAATTAACTTTGAGATAAAAAAATTCAACTAATTATAATTATTATTTTTATTATTATGTTAAGAAAACCAAAGTCGACTATCGAAAGACAAGTGTTTCTCCAACAAGTCATACTGTTTTATGTGTACCAGAAATTTTGTGATAATTATATTACTCTGTTATTAGGCTACGTACAATTTGTTTTACATGATGTTTTATTAGGTCAGTCACATGTACATGTATGAGTCAACTGAACTTGTTTGTAGTCCTTAAAAGTTCAAAACAAACCTAAACTTTATTTTATTCCTTACTATTAAGTAGCAAAGTTAAAAAAAAAACGCACAGCAATTTAATATAATGATTTTTATTCCAATTACCAAAAGTTAAAAAAGCTACAAATGCAAAAAATAAAAATAAAAATTACAAATGCATGAAGAAAAATCAAGCGTCGGCAGCCTTCCTCTTCGTTCCTGCCTGAGATTTACCAACATCAGCACCAAGCTTGGTGATGAGAATAGATTCGAGCTTTGAGATGGAGAGCACCACCTCACCCCAATGAGCATTTATACTGCTCAGAATGTTGGTGATTGCTTCTAACTTGTCGGCTACGTTCCGCATGTCTGCGGAACGTTCTTCCTGCATTTGCTTCATCAGCAGGGCAATTTGTTTTTCACGAGTTTCCATTAGTTTGTGAAGCGGTCCCGAAATCGTGTTGTCAGCCATTATTTTTTAAGAAGAGTTCGAGCTTTAAATTTCAAGGGGCAGAAAGGTGTTGTGAAGATTAATATTTTTCCACAAACAGGGGAGGAAACAAGTTCTATTTCTAATTAATGGGTGGCTCGGGGATTTCTTATGGGCGAAGGCATCCCAGGTAATTCAGTCTTAGGTTTATTTATACAAACAAGTTCAGTGCACCTTTTTGAATTCATATGACTTTTCAATTTCCCGATGCATCATGCCTTTTCAATTTCAAGGAACAACACAACCGTATGCATTCTAGGTTTTAAATAAATATTAATGCTGCTTCGCGCCTTTTCAGATTAAATGCATATAAATTATATGTCAAACAATAAAATGCAAAAAATAAATACATACCTTGCAATTTGCAAAGAGATGGTGCACAAATTCAATAGCAAAGATGAAAGATATTTGGGTGGAGTTTTGAGTTTCTATTCATCAATTATAAATGTGAAGATTCAATTCAGAATTATGAGTTTTTCTACTAATTTTAAAAATGCCGGCATTTTTAGAGAACTGTACAGGATTTCACAATATGCATCGATTTTTGACAGAGAGACCGATGCATATATGATGCCAAAATAAATAGCATCGGTTTTGAAAGTAAACTGATGCTATGATTATCATAGACTTTAGTTTATATATACATCGGGTTCAGTAATCAATCGATGATTCATTTTTTGAAAACTTTTCGGCCGATTTTAATGTTTTTTCCCGAGGCATGCGCGCGTAATTAAATCTGAATAAGCATCGGGTTTTAAACAGAATCGATGCTCTGGTTTGGTCCCGGGCATCGGTTGTCCTACAACAACTGATGTTGTTTATCTTACAGAAATTTTAGATATTTTTATTATTATTAGAATCGGTTAATGTCATAAGAACCGATGCTTAATGTCTTGAAATTTTTGCTCAGCCACTTATGATAACCTTTATTCCCGCGAATGGGCACGTAATTAAGTTTGAATAGGCATTGGTTCTAATAGGAACCGATGCCCGTAGTTGGTTATAGGCATCGGTTGCTCTGCACGAACCGATGCTCATATATTTTTTGGGTTTATATTCTATTATAGGCATCGGTTGATGTTCGGCAACCGATGCATATTGATTTTTCGGGATTATATAGGCATCGGTTGTTTGACCAAGACCGATGTCTATTTATTTTAATGAAATTTTTTGGTAATCTTATTATTATATGCATCGGTTGTTTACAAACAATCGATGCTATTAATTTATAGGCATCGGTTGTCAAAATACAACCGATGCATACAACTTTTATTTATTACAAAAGAAACCCGCGCGACTATAGGCATCGGTTTTGGGATTAAAACCGACGCCTATAACTTTTTTTAATTACAAAAAGACCCCGCGCGACTATAGACATCAGTTTTTGACGTTAACCGACACCTATAACCCTATTTCGATGGCGTTTTTTGTAGTAGTGATTGGAAGTTAATGGTAATGAAAGGGTTGAGATCACTTACACGTATTTAAAATTTTACTTATATATATATATATATATAAGTAAAATTTTAAATACGTGTAAATGATCTCAACCCTTTCATTACCTTTAACTTCCCATCGTTGATTTAAATCTATTTTTTAGAAAAATCATAATTTATACCATTAAGCTTCACTACATAGTATAGAAACAGTCAAATACAGTCATCATGAAATAAGAATATTTATTAACAAACATTCTCAATATAAAAGTGCGTTAATAAATTTTTTTAGTAAGAGACGAATTAAACATATTTTGAGTTCAAAATTAAAAATAAACTAATATTAATCCAGTATATGAATTATAGTCATTCCAAGTTTCAATAGGAAATTTATCTAGTTGTGTTATGCGTGTCTAGAATTAACTGAATATCCGAATTTAAAATCGGTATGGAGAACTGAATATTAAATTAAAATCTATATGGAGAATTTATTATTTTTGAGAAAATTAAATATATATACTTTTACCTATAATGATTTTTTCTAGGATGAACATTTTGTTATATTCAACCTCCTTAATTGTTTTATCAATTAATTATTTATTTTGGAACATTTTATTGTATTAAACCTTAATTTTTTTTATTATTTACTTGTTCATCAATTGTTTTATTCAAATAGATCTTTTAGATCCGTTTTAGTCTTCTTTTTTATTGGAATATGGATGAATCGAGAATAGTATACTTACTTAGGATGAACATTTTATTATATTAAACCTCAAGATCTTAGATTCTTTTTTCAATTATTTACCTATTTATTTATTCGGTTGTTGAAATAGGAAAGGTTTTTCTTATCAACGTATTTATTTATTCGGTGGTTGAATTAGGAATCAGGGTGTTTTATTCAAATAAATCTTTTTTACATATGTGTTGATTTTGTTTTTATATTGCAAATAAGAGAGAGGAAGGAAAATAAATCTTTTAGATATATGTTAATTTTATTTTTATGTTGGCAATAGACGATAGAAAATTTAATCAAATAAATCATTTAGATCTGTTGTTAGTTTTGTTTTTATGTCTAGAATAAGAAAGAGGAAGGAAAATTTAGGTTTATTTATTATTTATTCAATCAGGTGTTGAGATGGTATTTATTTAGCAAATATTTTTTTATCAATTATTTACGTATTTATTTATTTGATTGTTGAATTAGGAATCGAGTGTTTTATTCAAATAAATCTTTTACATATTTGTAGATTTTGTTTTTGAGTAAGTCTCCTGTGAGACCGGTCTCACAGTATGAGACCACTTTTTATCCAAAACCAATCACCAGACCCATTTTCAATCTACCCACCCATTGATCTAATCACCCACCCGCTTTTACGTTATACAAAAAGAAGAAAAAATATTGTCTCCCACACAATTTATCCACGTGAGCTGCCCTTCAACTTATGGGTGCAATAATACTTGCACTAATGCACCGGAGCCCATCATAACTATAAATTTAAGCATGGTTGGGCGATAGTATAATATTAGGATGGTTGGCCCATTGTGAAGTCCTCTTATTGCACCTATTTTTGTCAAATGCTTTAACACACAAATTTCTAATTATTCATCCCCATTTTTCACATTTATATATGTTTTTTATTTATTAATTTGTTCATCTTTCTTTGTGCATCAGGTCTCATAGAAACCACAAATCAAGTAATGATATTTGGAGGCTGATTGAAATTACACTAGAAGAGGCTAGAAAATGAGTTTGGATTTTGATTTGACATCCAACGAGCAATACCTGTAGTGATAATGATCGTCATGTTACAAGATTCGTGTGCATATTATGTGGGCCAGTAACTCAAATGGTATCATAAATTATGTATGTACAAAGCTTCGACACACTTACATATAGCATATAAGAGAATAAAGAGCGTTTCGACTTACGGGTGCAATAATACCAACACTAATACACTGGATCCAATCAAAACTCTGAAGTTAACTGTGCTTGGGCGAGAGTAGTGCTAGGGTGGGCCACCCCTTGAGAAGTCCACATCTTGAACCCATTTTTGTGACATTCCATCGTAACATGCTCATTACCAATTGTTCATCTCTTATTTTACAATTTATTATATTTTCATATTTATACTTTTCATCATTTTTCTTAGTTCATTAAGTTTCATTGAAAGCAAAAATCATGCAATTATACCTAGAGACAGTTCGAAATGATGCTCGAACATGGAAAAGGGGCCGGAACAGGCCCAAAATAATGATTTTGGGCTTTTATTTGACGTTTAACGTGCAATCCCTATTAGTGATGATGATCATCTTGTTACGAGATTTGTGTGCACATTCTTTGGGCCTTAAAATTTTATGAATGTATAAAGATTTTATGTAGTCACATGAGGCATATAAGAGAATAAATAGCGTCTCGACTTACGGGTGAAATAATACTCGCACTAATGCACTAGATCCCATCATAACTATGAATTTAAGCACGGTTGGGCAAGAGCATAGTATTAGGATGGGTGACCCATTATGAATTCCTCGTCTTGCACACATTTTTGTCACATGTCGTTGTAAAATACACATTTCTAATTATTCATCTCCATTTTTGACATTTATTTATCTTTTTTGTTTATTATTTTGTTCGTCTTTCTTTGTGCATCAGGTCTCATAGAAAGCACAAATCATGTAATGATCATTGGAGGCTGGTTGAGATTATGCCAAAAGAGGCTCCTAAATGAGTTTGGATTTTGATTTGACGTCCAACGGGCAAACCTATAGGTGATGATGATCGTTATGTTAAGATTTATGTGCATATTTTTTGGGCCTGTAACTCAAACTGGATCAAAAATTATGTATATAAAAATCTTCGACCAACTTACATGTAGCATATAAGAGAATAGAGTGTTTCAACTTACGGGTGCATAAATACTAGCACTAATACCACAAATCTAATCAAAAATCTAAAGTTAACCATGCTTAGGTTAAATTAGTAATAGGATGGATGACCCCTTGAGAAGTCCTCATCTTGCACTAGTTTTTGTCACAAGCCATCGTAACAAGCTCATTACCAATTGTTCAACTCTTATTTTATAATTAATTATCTATTTTTATTTATCATTTTGTTCTTCTTTGATTGTGCATCAGGTCTCATAGAATGCACAAATCATGTAATGGTTGTTGGAGGCTAATGAAATTACCCAGAAGATGCACAAAATGAGTATGGATTTTGGTTTTTACGTCCAATAAGAAATACCTGTAGATGATGATGACCGTCATGTTACAAGATTTGTGTGCATATTCTATGGGCTCATGAATCAAACTTGATAAAAAATTATGTATGCACAAAGCTTCGACACACTCACATGCGGAATATAATAGAATAAATAAGGTTTCGACTTACAGGTGCAACAATACTAACAGTAATACACCAGATCCAATCAAAAATCTTATGTTAACTGTGCATGGACGAAAGTACTACTAAGATGGGTGAACTCTTGAGAAGTCCTCATCTTGCACTAATTTTTGTCACATATCGTCATAACAAGCTCATTACCAATTATCTAGCTCTTAATTTATAATTATTTATCTTTTTTTATTTATAATTTTGTTCGTCTTTCTTTGTTCATCATGTCTCATAGAAAGAACAAATCATTTAATGATCGTTGGAGGCTGGTTGAATTACGCTGGAACAAGCTCAAAAAGGAGTTTGGATTTTGATTTGATGTCCTATGGTCAATAAATGTAGGTGATGATGATCGTCATATTACAATATTCGTGTGCATATTCCGTGGGCCCGTAATTAAAACTGCATCATATATTATGTATGCACAAAGATTCTACACACTCACATGTGCCATATAAGAGAATAAAGAACATTTCGACTAAAGGGTGTAATAATAACAACTTTAATAAACCGAATACAATCAAACTCTGAAGTAAACCGTGCTTTGGCGACATTAGTATTAGGATGGGTCACTAATTTATTCATTTTTGTGTGTGTTTTTTGTATGTTTTTGCATTTTAGTTTGTGTGATTTTATGGGTTTTGAGGTTCTTTTATTCGTATTTTTCTTCTTTTTAGTATTTCGTGTTTTTATTTCGTTTATTATGTTTTGTGCTTAATTTCGCAGATTGCAGCTTAATTGCGCTAAATTTTCTCTATTAGTAGTGGAACGAGCTGAAGAACGCTGTTAAAATGAAGCATTTAAGGATTCTTGAATTGAAGAATTGGAATGACGACAAGAAAACGAGTTTTCCGGCAAAAATTGGAAACTTTTGGAAACTGCCAAGTTTTCTAGAACGGTCAGATTCTGGAACCGTTCTAGTAGCCCGACGCTGCCGAGATAGCCCGCCCACGTCACTCGACCCCGCGCCGACGCTACCGACCGCTTCCAGTTTTCTAGAACGGTTAAACGCTGGAACCGTTCTAGTATCCCTGAACGCATTTTTGACTCATTTTTAGGGTTTCTTGTTGACTAAGACTTGGAATAACTATGAATACCCACCTATAATCCGAGTTTCGGGATGCCTCTGACCCTAAGAACTTATCAAATACATAATCCTAGGGTTTGGAGTCGGATTTAACATAAAAACACGGAGATTGAAGATTCGACGAAAGCGCGTTCCGGAGCCCGTTCGACGTTGCCAACCCGTTTCCATCCGTTTTTTAGCGTGTTTCTGTGGAGAACTCGAATTTATTGCTGCATCTACTACTTTAATAAGTTTCTTATTCCTTTTTCATGTTTTTCAAGCTTTCGTCATAGTTTTCATGCTTAGGAAATTACTTTCAAGTTCATGTTCTTGTCTTCGTTTTTGATTTCGATTTTCGCTGAACGTAATACGTTATTATTTTTCAGTTTTAATTCAGTTTTTATGATCTATGCTTTGATTTTGGAGACTTGGATTGATTGATGATGTTCATGCAATTGAATTATATTATTTTACTCGTTTTTAAGCTTCAAGTTTTTGTTTAATTCATGTTCATTAACTTCATGCATGCGTTTAAAGTTGTTGATTGAGATTTTTATTATGTTTATTATTGTTGGCTAGATCTAATGGGTCTAGAGCCTAGATTCGTCGTGAATCATCAATTGGGTTATCCTAAGAGATCGTGGAAACGAATCGAAGATCTAGAACCCAAGTTTTCTTAAATCGCTTTAAAATATTTTAATTAATTAATTCATAGTTTAAATAAGTTTTAGATATAAATGCTCTTCGTTAAATTAATTTTAGATTTAATTTAATTGTTCTAGTTTAATTAATTTCTATTTTTTAAAAACAATCAAACCAAAACTTGCTTTGATTTGAATTTTAATTGAGCTTTTATTTCGTAGTTTAATTTAAATTTAGGTTTTAATTGGTTTAAATTATATGCTTTCAAGTTTTAAGTTGGTAATTTAGGATTAATTAATTAAGCTTTTTGATTTAAGTTCTTGCATTTTTAATTCTCTCATTTTAATTCGTAGTTGATAATTTTTTAAAAAATCAAAAATTAAACTTGATCGCGTGTTTAGATTACTATTTTTCTTGTTTTCTTATTCGTAAAATCAAGCACCAAAATAGCTTCCGATTGGCTTTCCTCGAGAGATCGACTCGTGTCCAACTTATCACCTACAATAGCTTTGTTCTCTTGCAGACGAGCTTTTTAATTTAAATAAAAAAATAGGTGTAAAAAGTTCGGATCAAAATTCTGGCGCCGTTGCCAGGGAAGGCTGAAGCTGGCGATTTTTGGTGTTTGCTCTTTGTGACTTTTTGTTTCGTTTGTGATTTTTATTTCTTCATTTTTATTTTTCTCTGGTATATTTAATCTCGTTTGTTGAGTGTTGTGTATTCAAGGTACCTAGACAACCAAGACCCGAGACTCAACAAACCAAACTTAAAAAAAAAAAACATGTCGAACTATCAAGCATCTCATTGGTATGGCACTTGATATATTTGTCCTACCCCTAAACCTGTTATTCGTTTGAGTCCAGCAGTGCGAGAATACGATCCTGATGATTTCTACCTCGAGCAACTCCCAGTTTTTCATGGACTTCCAAGTGAGGACCCACTGAATTTCATTCGAGAGTATGTTACCATAACTCAGACGTTCCTGCTTCTTGGCCTATCGATTGGTGAAGTAAAGATGCGACTCTTCATATACACGCTAAAAGATCGGGCACAAACATGGTTGTTGGATTTAGAGCCCGACTCTTTGATATCATGGGATAATATTTACGATCGTTTCATGGAGGCATTCTACTTCCCACAATCCGAGCCTCCAAGCTATCAAAGGGCCCTGCCTTTCTTTTCCTACAATTCGGTCCACGATAACCCTTATGCCGTTCATTTAGATCCTGGTTTTGGTCATCACACCCCAGCTGCATATTACGATTCGAGATATAATGATCCTTATTCTCCTCATGCATTCCATTCTTATAATCCGAACTATGATTCTTATACCACTTCCAACTTAATTCCTTCCTACCCGAGCTATGAAGACTACAAGCCAACTGATCAAATAATGGTGGAGCAGCAAGATCACGAAGCCAAGACCACATTTCAAAAAGGATAAATTTGTGATGTAATGGAGCCCACCTTGGACGTTGAGGATTCAAGCTTGAACGATCATTTTGGAGATATTTGTAGGGAGGAGGTTATTAAAGATTTGGTTGGGATCACTCCCCTTGAGCTAATCGATGAAACTCTAGACGAGAAGGTGGAGGAATTGCCGATGGAGCTTATTGTGGACCTTATATATTCAAGTTTTCTCAATATTTATGCAGGCAATAAGATGAAGATGAATTTGGGAGAAATGCGTACGGAGAATGAAATCAGGGATACGGTGGAGATCACCCCTCTTGCACCTTTGGAAGATGTTATGGACACTAATGACGGGGAGGTGTTGTCATTGGAGGACCCACACGATGATAGAGATGTGCTCGTAATCGATTCTTGTGAGTATAATGACATAACGATGCCGGATTTAGAGACGAGTGAGACTGTTGAGCCGTATGGTGTACCACCCGAAGCTTTAATTGTTAACGAGATAGAGGTTGTGGGTGAATTTTTGGAGAAGGATGCGGTGATCGAGCCTCTTATCGAGGAGGATGTGGAGATCATAGATGAGAGTGCCCCTCTTGTTCTTATCAATGACGTGTTGAATAATGATATAGGTGAGTTACCATTGGAGATCCCGGTGAATGCTGCGAATTCAAGTTTGCTCGATTTATTTGAAGATGGTGTAGAGGATGAGCCAATTTTAGAAGAAGAATTTACTCCTCTTATGCTGGGTGATTTAGACGTCGAGGACAATGCCGAATTCTTCAACCGGGTGACTCGCACGTATTTATAACGATTTTTGGTATATTTAGCTAGTGTTTTAGTTAGATTTGTTGTTAATTTGGGTATAAGTTGGATTGATTGAGCATATTTTTGTATTTATGTATAGCCGACTTATTTTACCACATTTTATGTTTATTTTAGGTATTTTGAAGTTTTTCGTTGTTAAGGTGGACGAATGTGGGCCCGCGAGTGGAGTTTCAAAGAAATTGGGCCCTGATTTGGTATATTACAACTAACACTGGGTCTGTCATCCACATTGGGTTACCCAGTGTCAAAACCCAGTGTTAGAAATCTGGCAGAAAGATCCCTCCGATCGGACTGGGTGACCATCCGATCGGATAAAAGCGTTACAAACTCGGATTTTGTGGAGATTTTCAGTCACGGAAGGGCTATTTGATGGCTACAAAAGGCCAAGAACTCAGCCACATTCAGAGACGAAAATATCACTAGGAATCCATTTGGGAACCAATAATCCCTCGTCCGGTTCGTGACAAACTGGGTCGAGAAGACGATCTCTAACCTCTTGGGGGTGACAACCCATGAGTGTTCTTGAATCTTTTTTCATTCTATTTTCCCTTTTTCTAATTAAAACTTTAGTTTTCAGATTTTAGATAGATTTTAGATTGGCTATCGTTAATCGTTGGAATTGGAGGTTCGTGACWAGCTTCCAAAATCCTAGCGTGGTTCATCTTATCTCRGYAATAGCTGGAGTTGGCKAGGYTTCATCGTAGTGTCGAGATAGAGTTTTCTCACGATTTAGTAAACTCTAAACCTTTCTCTTGTTAATTAGTTGGGTAATTCATGTTAGATGATAATCTTGTGATGTGCTATGATTGAGTTCTTATGAATGATTTGGAGACGAATTGTTTATAGTTGATTAGTTGATTGATATTATCATAATTTGGATGTTTGGATGTTTTGGATGTTATTTGCAATCATGATTAGTTGTTGTCTTGAGGTTGTGGTAGTGAGTTTGTCAATGGTTGTTGATTAGAAATCACAAGTCTAGTGACGGGAATCGTTTAGAACCATCGCTTGGCATCTTCGGACGTTTAATCTACACGTTGGGATTGACAACCCCAACTCGTAGACTAAGTGTTCGACAAAATGCAAAAGCGGTCGTGGAGACGATTCCAAGTCCCTAGACCCCCATTTTATTAATCATTTAAAAATGTTTTCAATTTCGTTTTAGAATTTGTTGTTAAGCTTTTTATAAACTTTAGTTATGTTCTTACATAGAGATTGACGCTCTCTTTGCAAGATTAGTATTTAAATCGCTAGTAGTATAAATCATCGTACTTGATATTACAATTCTCAAAACCCTTTTGTCCGAGTTTTTACATTAGCTTTTTATTATTTTCTCGTTCGTATAAATAAACACAAAAACAACTTCCGATTAGTCTTCCTCGAGAGATCAACTCGAGTTAACTTGCCAAGTCTACAAGTGACCCCGTTCTCTTGCGGGTGAACTAAAACCCTTTCAAAAGTAGACGTGCACTGTTTAACTGGATTTTAATTTTGAAAGGAACACAAAAGTTCGGCTCAAAATTTGGCGTCGTTGCCGGGGAAGGCTAAAGGTTGTAATTTTTGTGTTTGTTCTTCGTGATCTTTGTTTGTGTATTTATTGGTTTTGTTTGTGTTTCGTGTTCGTTTGTGATTTTTCTTTTTGTTCATTTTTGTTATTATCCACCGGTGCGTTTGATCTAGTGTGTTGAGTGTTGTGTATGCAAGGTACCTCGACACCAAGGCCGAGTTTCAACAAACCGTTTCAAAAAAAGAGAGAGAAGAATGTCTAACCCGTACGCTTGTTTTGATCTTCAACCGACCACTCAATGGAGTCAAGCGATGCAAGAATATGATCCGGATGAGTTCTACTATGAGCAACTCCCGGTATTTTATGGGCTCGCGAGTGAGGATCCATTTAATTTCATCCAAGAGTACGAGGTCATTACCCGAACGTTCCCTCTTTTAGGCCTTACGATGGATGAGTTGAAGGTGCGACTCTTCCTCTACAAGTTGAAGGGTCGGGCAAGAAAATTATTTATGCATTCAGAACCCGATTCCTCGGGGACGTGGGAGGAACTATACAATTGGTTCATGGAGACATTCTATTCGCCTGAGTGGGATACATCTTCAAATTCATACACTTCAAGACACAAAAGGATCAATGAATTGACCAGAGAGATAGAATCCCTGAAAGCTAAGCTAGCAAGTCGAGCCTTATCGAAGAAGGAAATTGAAGAATGTGATCGTTGCGGATCACGATGGCATTTGACGAATGCATGTCGAGTGATATTTGACGAAAAGCCATAGGAGGAAGCTTCATTCATTTAGAACTACTCAAGCTATGACTCTTGTGCACTTTTCGGCTCAAATCCCTACTACCCAAGATATGAAGACTATACTCTACCTTTTCCTCCCGACCACTACCAACAAATCCACTATCATCCCAATGCCCCACTCGATAATGATTCTTACTCAGTCACCTGTGATGAAGTGGAGCAGCATATGTCTTACGAGCTGCAAACTTTTGATGTAGTGGAGCCCACCTTGGAGTTTGGTGATTCAAGATTGAATGCTTGTTTGGGAGAGTTGTGTGAGGAGATGGAGATTGAGTAATTGGTTGAGATCGCCTCTTTTGTGATTGATTATGAAGTTTTGGGTAATAGTCTAGGGTGTTGCCATTGGAGGTTCCGTGTGAGGATATTGGCGACTCGGACTTACTTACTCTTTGTGGAGATGTTGGAATTGCTTTACCGGAATTGGAGGAGGTTGTGTCTGTTGAGCCGCATTGCATTCTATCCAATGCTTTGACCAATCTTAATGTTGAGGCGGTAGAAGAGGCAATCGAGAAGGAGTTTTGGACGGTCAATGATTATTCCTTCTGTTCGGCCGATCTCTTAGTTATTCTAGCGACCGAGCATTGTCCCACACTCAGGCTGACTTTCGATCTATTATTGGTTATCGATTACTCACGTTTTTGACCGCCAAAGCCGGTTGAAGTTTTTATTTCTCTAATCATGGGACCTGATCGCCGTGCCCACCTTGATGATCTTCATTACACGCTCTTACTCTTGGAGAACACTAATGCGTGGCACGATCGTCATTTATTTCTGGATCCTGGATAACATCACCTTTATAAGTCGTCGAGCAAAAGACGTTAAAGATTTCACTTCTTGGGAGGTAACCCAAGTTTTTGTTAATTTTGTCCATAATTATGTTTATTTTATTTTTCTTATTTTATTTTTGTACATATTTTTGTTCATGATTAACTTGAGTAAAAAAAAATGGAAATTAAGGGTGCTTAAGTTCATAAGAGCATCTAGATGTTAAAAAATAAAGCCTATTTATAAAGGCAAATATTCGGGTTTTAGGGTTAGAAATAGCCTTAGCTATAAAAGGCTTAAGATAATGGTATATGGTTGTTTGGGAAGAATGAGGAGCAAAATTATGCTCTATGCTTAAAATTTTTAGATTGAGTGAGTTATTGATTGCGTTTGTTCGCAAGTTAGCCACACATCTTTATATATGACATACCTTACCAAAGAGCCTACATTACAACCCTAGAAAGTCCTAATCCGATTCTTGATTAAATGTGCACACATATGCAATGTACGAGTCTTTTATTTTCACGAGTCGTTGAATGCATTTTTGTTGATCCGAGCGTATACACTTACCTTTTGAAAAACACGAGCGAATGAGTGCACAATGATATATTTCCCTTTTGTGAGGACGCATTCTTTCGATTTCAAGGTGAAAAGGTAACACGAGCTTAGCTTAAGAGTTTTCGACAAAAGTGTTTATATTTGCAAAACTATATTGTATGCACAACATGACTCTTTGATCTAGCTACTTTCATGCTTACGTGGTTTTGATTCTTTCGTTTGTTCGAGGACGAACAAACCAATAAAGCATGGGGTGGTTGACTCGCACGTATTTGTCACGATTTTTGGTATATTTGGCTAGTGTTTTAGTTAGATTTGTTGTTAATTTTGGGTATAAGTTGGATTGATTGAGCATATTTTTGTATTTATGTATCTCCGACTTATTTTACCACATTTTATGTTTATTTTAGGTATTTTGAAGTTTTTCGGTGTTAAGGTGGACGAATGTGGGCCCGCGAGTGGAGTTTCAAAGAAATTGGGCCCTGATTTGGTATATTACAGCTGACACTGGGTCTGTCATCCACACTGGGTTACCCAGTGTCAAAACCCAGTGTTAGAAATCTGGCAGAAAGATCCCTCCGATCGGACTGGGAGACCATCCGATCGGATAAAAGCGTTACAAACTCGGATTTTGTGGAGATTTTCAGTTACGGAAGGGCTATTTGATGGCTACAAAAGGCCAAGAACTCAGCCACATTCAGAGACACGAAAAATAATCACTAGGAATCCATTCAGGAACCAATAATCCCTCGTCCGGTTCGTGACAAACCGGGTCGAGAAGACGATCTCGAACCTCTTGGGGATGACAACCCATGAGTGTTCTTGAATTATTTTTCATTCTATTTTCCCTTTTTCTAATTAAAACTTTAGTTTTCAGATTTTAGATAGATGTTAGATTGGCTATCGTTAATCGTTGGAATTGGAGGTTCGTGACAAGCTTCCAAAATTCCTAGCGTGGTTCATCTTATCTCTGGAATAGCTGGAGTTGGCAAGGATTCATCGTAGTGTCGAGATAGAGTTTTCTCACGATTTAGTAAACTCTAAACCTTTCTCTTGTTAATTAGTTGGGTAATTCATGTTAGATGATAATCTTGTGATGTTTTTATGATTGAGTTCTTATGAATAATTTGGAGACGAATTGTTTATAGTTGATTAGTTGATTGATATTATCGTAATTTGGATGTTTGGATGTTTTGGATGTTATTTGCAATCATGATTAGTTGTTGTCTTGAGGTTGTGGTAGTGAATTTGTCAATGGTTGTTGATTAGAAATCACAAGTCTAGTGCCGGGAATCGTTTAAAACCATCGTTGTGGGCAACCCACGATGGCATTTGACGAATGCATGTAGAGTGATAAATGCATACAACATCGTTGTGGACAATATAAATTTTGATGAATTTTTAGAGGAGGAAAGTTATGCCACCCGAGCCGTTAATGGATTTTAATTTTGAGATGGTGGACGAAATAATTGAGAAGGATTCAAGTCCCTTATGCCCGTACATAGATTTTAATATTTTTCAAAATGAGGGGGATATGGAGAATGTTAAGGAGTTCATTAAGTTCGAAGGATTTGTCGTTTGTTCGATGGATCACTTGATTTTGCCAAAATAGAAGATCGCCCTGCACCCCAATTTACGTTTGACATGTTCGTGGTGATCAACTATTCGCTTTTCCGACCCCCGAAGCGAGTTGATGTTTGTGTTCTACGACTTGCTTACCGTGCTTGCCTTGGTGGTTTAAATCGCCCATGCCTACTCTTAGAGAACACTAAGGCATGGCACGATCGTCACTTATTTCTGGATCCAGGATAGCATCGTCCATGGAAGATGTCAAGATATTGATGTTAAACGAGCGCTTCCTTGGGAGGCAACCCAAGCTATTTATCATTTACTTTTTCTTGTTTGTTTTCTTTGTTTCTTTTATTTCAGGAATCTTTCCCCTTTGCAACCCTTTGGACATTTTTGGATGTTCGACTCGTCACCACAAGCGCGATTTCAGGGGAGTTTCTCTTTCTCTTACCTTTTTCCATACTTCGTTTGATTTTTCCTTTTATACAATGTGGGCATTGTATGGTTTAAGTGTGGGGGGGAGGATTGTCTTTGGTTTAAAAATATATTTGCATGCTTGCATGTGGTTGATTTGAGTCGTGTGTATTTATATTGACTGGAACCTTGACGAAGTTGACGTGGTTAGATGCTTTGGTTAGGATATTTAGACTTTCATTCGAACAATAGTGTAATTGTGGGGAATGAAGTGTGAAGAATCTATGAAGTTTTTTGTCCTCTGTTCTATTCTTGTTTCGTTCTTAAGAGTCGAATACTCTCTACTAGCCCCGTTTTCAAATACCCTCTATAGGATATTGTGTAATTTTTATTTTTATTTTTGGAGACGTTAAAACTCCATGTGCGGAATCGAAAGAATGTTATTAGTTGCACTTAGCAACGTGAGATTGGAGTCAATGAACTCTCATTTTTGTAATTCATGCTCGTACCTCATTACTATGGGTACCACCACAAAAAAAAAAAAAAAGTACAAGAAGAGAAATCCTTGTACATGAAAAAAAAGAAGAAAAAAAGAAAAAAAAATGAAATAATAAGTACAAGAAGAGAAAGCCTTGTACAAGTGAAGTCCTTATTTTTATTTTTAGATTTTATTGTTAAAGAGGTGTATAGAAGACTAGGTTAGTCGGGTGCCGACTTAGCGGTTTGATCATGGATAGACTTTGGCCGAGGTATGGATGGAGGACGTACATGGAGGGCAACTCATTACTTTTAGGAGTTCGGAAGTTTGTCTAAATCTCTTATCTCAACGTTATCGTGTCGTCCTTTTAGTTGAACTTCCAAGTCAATTTAATGAATTAACTTCTTGAATCATTTGAATGCATTAGTACTTAGTTCATTGGGTAGTTAGCTTTTTCTTGTCTACGTTTAGATTTGATTTTGCTTGAGGACAAGCAAAAGGCTAAGTGTGGGGGGTTGATTTGAGTATTTTTGTGTGTGTTTTTCGTATGTTTTACATTTTAATTTGTGTGATTTTATTGGGTTTTTAGGTTCTT
>BMAC01000688.1:14073-54515 GCA_014905375.1 Phtheirospermum japonicum | reverse complement strand
TTGGATAAATGTGGTAATTGTTTGTTGAGTTGTGCAGAAAAAGTGTGGAAAATGATGCTTTTCCAAGACATCCGATCGGATGAGAGAAAATGACCGATCGGACAAAGCACATTGGACTGCTTGTCCGACCGGATGAGAGAAATTGACCGCTGATCGAACAAAGCACACTGGACTGCTGTCCGACCGGATGACCGGTCGGACAAAACACACTGGAAATTAGTTGGGTAATTCATGTTAGATGATAATCTTGTGATGTTTTATGATTGAGTTCTTATGAATAATTTGGAGACGAATTGTTTATAGTTGATTAGTTGATTGATATTATCGTAATTTGGATGTTTGGATGTTTTGGATGTTATTTGCAATCATGATTAGTTGTTGTGTTGAGGTTGTGGTAGTGAATTTGTCAATGGTTGTTGATTAGAAATCACAAGTCTAGTGCCGGGAATCGTTTAAAACCATCGTTGTGGCAACCCACGATGGCATTTGACGAATGCATGTAGAGTGATAAATGCATACAACATCGTTGTGGACAATATAAATTTTGATGAATTTTTAGAGGAGGAAGTTATGCAACCCGAGCCGTTAATGGATTTTAATTTTGAGATGGTGGATGAACTAATTGAGAAGGTTTCAAGTCCCTTATGCCCGTACATAGATTTTAATATTTTTCAAAATGAGGGGGATATGGAGAATGTTAAGGAGTTCATTAAGTTCGAAGGATTTGTCGTTTGTTCGATGGATCACTTGATTTTGCCAAGATAGAAGATCGCCCTGCACCCCAATTTACGTTTGACATGTTCGTGGTGATCAACTATTCGCTTTTCCGACCCCCGAAGCGAGTTGATGTTTGTGTTCTACGACTTGCTTGCCGTGCTTGCCTTGGTGGTTTAAATCGCCCATGCCTACTCTTAGAGAACACTAAGGCATGGCACGATCGTCACTTATTTCTGGATCCAGGATAGCATCGTCCATGGAAAATGTCAAGATATTGATGTTAAACGAACGCTTCTTGGGAGGCAACCCAAGCTATTTATCATTTACTTTTCTTGTTCGTTTTCTTTGTTTCTTTTTATTTCAGGAATCTTTCCCCTTTGCAACCCTTTGGACATTTTTGGATGTTCGACTCGTCACCACAAGCGCGATTTCAGGGGAGTTTCTCTTTCTCTTACCTTTTTCCATACTTCGTTTGATTTTTCCTTTTATACAATGTGGGCATTGTATGGTTTAAGTGTGGGGGGGAGGATTGTCTTTGGTTTAAAAATATTTGCATGCTTGCATGTGGTTGATTTGAGTCGTGTGTATTTATATTGACTGGAATCTTGACGAAGTTGACGTGGTTAGATGCTTTGGTTAGGATATTTAGACTTTCATTCGAACAATAGTGTAATTGTGGGGAATGAAGTGTGAAGAATCTATGAAGTTTTTTGTCCTCTGTTCTATTTTTGTTTCGTTCTTAAGAGTCGAATACTCTCCACTAGCCCCGTTTTCAAATACCCTCTATAGGATATTGTGTAATTTTTATTTTTATTTTTTGGAGACGTTAAAACTCCATGTGTGGAAGCAAAGAATGTTATTAGTTGCACTTAGCAACGTGAGATTGGAGTCAATGAACTCCCATTTTTGTAATTCATGCTCGTACCTCATTACTATGGGTACCACCACAAAAAAGAAAAGAAAAAAAAAGTACAAGAAGAGAAATCCTTGTACATGAAAAAAAATGATGAAAAAAGAAAAGAAAAGAAATAATAAGTACAAGAAGAGAAAGCCTTGTACAAGTGAAGTCCTTATTTTTATTTTTAGATTTTATTGTTAAAGAGGTGTATAGAAGACTAGGTTAGTCGGGTGCCGACTTAGCGGTTTGATCATGGATAGACTTTGGCTGAGGTATGGATGGAAGACGTACATGGAGGGCTACTCATTACTTTTAGGAGTTCGGAAGTTTGTCTAAATCTCTTATATCAGCGTTATCGTTTCGTCCTTTTAGTTGAACTTCCAAGTCAATTTAATGAATTAACTTCTTGAATCATTTGAACATTAGTACTTAGTTCATTGGGTAGTTAGTTTTTTTTTCTTGTCTACGTTTAGATTTTATTTTGCTTGAGGACAGGCAAAAGGCTAAGTGTGGGGGGGTTGATTTATTCATTTTTATGTGTATTTTTCGTATGTTTTTGCATTTTAATTTGTGTGATTTTATGGGTTTTGAGGTTCTTTTATTCGTATTTTCTTCTTTTTAGTATTTCGTGTTTTTATTTCGTTTATTATGTTTTGTGCTTAATTTCGTAGATTGCAGCTTAATTGCGCTAAATTTTCTTTATTAGTAGTGGAGCGAGCTGAAGAACGCTGTTAAAATGACGCATTTAAGGATGCTCGAATTGAAGAATTGGAATGACGAGAAGAAAATGAGCTTTCCGGCGAAAATTGGCAACTTTTGGAAACTGCAGGTTTTCTAGAACGGTCGGATTCTGGAACCGTTCTAGTAGCCCGACGCTGCCGAGACAGCCCGCCCACGTCGCTCGACCCCGCGCCGAGCGCTGCCGATGCTTCCAGTTTTCTAGAACGGTTAAACTCTGGGACCGTTCTAGTATCCCTAAACGCGTTTTTGACTCGTTTTTAGGGTTTCTTGTTGACCAAGACTTGGAATAACTATAAATACCCACCTATAATCCGAGTTTCAGCATGCCTATGACCCTAAGAACTTACCAAATACATAATCCTATGGTTTGGAGTCGGATTTAACACAAAAATGCGGAGATTGAAGATTCGACGAAAGCGCGTTTGTTGCCAACCCGTTTCCGTCCGTTTTTTAGCGTGTTTCTGTGGAGAACTCGAAGTTATTGCTGCATCTACTACTTTTAATAAGTTTCTTATTCCTTTTTCAAGTTTTTCAAGCTTTCGTCATAGTTTTCATGCTTAGGATATTACTTTCAAGTTCATGTTCTTGTCTTTATTTTTTATTTCGATTTTCGCTGAACGTAATACGTTATTATTTTTCTATTTTAATTCAGTTTTTATGATCTATGCTTTATTTTGGAGAATTGGATTGATTGATGGTGTTCATGCAATTGAATTATATTATTTTACTCGTTTTTAAGCTTCAAGTTTTCGTTTAATTCATGTTCATTAACTTCATGCATGCGTTTAAAGTTGTTGATTGAGATTTTTATTATGTTTATTATTGTTGGCTAGATCTAATGGGTCTAGAGCCTAGATTCGTCGTCAACCATCAATTGGGTTATCCCAAGAGATCGTGGAAACGAATCGAAACTCTAGAACCCAAGTTTTCTTAAATCGCTTTAAAATATTTTAATTAATTAATTCATAATTCAAATAAATTTTAGATATAACTGCTCTTTGTTAAATTAATTTTAGATTTAATTTAATTATTCTAGTTTAATTAATTTCTAGTTTTTAAACCAAAACTTGCTTTGATTTGAATTTTAATTGAGCTTTTAATTCTTGCGTCTTTATTTCGTAGTTTAATTTAAATTTAGGTTTTAATTGGTTTTAATTATATGCTTTCAAGTTTTAAGTTGGTAATTTAGGATTAATTAACTAAGATTTTTAATTTAAGTTCTTGCGTTTTTAATTCTCTCGTTTTAATTCGTAGTTGATAATTTTTAAAAAAAAATCAAAAATTAAACTTGATCGCGTGTTCAGATTAGTATTTTTCTTGTTTTCTTGTTCGTAAAATCAAGCACCAAAATAGCTTCTGGTTGGCTTTCCTCAAGAGATCGACTCGTGTCCAACTTATCACCTACAATAGCTCCATTCTCATGCGGACGAGCTTTTTAATTTAAATAAAAAAATAGGTGTAAAAAGTTCGGATCAGTCACCCCTTAAGAAGTCCACATTTTGAACCCATTTTTGTCACATGCCGTCATAGCATGCTCATTACCAATTATTCAGCTCTTATTTTATAATTTATTATATTTTAATATTCATCATTTTCTTCATTTTTCTTTGTTCATTAGGTTTCATCAAAAGCACAAATCATGCGATTATAGCTAGAGACAGTTCGAAATGATGCCCGAACAGGGAAAATGGGCCGGAATAGGCCCAAAATAATGATTTTAGGCTTTGATTTGACGTTGAATGTGCAATCCCTATTAGTCATGATAACCATCTTATTACAACGTTTGCGTGCACATTCTTTGGTCCTCGTAACTCAAACCGGATAAAAATTTATTAATGTATGAAGCTTCGACGTACTCACATGTGGCATATTAGAAAATAAATAGCGTCTCAACTTACGAGTGCAATAATACTCGCACTAATACCCAGGATCCCATCATAACTATGAATTTAAGCACGGTTGGGCAAGAGCATAGTATTAGGATGGGTGACCCATTATGAATTCCTCGTCTTGCACACATTTTTGTCACATGTCGTTGTAAAATACACATTTCTAATTATTCATCTCCATTTTTGACATTTATTTATCTTTTTTGTTTATTATTTTGTTCGTCTTTCTTTGTGCATCAGGTCTCATAGAAACCACAAATCATGTAATAATCATTGGAGGTTGGTTGAAATTACGCTGAAAGAGGCTCAAGATTGAGTTTGGGTTTTGATTTGATGTCGAACAGGCAATACCTATAGGTGATGATGACCGTCATGTTACAACATTTATTTGCATATTCTATGGGCCCGTAACTCAAACTGGATCAATAATTATGTATGTAAAAATCTTTGACACACTTACATGTGGCATATAAGAGAATAGAGCATTTCAAATTACGTGCATAAATACTAGCACTAATACACTAGATCTAATCAAAAATCTGAAGTTAACCGTGCTTCATCGATAGTAGTACTAGAATGGGTGACCCCTTGAGAAGTCCTCATCCTCCACTCATTTTTGTCACATTCTTTCGTAACATGCTCATTACCAATTATTCAGCTCTTATTTTACAATTAATTATATTTTAATTTATATTATTTTGTTCGTCTTTCTTTGTGCATTAGGTTTCATTGAAATCATAAACCATGCGATTATTGCTAGAGACGGGTTGAAATGATGCCCGAACATAGAAAATGGGCTGGAACAAGCCAAAAAGTTGGTTTTGGGTTTTGATGTGACGTTTCACGAGCAACCCCTATAGGTGATGAGGATTGTCTTATTATGAGGTTTGCATGTACATTCTATGGGCCTCGTAACTCAAATCGGATAAAAATTTATGAATGTATGAAGCTTCAACGTATTCACATATGGCATTGAAGATAATAAAGATCATTTCGACTTACGAGTGCAACTGTACTTGCACTAATGCATCGGATCCCATCATCAGTCCAAATTTAAGTATTGTTGGTCAAGAGTTAAGTATTAGGATGGGTGACCCATTATGAAGTCATCGTCCTGCACCCATTTTTGTCACATGCCATCATAATACACACATTTCCAGTTATTCATCTCTATTTTTTACAATTAATTATCTTTTTTTATTTATCATTTTTTTTATCTTTGAGAATAAATTCATATAGAAAGTTCAAATCATGCGTTAATGGATGGAAACAGGTTGAAATGAACTCGGAACATGGAAAATGGGCACAAAAGGTTTTAAAAATTTATTTTGGACTTTAATTTGATGTCCAATGGGAAATCCCTAATGGTGATGATGATTGTCCTGTTAGGAAGTTTGTGTGCATATTTTGTGGGCTCTGTAACTTAAATCAAATCAAAAATTATGCATATAGGAAGTTTTGACTCAATCACATTGGCGTATAAGAGAATAAAGAACGTCTCGACTTACGGGCATGATCATACAATCACTAATGCTCCAGATCCCAACAAACACTAAAGTTAAGCATTCTTAGGGGAGAGTAGTACTAGGATGGGTTACCCCCTGGGAAGTCCTCGTGTTGCACCCCCTTTTTCTCAAGTGTCGTCGTAACTTGCAACTTTCCAATTACTAAGCTCCTTTTTATACAATTAATTATCTCTTTTTTATTTATCATTTTATTCATCATTCTTTATGCATCAGTTCTTTTAGAAAGTTCAAATCCTATGATGATTGATGGAGACGGGTCGAAGTGACACTGGAACATATAAAATGGGCCCGAATAGTCCCAAAGCAGATGATTTTGGGCTTTAATTTGACATCTAGTGGGAAAGACCTATTGGTGGTGATGATCGTCCTGTTACAAGGTTTCCGTGCATATGTTGCAGACACTATAACTCAAACCTGATCAAAAGTTGTGCACGTACAAAGCTTTGAGGCACTCACATTGGCATATAAGAGAATAAAGAGCATTTTGACTTACGGGTGTAATACTAGCAACGCTAACACATCGAAAATTATTAGAACTCCGAAGTTAAGCATGCTTTGTGTGAGTAGTACCAGGATGGGCGACCCTTTGAGAAATCCTCATCCTGCACTTATTTTTGTCATAAACCGTCGTAACACGCACATTTATAATTACTCAGCTCTTTTTGTACAATTAATTATCTTTTTATTATTTATCATTTTGTTTGTCTTTCTTTTTTCACTTAGGTTCATAGAAAGTAAATATCATGCGATGATTACAGGAGGTGGGTTGAATTTATGCCCGAACGTGGAAAATGGGTTAGAATAGGCCCAAATATGATTTTGGGCTTTGATTTAACATCTAACGAGCAATACCTATAGGTGATGATGAATGTCTTGTTACGAGGTTGTGTGTAATTCATGTGGGCCTTGTGACTCTATACGGATAAAAGGTTATGAATGTATGAAGCTTCTACATACTCACTATTGACATATAAGAGAATAAAAAAGCATTTTGAATTATGGGTGCAATCATACTCACACTGATGCCCCGGATCCCATCAGAACTCCGAAGTTCAGCATGGTTGGGTGAGAGTAGTATTAGGATGTGTGACCAATTGGGAATTCCTCAAGTTGCACCCATTTTTGTCCCATGTCATCGTAAGAAACACATTACCAATTATTCATGTTCATTTTTTACAATTAATTATCTATTTCTATTTATCATTTTTTTTGTCTTTCTTTGTGCGTCAAGTCTCTTAAAATCATAAATTAAACAATAATTGTTCGAGAGGGGTTAAATTTATGCCAGAAGAGGCCCCATAAGTGATTTTTTGTTTTGATTTGACGTCTAACGAGCACTTCCTGTAGGTGATGATGATCGTCATGTTACAAGGTTTGTGTGCATATTCTACAAGACCGTAACTCAATATGGATAAAAAATTATGAATGTACAAAGCTTCTACACACTCACATGTTGCATATAAGACAATAAAGAGCATTTTCACTTACGGGTGCAACAATACAAGCACTAATACACCGGATCCCATCAGACTCTGAAGTTAAGCGTGCTTGGGCAAGAGAAGTACTAGGGTGGGTGACCCCTTAAGAATTCCACGTCTTGCACCCATTTTTGTCACATGCTGTTGTAACATGCACATTTACAATTATTCAGCTCTTTTTTTACAATTAATTATATTTTATTTTTTTATCATTTTCTTCGTCTTTTTTTGTACATTATGCTTCGTAAAAAGAACAATTCATGCTATTATTGCTAGAGACGGGTCGAAATGATGGTCGAACATGGAAAATGAGCCTGAACAATCCAAAAGAATGATTTTGTGCTTTGATTTAATGTTTAACAAGCAATCCCTATAGGTGATGATATTCGTCTTGTTACGAGGTTTGTGTGCATATTTTGTGGGCTCTGTAACTTAAATCGGATCAAAAGATATGCATATATGAAGTTTGGACTCATTGATATTTGCGTATAAGAGAATTAAAAACATTTTGACGTATGGGTATGATCATACTATCACCAATGCACCAATGCACATGGGAGAGAGTAGCACTAGGATGGGTCGCCTCTTGAGAAGTGGTGTTAGACCCCTTTTTTTTCTAGTGTTATCGTAACATGGCAATTTCCAATTATTAAGCTCCGTGTTGTATACTTATTTTTCTCTTTTATATTTATCATTTTATTTTTTATTCTTTTTGCATCAAGTCTTTTGGAAAGTCCAAATCATGTGATGATGAATGGATATGGGTCAAAATGACGCTAGAACATAGAAAAATGGGCCCGAAAAAGATAATTTTGGGGTTCAATTTGACTTCCAGTGGGCAAGCCTATTAATGATGACGATCATCCTATTACGTGATTTGCGTGCATATGTTGCGAGCGCAGTAACTCTAACCATATTGAAAGTTATGCATGTAGGAAGATTTGACGCACTCACATTGGCATATAAGAGAATAAATAGCATTTTGACTTACGGGTGCAACAATATAAGCACTAATACACCGGATCCCATCAGAGCTCCGAAGTTAAGCCTGATTGGGTGAGAGAAGTAATAGGATGGGTGATCCTTTGAGAAGTCCTCATTTGCACCCATTTCTTTCACATGCCCTAATAACACACACATTACCAATTTTTCACCTCCTTTTTTACAATTAATTAAATTTTATTTATTATTTTATTCATTTAGCTTTGTGTAATTGGTTTTTTAGAAAGCATAAATCATTCAATGATTGTTGGAGATGGGTCGAAAGGATGCTCAAACATGGAACCTGGGCCAGAATCCTAAAAAATGATTTGGGCTTTGATTGGACGTTTAATGACCAATCCCTGTATGTGATGATGACTGTCATTTTATGTGGTTTGCATGCACATTCTCTGGGCCTTGTAACTCAACCTAGATCAAAATTCATGATTTTATGAAGCTTCAACACACTTACATTGGCATATAAGAAAATAAAAACGTTTCAACTTACGGGTGAGATCATACCAGTACTAATGCACAAGATCTGAACTCTAATTTTTAGCGTGCTTGGGCGAGAGTAGTAATAAGATGAGTGAAGCCTCAGGAAGTCCTCGTGTTGCGCCCCTTTTTGTCACGTGTTATTGTAACACGCATATTTCTAATTATTCATCTCCTTTTTTTTACAATTAATTATGTTTTTTTATCACTTTTTCGTCATTCTTTGCACATTGGGTCTCGTAGAAAATGCAGATCATGTGTGATCACTGGAGATACCTCGAAATGATGCCCAAACATAGAAAATAAGTCCGAAAAGGCCAAAAAAAAAGAAGATTTCAGGCTTTTAGTTGACCATCCTATTATGAGGTTCACATGCATATGTTATGGATCACAAGTTATGCATGTACGAATCTTTGACGAGCATTTTGACTTACGGGTGTGACCATACAAGCTCTAACGCACTGGATCCCATCAAAACACCCAATTTAAGAGTTCTTGGGTGATAGTAGTACAAATATTGACCTCTTGGTAAGTCCTCATGGTGCACGCTTTTTTGTCACGTGTCGTTGTAACATGCATATTTCCAATTATTGAGCTCCTTTTTTTTTAAATTAATAATCTATATTTTATCTATCATTTTTTTAGTCAATCTATCCTTCAGGCCTTGTTGGAATTACAAATCCTGCAATGATGGCTGGAGACGGGTCAAAATGACGACAAAACATGGAAAATGGGCCCGCACAAACTAAAAAAAATATTTGGGTTTTGATTTGATGCCCAATGGGTAATCCCTATAGGTGATGACGACCACTTTGTTACAAGGTTTGTGCGCATATTCTATGGGACCGTAACTCAATTGGATCAAAAGTTATGAATGTACAAAGCTTCCATACACTCACATCCATCATATAAGTGAATAAAGAGCATTTCGACTTACGAATGCAATAATACCAGCACTAATGCACCAAATCCCATCAGAACTCTGAATCAATCATGCTTGGGTGAGTGTAGTGTTAGGATTGGTGACCCCTTCGGAAGTTCTCATCTTCCACACATTTTTGAAACATGTTATCGTAACACGCATATCCAATTATCCAGCTCATTTTTTACAATTAATTATCTTTTTTATTTATCAATTAGTTCGTCTTTATTTATGAATCAGGTCTCATAGAATGAACAAAATCATTAGATAGTCGCTGGAGATGGGTCAAAATGATGCCCAAACATAGACAATAGGACCAAAGAGTACTGAAAAAGTTGATTTTGGGCTTTGATCAATGGGAAAGCCCTGTAGGAGATGAAGACTGTCTTGTTATGAGGTTTGTGTTCATATTCTATGAGCTCCATAACTTAAACCAGATCAAAATCTCTGTATGTATGTAGCTTCGAAGCACTCACATGTTTCATATAAGAAAATAAGGAGTGTTTGGACTTACGTGTGTAATCATACCAGCACTAATGCACCATATCCCATTAGAACTCTAAAGTTAAGTGTGTTTGTGCAATAGTAGTATTAGGATGGGCGACCCTTTGGTAATTCCTCGTATTTCACCCATTTTTGTCACATGCCATCGTAACACTCACATTTTCAATTATTCAGCACCATTTTTTACAATTAGTAATCTATTTCTTATTTATCATTTTGTTTGTCTTTCTTTGTGCATCAAGTCATGTACAATGCACAAATCATGCGATTACAGATGGAGACAGGTTGAAATGACGTCGGAACATAGAAAATGGGCCCAAAGAGTCCTGAAAAAGATGATTTTGGTGATGACGATCATCCTATAATGAGGTTTATATGTATATATTGTGGGCCATGTAACTCCAAATGGATAAATAAAATTGTGCATGTATGAAGTTTTGACGCATTCATTTTGACATATTAGATAATAAAGAATGTTTTGATTTACTAGTGCGATCATACTAAAAGTAATGCACTGGATTCCATCAAAACTCCAAAGTTAAGCATGCTTGGGCCAAAGTGCTACTAGGATGGGTGACCCCTTGAGAAGTCCTCGTGTTACACACCTTTTTGTCGTCATATTACACAAATTTCCAATAATTCAGCTACTTTTTTTTACAATTAATTATCACATTTTTTTTATCATTTTATTTATAATTTTTTTTTCATTGGGTATTGTAGAAAAATAAAATCATGTGATGATTTATGGAAATAGGTCTTAATGACACTGAAAAATAGAAAATTATCCTGAATTGGCCCAAAAAATATGATTGTAGGCTTCAATTTGATGTCAACGAGAAAGCCCGGTTGGCTTCAATTTGATGTCAACGAGAAAGCCCGGTTGTGGGCCCAGTAACTCAAACAGAATTAAAAATCATGCATGTACAAAATTTTGATGCACTCACTTTGGCAAATAAGAGAATAAAGAGAGTTTTGACTTACGCGTGTGATCATATCAGCATTAATACATTGGATCCCATTAAAGTTCCGAATTTAAGCGTGCTTGGGCCATATTAGTACTAAGTTGGGACCGAAAAGGCACAGAAAATGATTTTGGGCTTCGATTTGATGTTCAATAGAAAATCCTAGTGGGTGATGATGATCGTCTTGTTACGAGGTTTGCGTGCATATTTTGTGGGCACCGTAACTCAAACTTGATAAAAAGTTGTTAATGTATGACTTCGACGCACTCACATGTTGCATATATGAGAATAAAAGAGCGTTTTGACTTACAGGTGCAATCATGTTAGCACTAATGCACCGGATCCCATCAGAACACCCAAGTTAGGCATTCTTGAGTAGGAGTAGTATTACGATGGGTAATCCCATAAGAGATCCTCGTCTTGCACCCGTTTTTGTCATATGCCGTCATAAAACACACATTTTCAATTATTCAACTCGTTTTTAAAATTAACTATCATTTTTTATTCATCATTTTGCTCATCTTTCTTCGTGCTACAAGTCTCTTAGAAAGAAAAAATCATGCAATGATCGCTGGAGATGGGTCAAAATGACTCTGTAATGTAGATAATGGGACAAAAAAGTCCCAAAAAAGATGATGTTGGGCTTTCACTTCACGTCCGACTTGCAAGCCCTCTAGGTGATAACCATCGTCTTGCTACGAGGTTCGTGTGCATATTTTTGTTGTCCCTGTATCTTAAAATAGATCAAAAGTCGTGAATGTACGAAGATTCAATGCACTCACGTGTGGCATATAAAAGAATAAGAACATTTTGACTTACGGGTGCAATCATACGAGCACTAATGCACCAGATCTTATTATAACTCCAAAGTCAAGAATTTGATGGGCTAGAGTAGTATTAGGATGGAATACCCCTTGGGAAGTCCTCGTCTTTCACCCATTTTTGTCACATGCCGTCGTAACACGCACATTTCATATTATTCGACTTCTTTTTTTAAAATTATATATCTCCTTATTATTTATCATTTTATTCGTCATTCTTTGTGCATTGGCTCTTGTGGAAAGTGGAAATCATTCAATAATGGATGGAGATGGGTTGAAATGATATCAGAACATAGAGAATAGTCCCAAAAAAGATGATTTTGGGTTTTGATTTGATGTCCAGCGGGAAATCCCTATTGATGATGACGATCATATTATTATAAGGTTCACGAGCATATGTTGTGACCCGCGCAATCCAAATTGATCAAAAGTTATGCATGTACGAAGTTTTGACGTAATCACACTTGCATATAAGAGAATGAAGAACGTTTCAACTTATGGGTGCGATCATACCAGCACTAATGCACCAGATACCATTAAATCTCTGAAATTAAGTATGCTTGGGCGAGAGTATTAGTAGGATCGGTGACCCCTTGAGATGTCCTTGTGTTGTAACCCTTTTTGTCAAGTGTCGTTGTAACACGCAAGTTTCTAATTATTCAGATCCTTTTTTTACAATTAATTATCTATATTTTATTCATCAGTATATTTGTCATTCTTTGTGCATCGAGTCTTGTAGAAAGTGAGAATCATGTAATGATTGATGGAACGAGTTGAAATGACGCTAAAACATAGAAAATAGGCTTAAATAGGCCTAAAAGATGTTTTGGGCTTCGATTTGATGTCCTATGGGCAAGACTTATTGGTGATGACGATCATCCTATTATGAGCTTCGTGTGCATATTGTCTTGGTTGTGTAACCGAGTATGGATAAAATGTTATTCATGTACAAAGTTTCAAAGCACTCACTTTAGCTTATAAGAGAATAAAGAATGTTTTGACTTACGGGTGCGATCCTGAACTAATGCACTGAATCCCATCAAAATTCAAGTGTGTTTGGGCCAGAGTAGTACCAGGATGGGTCAAAATGACGGCGGAACATAGAAAATGGGCCCGAATATGGCTGAAAACATGATTTTGGGCTTTTATTTTATGTCCAACAAGCAAACCTTATTTGTGATGATGACCGTCCTATTACATGGTTCACATGCTTATGGTGTGTGTTCTGTAACTCAACCATTATCAAAAATTTTGCATGTACGAAGCTTCGACACACTCATATTGGCATATAAGAGCAATGAGCATTTTGACTTACGGTTGCAACCATACGCTTCTAATGCATCTGATACCATTAGAAATCAAAAGTTAAGCGTTTTTTGGCTAGACTAGTATTAAGGTGGGTGACCCCTTGGGAAGTCCTCGTTTTGCACTCATTTTTGTCATATCTCATCGTAACATACACGTTTTTAATAATTCAGCTACTTTTTTACAAATTACATATCTCATTTTCTTATCATTTTATTCATCATTCATTATGCATCATGTCTTGTAGAAAGTGCAAATCATGAGATAATGGATGAACACAAGTTAAAATGGAGCCAGAACATAAGAAATGGGCCCAAAATGCCCAAAAAGATTATTTCGGGCTATGATTTGATGTTAAATAGGAAAACTCTATTGGTGATGACGATTGTATTATTACAATGTTTGCGAGCATATGTTGTGGGTTATGTAACTCAAGACGAATACAAAGTTATGCATGTACAGAGTTTAGACGCACTCACATTGGCATATAAATGAATAAAATAATCTTTAGACTTAAGAGTGCGATCATACCAGCACAAATACACCGAATCCCATCAAAACACAGAATTTAAGCGTGCTTGAAAAGTCCTAGTGTTGCACCCCTTTCTGTTAAGTGCCATTGTAACACACGGGTTTCCAATTATTTAGCTCCTTTTTTTTACAAATAATTATCCCTTTTTCATTTATCATTTTATTCGTCATTCTTTGTGCATCGGGTCTTATAGAGAGTGAAAATCATGCGATAATCGAAGGAGACGGTAATGGGTCGAAATAATGTTGAATAACAGAAAAGGGCCTGAAAAGGTCCAAAATAACCGAGTTTGGGCCTTAATTTGAAGTCCAACAGGCAAACCCTGATGGCGATGACGTCCGACCTGTAACGAGACGTCGCCTACAAAAATGCTTGTCCGTAGCTCCAACTGGATCAAAAGTTATGCCAGTACAAATCTCTATGGAAGAGAATAAATAACGTTTTGACTTCTGAGTGTGATCATACAAGCAATAATACATCGGATCCTATTAGAAACTCGAACTTGAGTGTGCTTAGACCCTTGGTAAGTTCTCGTATTACACCTTAATTTGTTTTAGTTATCATCTAGTTTATCATTCTTAGCACGCCGAGTTTTTTTAGAATGTGCAAATTATGAGTTGATCGCTGAACATGAGTTAAAATCACAACGTAAACCAGAAAATGGGCATGAGAAAGTCCAAAAAAAGCAATTTTATTATTTATATATCAAATTTAAAACTACATTTTCATTTTGGGTCAAAAATAAATAAATTACATTTTTATTAGAGTAGGTCTCCTATGAGACTGGTCTCATAGAATGAGGCCACATTTTACCGTTTTCTAAGATTGACCCAGACTCATACCCAAACCGTTGCCCACACCCAGACCCAGGAAAATCGGACCCCACCCCCTAGCCCATCCCGGACCAAGGAAAACACCTCACCCCACCCCACAGCTCACCCGTCTCCATCTTTAGAAATTTTCTCCTTTTTTCTCCATCTTCGGAAAATTCTCTTATTCTTCCCGCCCAAAGGCTAGAATACAGGGAGAATGACGCAGGCACTTTCATGGATCAAAGCAGACGAATCAGCCAAAGAGGCACTCGTCAGAATTCTCACGAAGCGACCATCTGTCGTGATGCCGCCGTCGCTCCATCGGCTTTGCCTCCGCGTCGGCAACATCGTCAAGATTGTGGGGCCCTCTCCTTCCGCCAAAACCCTAATCCACATCAAAGTGAAAATTAGCAATTAAATTCCACCAACAAATTACTATAATGAAATGGAGTCCTCGGTTTCGCAAATTTCAAAGTTTATGCATTTTTTTATTTTTTTTTTTTTGCTAGGCTGCGATTAATTGTATTTTGCCTAAAGAGTGGAAGGGCGTGCAATATGGAGGGCTGTAGCGCGTGGTGTTTTTTATTGATTTGGACTGCCATTTTTATGTTCTGAGCCTTTCACGAGCGTTGGAACAATGGATTATTGGGGTTAATGGTATTTTTTTTCTTTTTGGGGATAAACAAGAAATGGTTCGAGTGGAAGATGACAGAACCTTTAAACATTTTAATTTTCTCATTTTGGCTTGTGCCAATGTATAAGAAAGAGTTTTTTTTTTTTAATTTCGTGTGATTGTGTAGGCACGAATTTGGTTTGTGACATTGTACAAGAAAGACATGGTTTGTTTTCAAGTTTTTAATTGACTATACTTTAATTTACAATTGGTATAAAAATCTTGTGATACTTTAATATTCTTTTGTGATAATTTAATAATATTTTATGATACTTTAATAATATTAGTTAATTAGGCTTTAATTTAAAAATAGATATAAAAAATATATGATATTTTAACTATACTTTGTAATCTTTACAAATATTTTGTGATTCATAGAAAAAACAAGAAACTTGTTAATTGTATGTATTTTGATATTTCAACAATCTATTTATTTATAAAGTATCACAAATTCACTTTAAAGTATCACAGATTCGACTAAAAGGTATAAAAAAACTTATGATACTTTAATAATATTTTATGATACTTTGACAATTCTTTGTGATACTTAAACAACTTGAGTTAAAAAGTTACTTAACTATGCTTTAATTTAAAAATAGGTATAAAAGACTTGTGATACTTCAACAATCTTTTGTGATACTTTAACAATGTTTTGTGATACCCAAACAATTTGAGTTAAAAATGTTACTTAACTATGCTTTATTTTAAAAATATGTGTAAAAAATTTGTGATACTTTAACAATATTTTGTAATACCTTATTAATGTTTTGTGGTACTTGTTTTGCATGTAATTATGGTATTATTTTTTTTGTATTTTTAATTAGGTTTTAGTTTCGTTTATAGTGGTTTCGAGTCGTGTTTTGTTAGGTTATTCGTTTGTTTTCTCATTTTGTTGATTTTCATATTTCTTTTTGATTTTACACTTAATTAGGTTAAATGAGTTCAATTAATTTGAAGGTTGGTATAATGCTTTGGTTTTTATGTTTAAAATTCCTATTTTATAGGTGAAGGCATTGAGGCCAAAAATTCGAGCCAAGACGAACCAAGACGCGCCAATCCATGCCAAAAACTAGCTCCAAAATGCCAAAACACTCTGGGATGGTCGCCAAGACGTGCCAAGTCACGCCACCCCGTGCCAGGGACCTTGACGCACGCCAAGGCAAGCCAACCGCGCACAGCCCCGCCTCTCGCGCCCAGCTGCCGGGCACCTGCAGACAGCACCCGCGCGCCTGCCGAGAGAGTCCGTCGATGCCAGTGCATGCCAACACGCGCCAGCCGAAGCTAGTCCACGCCTGGCGACACCTGCGCACATCCCTGCCAAAGCCTGTCGGCCACGCCCGCTCAGCTCGGCCGAGAGCTACCAAGCCATGTGCGCCCATGTGCGCCAAGATGCCAACAGCTGCCGCCCAGCGCCGAGTCAACTCGTGCCAACTCATGCCAACTTGTGCCAAACCTTGCCAATATGCAGCATTTCGGGTCAAACATGGGAAATCCAAGCTTTTTAAGTCTTATTTGACCCATTTACCCCTAATTTAACATAGTATAAATAGATAGATTTCTCATTAGCAAAAATACATTCTCCTCCCAACCCAAACTTGGGTTTGGGATTAATTTCTCTCTTTAGCTTTTAGATTTACTTTCTCTCTCTAGTTCTTAGTTTAATTTTCAAGCTTTTACTTTGGTTTGTAGGCCTAAGAAGAATTCAAGTCATCACTTCGATTTTAATTTTCTTTGTAATTTCATTCAAGCTTTTGGGTTATCTTATTAATTCAAGTAAGCTTTCCTTTAATTTCATGCTTGTTCTTCAATTTATACTTTTTGCCTTAGCTATTAGAATTGATGTTTGATCTTGTGAACTGGCTATGGAATCTAGGTGAGTGACACACCTTGATCATACATTGAGTCCTTGATCGTCTTTATTTTAAGTATTTCATGCTTGTTCTTTAATTTCCATGCTTGTTCTTCATTTTATGAATTTCGCCTTAGCTCATAGATTAATTGTTAGATCTTGTGAATCGTCCATGGAATCTAGGTGAGTGACACACCAAGATCATAGACTGAGTCCTTGATCGTTTTTATTTTGAGTATTTCATATGCTTTATTTTGAACTTAATTTTCATGCATAGTTTTATGTTGAATCTTCGATCTAATCTTCGGATCTAGTTATTTTCCACAAACTTTTTAACTTTCACTTCAACTTTTATTGCTCTTTCTATTGGAGCTTTCAATTTTTGTTAATTTGCATTATTTAGCTTTTTATGATCATGCATGCTTAGTAGTACTTTAGGCTTTTATGCTTGTACTTAGTGAAACTTCGCTTTTACTTGCTTATTTTCATTATTGCTTGCAATTTCAATTGGGCATAGGACCGAGGCATCCTAAAGACTTGCATTTCCATTATAGTTAGTTTATTTTAGTTTATTTTCCATTTATTTCCATTTTCCCTTCGATTTCAATAGCTAAAAACCCATCGATCTCTACAATCAATCAAATACTGATAATATCAAGCCAGTGAACCCTATACACCACAAAAAATTACAAAACAAAATGAACCCACTTTCCTTATTTTCAACACCAATAAAACTACAAAAACAAAATGGCGTCGTAATTAAGGTTTTTGATTTACTTGTAGTTTCTTTGTGTTTCTAGCTTTCTTTTGTATTTGTCGTTTTTGTTAAGTATGCAAGATACTTATGGCATTGGAGGTTACATTCCCAACATGGGAGGGCATGGTGCAAACCATGTTGGGAATGGAATGTTGTATAATGCTTTTGGCAACTTGGGAGGGCATGGTGCAAACCATGTTGCCAGTGGTGGAATTGGCTATGGACAACCCAACATGGGTGGGCATGGTTCAAACCATGTTGAGTATAGTAGTTACACGGTACGAATGGTCCGTATGGAGGATATGGTGCTCCCAATCACTTTCTGAATATGCACACTCCAAATTTCGGCCCATATGGAGATCCTCCTACTTACATTTTTAATCATGCCCCGATTGGTGCCAACAATAGTGCTCAAAGTCCCAATCCGTATGAGTTGTTTGGTGGTGTGAACTTCAATGCCCAAAACGCCCTTCCCGCCCTCCATATTCTGGTGAATACTCCTATTCCGCCCTCCGGTCCGAATCTCTTGGCCATTTTGCAACAATTGCAATCTTTATCCATTACGGTGGACTCGTTTCATGTTTGGTTTGATGCTAGGTCCAACGCTCTTGAGGCCACGACAAACGGGTTAAGCACTACAATAGAGCAATTGGAAAGTGATATGACTATGTTGAAGCAAGCGAATGAGGAAGATAAATTGCCAAGCCAACCTTCGAAGTCATGGACTTGGAATTAGTGGGGTGGTTGATAATACGGTTGTCCCGTCGTTCGACAAGGAGGTGGTTTCTATTCCAAGTGTTCTTACTCCACCCGAGTCCACCCCCGTGGACCCCACTTTGGCAAAGGCACTTCCCGATGGCCTCCACAAGTGTTTGAACCCGTACAAGGCACCAACCACTAAATCTCTTATGCCTTCTCCTTCAAATATATCTTTTGAGGAGTGGTTACATATGGATGTGATCCGAGATTTGGTCGAACAAGATTATATGGAGGAAATGAGCATTGAGGATGAGTTTGACTCGGGAGCTTATGTTGAAGGTTGTGGTGAAAGGAATGAGAACCTTGTTCTTAACGACGAGTTGTGTTTCAATGTACCAACGCCTTGAGTGAAGGAGATGGTGATTGTGTCGTTTAGGGCACCGACAAATTTTTGGCGGGGGAGGTGGAATTTCTGATGATAAGATTGGAAAGCGTGAAGAGTATCTTGAGGGGATCGGTGAATTGTTCGAGTTAATCCCCAACGAGACCGAGAGGAGGCACAAGCCCGAGCTTAAGCCTACATCTCCCCTCAAGAGTGTCTATTTGGAGAAAGAGGAGAGCAAGCCAATTATCATCTTTGCAAATTCGGACTGAGAGGAAGAGGAGGGGTCGATTGAAGAGCTTAAAATTTGTAAGGGTGAAATTGGTTGGAGACCCGCAGTTAATAAGGGAGCTAGTCCTTGGACTTACTTGCATAAACTCGTCTTGGATGATGATTCCAAACTACCTCGAGAATTTCAAAGGCATTTGAATCTAAAGTTTAAGGAGATAGTGGAAGACGAGAAGATGATCGAGGACGAAAAAGGAAAGTTGATGGCCACGAGGGCTAAAACGGGATGGAGGATGTTGATCGATTTTAAGAAGTCAAATGCGTCTACCAAGAAAGATCATTTCCCTTCCCCGTTTATCGACCACATGTTGGAAAAGTTAGTCGGCCATTACTCCTTTTGTTTTTTGGATGAGTCGTTGGGTCACTTCAAAACAACAATCCACCCAAAGATCTACCCAAGGCGACCTCTACTTTCCCGATTGGAACACTAGCCGGCCATTATTCCTATCGATTCATAGATGAGTTATCGGGCCATTATAAAACCAATATTCCTCCCGAAGATCGAACTGAAATGACCTTTGGAACATTTGCTTCTCAACGATGTTTACTTGGGCTACGTGATACCCCAAGAATGTTCTGAAGAATGGACCCTCCCGACAAGGAGGATAGGTCTTTAGTGGATCCTCTCGTTCTCTTCCCACCTTGAGCAAGAAGGGAGTCTGTCGATCTAATGACGTTAAACAAGCGCTTCTTGGGAGGCAACCCATGTGTTGTTTTTCGACTCCAACGTTTGCCGATTTGATAAGCTAGTAGCGTTCATAGAGCCGGGAGCAAAAGATATGCTCGGTTATTGCTTGGATTGCTTGGATGCTTAAGTGGACCCCACCGAGCTGGACCTTGACTCGCTCAGTTTAGGAAGCTTCTATCTCACCCTCCTTTTACATGTTTTTCATTAAAAATGCAATGAGGGCATTGCATGGTTTAAGTGTGGGGTCTGTAGGTGGTTAGGGTCCGATTTTCACAAAGCATGATTTATCTTTCTTAACTTGAGCCTTGGCGAAGTGACGTATTCTTGGCGAAGTGACCCTTACTAATTGCGCTTTTATATGGTTGAGTCATTTTTGTATCTTTTGTGTTTTTATTACATTGTTGAACAATCACCACTTGCTTGGAGGTCTGAATAGTTCACTTGTCAGGTTATTACATGTTTATGCCCTCTTGACAATTTTTTGTGATACTTAAACAACTTGAGATAAAAAGTTACTTAACTATGCTTTAATTTAAAAATAGGTATAAAAAACTTGTGGTACTTCAACAATCTTTTGAGATACTTGAAGTGTAATTTTTAGTGGTTTTGAAAATAGGGGTTCATGTGGCTCGATATTATCGGATTTTGATTCATTTGAAGGATTCAAAGTGTTTGTAGCATGAAGAAATACAAGAAAAATGAAAATAAAGCAATTAAACTAATTAAACTACACTAGAAAATAGAAAACGTAAATTGGTCGGATGCCTCATCGTATGCCTCGAATATGAAAATGCAAGCAACAATGAAAATTAAGCAAAAAAACAAGCAATGTTTCACCAAGTACAAGCATGAAAGCTTAAGGTACAACCATGCTTGCATGAACATAAAAACTTGAATAATGCAAATTGACAAAAATTGAAAGCATCAATGGAAAAATGGAGAAAAGTTGACCCGAAAGTTTAAAACATTACGAGAAGTAACAAGCAACAAAGCATAGATCTAAGATTTAGCACGAAATAATGCATGAAAATAAAATCCTAAATAAAGCATGTAAAATACTCAAAATAAAAACGATCCATGACTCGATCTATGATCTAGAAGTGTCACTCATCTCGATTCCATGGACGATTCACAAGATCTAATAAGAAATCAAAGAGCTAAGGTAAAAGGCATAAGATGAAGAACAAGCACGAAATTGAAGAACAGGCATGAAATTAAAAGAAAGCTTACTTGAATTAAAGAGAGAATCCAAAAGCTTGAATGAAGTTATAACAAAATAAAATCCAAGTGAGTACTTGAATTCTTCTTGAACTTACAAACCCAAGGAAAACTTGAAATTAAATATAAAATCTAGAGAGAGAAATTTTAATCCCAAACCCATACTTGGGTTGGGAGGAGGTGTGTTCTCCTACAAAATGAGAATTGTCCTCTTTTTATACTAGATTTTTATTGGGTTCAAATGGGCCAAATTAGCCTAAAAGGCTTGAAAATTTAGGGTTTGACTATTTGTGACCAAAAAATGGTCTTCCTAGACCATTTGCTAGCCAATTGGCACAATTTGGCTCGGTATGGCCCGGACACTGGGTAACCCAGTGTCGGCAACGCACCCAGTGTTGGCAGCTGGGCGGCTGGGTGTGGGCGTGGCAAAGGCTGGCGAGTGCTGGCAAGCACCTTGGCAAGTATGTTGACGAGAGGAATGGCGAACACCAGCACTGGGCGCGCGCAGGAGCTGTGCCGGGCGCTGCTCGGACACCGGTTAACCCAGTGTCGGCAGTTTGGCAAGCGCCAAGGCCTGGCGCCTACTTTGGTGAGTTGTGGTGTGAGTTGGCTAGTATTCCAGAATGTTAGGTGTTTTGGAGCCTCTCTTGGCGTCAAGTTTGGTTTGGAGTTTTGCGTGCCTTGGCTAGTAGTTTAGCCTTCAATGCCTTTACCTATGAAAATAGAGATTTTGAACCTAAAAACCCAATAATTTCACCAAACCTTAAATTATTAAAACCGTTTAACCCAATTAAATATAAAATTAACTAGAAACACGAAAAACAACAAAACGAGAAAACAAACGAAAAACTAATAAAACTCGATTAAGAACTACTAAAATTAGCATAAAATCCTAACTAAAAATACGATAAAAACACCACAGTTACATGCAAAACAACCACCCCACACTTATCGGTTTGTTCGTCCTCGAACAATAAAAAGAATCGAGAATATACATGCAATAAACATTGTGGAAAAAGAAAAATTCTTGTGCTTATCCTAATTAATATGATGGAAGTATCAACATCAACTCGTTATCGTCAAGCATTGCTCGTATTACTCTTCCTCAATTGAAAACCAAACCGATAAATTCCTCACAAATGGAATTTTGAGGGTGTCCACTCAATTCGCTCAAGTGTTTAGTATATGGGATGTGTATATGCTTAAATCGGACAATGCATGCACTTCGTCAAGATTTCACAAATCAGAAACTCAAAATTACCCATTGTACATGATCAAACAAGAATCGAAAGAGGTCTTTATTTCAGGTTTTAATGTTGGCTCTTTGGTAAGGTATGGAATATGTGGATATAGTGGCTAACACACGATCAAACGTGATCAATAACACACAAAACCCTAACTTCTAAAACCCGAAGCTTATGATCGCTTCACCCTTCCCAAATTACCAAAATTTCATTCGAAACCCTTTTGTTCTTACACACTCTTCCGACTTTATTTCACAATACTTAGAAACTTTTTGAATTTACTTATTTTTACTAAACTTAGCCTTTATGAATTAGGCTTTTCGCTTAAACGCATGCTTTATCACTTTTCATGATTTTTGTTGGAGTATTCTTCTTCTTTTTTTTTTTGTGTATAAGCAACTCAAAACCCGAAACCCACAATCGATTTCCCTCACATTTCTTGTCAACTAATCATACACTCTTACCTCACAAATTATGAAGATATAAGAGCTAAAGATGAGCTCAGCGAACAAGAAACGGGGTATAGGCTCAAGGGGGCTCATTTGGGATATTTTAAGTACCTTATATATTTGGATACAACCGGAATAAGTGTGATATACATGCCTCGAGGTCATTTCCAAATTCAATCATGTACGAGCAAAACTAAGCCTCCTCAATGCAATTTCCATAAAATGCAAGCAAAACCGATAATTCACACAAGGCTACTCACTAGTTTGCACCGGGTTTTGGAAAATAAAATCAAAAGAGCTTATATATATATATATATATATATATATATATATATATATATATATATATATATATATATATATATATATATATATATATATATATATATAATATATATATATATATATATATATATATATATATATATATATATATATATATGCGGATTTTGGACGAAGCACAAAAATTCATCTCCTCACACAAGAGGGCATAAACATGTAAAAACCCGACAAGTAAACTATTCAAACTTCCAAGCATGTGGAGATTGCTTAAACATGTAATAGACACACAAGACACAAAAATTGACTCAACCATATAAAAGCGCAAATAGTAAGCGTCACTTCGCCAAAGCTCGAGTTAAGAAAGACAAATCATGTTTTGTGACACCCGGACCCTAACCACCTACCCACCCCACACTTATACCATGCAATGCCCTCATTGCATTTCAATGAAAATCAAGTAAAAAGGGGAGGGAAATAGAAACTTCCTTAGCCGAGTGAGTTTGGGTCGAGCTCGGTGGGGTCCACCTAAGCATCTAAGTAATCCAAGTGAAAAACGAGAATGGCTTGTTCCTCCCGGCTCCATGAATGCTAACTCGAACAAATCGCCGATCCCCTCAAGGTACTCTTCAAGCTCTCCAATCATATCATCAAAAATCTCCACCTCCCCCACCAGTAATTTGTCGGTTCCCTCAACGACACAATCATAATATCCTTCACTTACGTCGTTGGTACCTTGAAACATAATGGGCTCGTCGGTATGGACAAGGGTCTCATCATCCTCACAATGATCCTCAAAATAGACTTCTCGGCCACTCTCCTCCTCGTTGATCCTTTCCTCCATAAAAACATGTTTGACCAACTCTTGGGCCACGTCCATAAGTAAGCAAACCTCAAAGGATAAGCTTGATGGATAGGGTATAAGGGCATCGGGAATATTCTTTGCAAAATTGGGGAGGGTAAAATCGGGAAGAGGAAGAATACTCTTAATAGAAACCACCTCTACCGCGAATGGCGGAACAACTGTATTATCAACCACCCCACCACTTCCAATGACCGTGACCGAAAGAGGATGCAAAGGTTAGCTTGGCAATATTTCATCTTCATTAGCTTCAATTAGCACGGTAATATCACTCTCTATTTGCCTAAATGCGTGTGTAACTCTTCGGCCATAGCTTCAAGAGCATTGAACCGAGCATCAAACGAAGCCGCCTTATTGGACAAAGATTGCAATTGTTGCATAATATCCAAGAGGGTAGGATCAGAAGGTGGAGTGGGAGCATTCACCGGAATATCGAGGATGGGGAGGGCATTTTGGGCATTGGAGCTCACACCGCTAAAGAACTCATACGGGTCGGGAATTTGAGCACTATTGATGGTACCAATTGGGGCATGATTGAAATTGTAAGCATGTGGGCTTCCATACGGGTTGGGATTCGGATTTTTCATATTCAAAAATAGATAAGAAACACCATAACCCCCGTACGGACCATGTATATCCATGAAACCGTTATACCCAACATGGTTTGCACCATGCCCTCCCATGTTGGGTTGTCCATAGCCGATTCCACCATTGGCAACGTGGTTTGCACCATGCCCTCCCACGTTGTAATAACCATTATACATCACTCCATTCCCAACATGGTTTGCACCATGCCCTACCATGTTGGGAATGAACCCTTCATTGTAATATGAACCTTGCATACTTAAAGAAAACGTCAAATAAAAACAAAAGCTAAAAATAGAAAGAAACAACAATAAAATCGAAAGACTTAATCAAGCCGAGTCGCAACGACGCCATTTTGAAGTGTAGTTTTTAGCCCCAGCAACGACGCCATTTTGTTTTGTAGTGTTTTAGTTGTTTTGAAAATAAGGGTTCATGGAGCTCGATATTATCGGATTTCGATTCAATTGAAGGATTCAAAGTGTTTGTAGCTTGAAGAAATACAAGGAAAATGAAAATAAAGCAATTAAACTAACTAAACTACACTAGGAAATGTAAAATGCAAGTTGGTCGGATGCCTCATCGTATGCCTCGAATATGAAAATGCAAGCAACAATGAAATTAAGCAAAAAACAAGCAGTATTTCACCAAGTACAAGCATGAAAGCTCAAGGTACAACCATGCTTGCATGAACATAAAAACTTGAATAACGCAAATTGACAAAAATTGAAAGCATCAATGGAAAAAGGGAGAAAAGTTGACGTCAAAGTTTAAGACTTTACGAGAAATAACAAGCAACAAAGCATAGATCTAAGATTTAGCATGAAACAATGCATGAAAATAAAATCCTAAATAAAGCATGTAAAATACTCAAAATAAAAACGATTCATGACTCGATCTATGATCTAGATGTGTCACTCATCTAGATTCCATGAACGATTCACAAGATCTAACAAGAAATCAAAGAGTTAAGGCAAAAGGCATAAGATGAAGAACAAGCATGAAATTAAAAGAAAGCTTACTTGAATTAAAGAGATAATCCAAAAGCTTGAATGAAGTTGCAACAAGATAATATCCAAGGGAGTACTTGAATTCTTCTTGAGCTTACAAACCCAAGGAAAACTTGAAATTAAATTTAAAATCTAGGGAAAGAAATTTTAATCCCAAACCCATGCTTGGGTTGGGAGGAGGTGTGTTCTCCTACAAAATGAGAATTGTCCTCAATTTATATTAGATTTTTATTGGGTTTAAATTGGCCAAATTAGTCTAAAAGGCTTGAAAATCCCAAGTTTGACCAATTTTGACCAAAAAATGGTCTTCCTAGAACATTTGCTAGCCAATTGGCACATTTTGGCTTATTGTGGCTCGGTATGGCTCGGACACTGGGTAACACAGTTTCAGCAACGAACCCAGTGTTGGCAGCTGGGAGGCTGGGTGTGGTCATGGCGAAGGCTGGCGAGCGCTGGCAAGTGCCTTGGCGAGCATGTTGGCGAGAGGCGTGGCAAACACCAGCGCTGGGCGCGCGTAGGAGCTGTGTCGGGCGCTGCTCGGACACTGGGTAACCCAGTGTCGGCAGTTTGGCAAGCGTTTTGGAAAGCGCCAAGGCCTGGCGCCTACTTTGGCGAGTTGTGGTGTGGGTTGGCTAGTATGCAGATTGTTAGGTGTTTTGGAGCCTCTCTTGGCGTCAAGTTTGGATTGGAGCTTGGCGTGCCTTGGCTAGTAGTTTAGCCTTCAATGCCTTTACCTATGAAAATATGAATTTTGAACATAAAAACCCAATAATTTCACCAAACCTTAAATTAATTAAAACCATTTAACCCAATTAAATATAAAATTAACTAGAAACACGAAAAACAACAAAACGAGAAAACAAACGAAAAACCTAATAAAACTCGATTAAGAACTACTAAAATTAGCGCAAAATCCTAATTAAAAATACAAGAAAAACACCATAATTACATCCAAAACAATACTTTAACAATATTTTGTGATACCCAAACAATTTGAGTTAAAAATATTACTTAACTATACTTTATTTTAAAAATAGGTGTAAAAAACTTGTGATACTTTAACAATATTTTGTAATACCTTGACAATATTTTGTGATACTTGTTTTACATGTAATATGGTATTTTTTTCGTATTTTTAATTAGGTTTTAGTGTCGTTTATAGTGGTTTTGAGTCGAGTTTTGTTATTGTTGATTTTTGTATTTATTTTTGATTTTACACTTAATTAGGTTAAATGGGTTCAATTAATTTGAAGGTTGGTGTAATGCTTGGGTTTTTATGTTTAAAATTCCTCTTTTATAAGTGAAGGCATTGAGGCCTAAAATTCAAACCAAGACGAACCAAGACGTGCCAATCCACGCCAAAAACTAATTCCAAAACGCTAAAATATTCTGGAATTGTCGCCAAGACGTGCCAAGCCACGCAAACCCGTGCCAGGGACCTTGACGCACGCAAAGGCAAGCCAACCGCGCACGGCCCCGCCGCCGCGCGCAGCTGCCGATAGCGCCCGCTCGCCTACCAAGAGAGTCCGCCGATGCCAGCCCATGCCTGCTGACACCTGCGCGCATCCCTACCGAAGCCTGCCGGCCACGCCCGCCCAGCTCGGCCGAGAGCTGGCGAGCCATGCGCGCAAAGATGTCGAAAACTGCCACCCAGCACCGAGCCAACTCGTGCCAACTCATACTAACTTGTGCCAAACCTTGCCAATTAACACCATTTCGGGTCAAACATGGGAAATCCAAGCTTTTAAGTCTTATTTGACCCATTTACCTCTAATTTAACCTAGTATAAATAGATAGATTACTCATTATCAAAAATACACTCTCCTCCCAACCCAAGCTTGGGTTTGGGATTAATTTCTCTCTCTAGCTTTTAGATTTACTTTCTCTCTCTAGTTCTTAGTTTAATTTTCAAGCTTTTCCTTGGGTTTGTAAGCCTAAGAAGAATTCAAGTCATCACTTGGATTTTAATTTGTTTTGTAATTTCATTCAAGCTTTTGGGTTCTCTTTTTAATTCAAGTAAGCTTTCCTTTAATTTCATGCTTATTCTTCAATTTATGAATTTTGCCTTAGCTATTAAAATTGTTGTTTGATCTTGTGAATTGGCTATGGAATCTAGGTGAGTGACACACCTTGATCATAGATCGAGTCCTTGATCATCTTTATTTTAAGTATTTCATGCTTGTTCTTCATTTTATGAATTTTCCTTAGCTCATAGATTAATTGTTAGATCTTGTGAATCGTCCATGCAATCTAGGTGAGTGACACACCAAGATCATAGATCGAGTCCTTTATCATTTTTATTTTGAGTATTTCATATGGTTTATTTTGAATTTAATTTTCATGCATAGTTTTATGTTGAATCTTAGATCTACTCTCCATTTCTTGTTATTTTCCGTAAAGTTTTTAACTTTCACGTCAACTTTTATTGCTCTTTCTAATTTCTGTTAATTTGCATTATTTAGCTTTTTATGATCATGCATGCTTAGTAGTACTTTAGGCTTTCATGCTTGTACTTAGTGAAACTTTGCTTTTACTTGCTTATTTCATTATTGCTTGTAATTTCAATTAAGAATACGACCGAGGCATCCTAAAGACTTGCATTTCCATTCATAGTTAGTTTATTTTCCATTTATTTCCATTTTCCCTTCGATTTCAAAAGCTAAAAACCCACCGGTCTCTACAATCAATCGAATTCTTATAATATCAAGCCAATGAACCCTATACACCACTAAAAATTACAAAACAAAATGAACCCACTTTCTTATTTTCAACACCAATAAAACTACAAAAATAATACTTTAACAATATTTTGTGATACTCAAATAACTTGAGTTAAAAATGTTACCTAACTATGCTTTATTGTAAAAATATGTATAATAAACCCGTGATACTTTAACAATCTTTTGTAATACTTTAACAATTTTTTGTGATACTTAAACAACATGAGTTAAAAAAAATTTATTTCACTATAATTTAATTAAAATTAGGTAAAAAAACTTTTGATATTTTAACAATCTTTTGTGATACTTTAAATATATTTTATGATACTTTTAATATCTTTTGTGATATTTGATCAAATATTTCAAAACTTTGCGATACCTGATCAGATATTTTAAAATACTAACACTACAACTATAATTTAAAAATAGGTATAAAAAACTTATGATACTTTAAGAATCTGTTGTGATACTTTAAGAGTCTTTTGTGATATTTAAACAACTTGAGTTGAAAAAAGTTAAAATATACTTTAATTTAAAAATAGGTATAAAAAACTTGTGATACTTTAACAATATTTTGTAATACTTTAACAATGTTTTGTAATACTTTAACAATTTTTTTGTGTTACTTTTAATTTACAGTATAAAACTATAATATACAGTATTTGTACCTAAGAATTGTAATACTTTTAATTTAGTTTGTGATACTTTTAATACACTTTGTGATACTTTTTCTATAATTTGTGATTCACTGCATGGAATATAATATAAAATATCCATATGTAATTATAATAATTTTAACTAAAATTATGATACTTTTCACTATATTTGTGATAGTTTTTACATTCTCTTCCTTGACCAATCAATCAACTAATTCTACTAATTAAATGTATTAAAAAAGGTTGATAATATATCAAAAAATATAGTTAAAGTATCACATATTTTCTGATACTTTTAGTTAATTTTGTGATACTTTTAGTTAATTTTGTAATACTTTTAGTTAATTTTCTGACGTTTAGTTTTCTGTTACTTTTAGTTAATTTTGTAATACTGTAAAAATGTTTTGTGATACTTAAAAAACTGGAGTTAAAAATATTACTTAACTATACTTTAGTTAAAAATAGGTATAAAGAACTTAAGATGTGATACTTTAACAATCTTTTATACATCCCGTTTCTTAAACACAATATACATGCGGTCAAAGATGTTCCACAGACAAACTTTTCTATTGTGCCAAGCAAAGTAAATTCCAAAACCACAAGTCCATGTTTTGTGGTGGAATGGACAGTAAGCTTAATCCTGCCAAAAACATAAAGGATGACCCTTGGGACATTACATACCTTAGAACAGAGTCAACCTTTGACTGATCCTTCTCTGGTCAACCAATTCCTAGTGCTTGACATTCATTAACTTTGAGTGCAAGTATGTAACCACTACTCATCTTTTCACTCGGCCACTTTCCAATATCACTCTGTATTCCATTTTTATCATATCATAAACTACATTTAAATAATAAACAACATTAAAACACAAGGATTAATTAGCACACCCAGTGATCAATAAGTTAGACTCGCAATACTTGGCAAATATATGTTAAGTAAAATCTATTAATGAGAAGGCAAATATTCTTTACAATAAATCAATGAATTACAACTAATCAAAATTACTCTTTCCATAAAAAAAATGAAAGAAAGAAAAAGGCCTATCAGATTATGATTACTATAGAAAATTGGTTCCCGCGAGATTATGATGCAATAGCTTGTGCGCAATCTGATCCATATCGTGCATCGCATTAACCGACCTCACGCAATTCTCGGGGACCACCTCGTTGTCAAACAATCTAAACGTCATCTCCGAACCCAACTCCTCGTTTCTCATCTTGCATATATTATGCAGCACGGAGCACGGTCCAAGCACGCCCGACAAATCCTGAAGCTTCATCCCCGTCCTCTTCCTCAAACAGCTCCACCGAGCCTTCAACCGCATGAACGCCTCCTTCGCCACCCCCTGCGCTTCCTCCACTTTCTCGTTATACGCGTTCTGCGTCCACGTCAGATTCTGATGGGTGTAGGGAGCCAAAACTGAGTCCGTCAACGGGTGGCCCGAGTTCCCAACAACCCAGAGGTCTTTCAAAGCGCTTTTGTTCGCCCTCTGGGGCAGGGCCGATTTCTCCAGGACCTGATCATCGGTCATCGAGCCAGGCCAACCGATGTAAATACTCGTGAAGTTAATAGAAAGTGAAACCTCTTTTGTAATTTGTTGGTCTACATCTTTCTTTTTCAACCTATATTTCTTCTTCATCACAATAATCATACTCTCAATGATCTTGGGAGCAGTATGAGGGTCAATTATACAACACCACCACTCACAACATCATATCGATCGGACTGTGATTTCACTAAATAATAGTTACGACTTGCAATAACTGATTGTAAAACAAGAACGAAGCCTTAAGAATATATCAATTGCATTAATGAAGCAGATGTAATAAGGCACTTTAAAAGTCTCGATCATCTCCACATTAAATTTTGACCAATCGGAAGAGTAAACCACTGGACAAAGTAGCCATGCCGCCAAGCTTCTTGAAACAGAACCACCATTGACGTTCATCTTTGCTGCCGGTATTGAAACTAGACCGCCCACTTTCTCAGAGAATCAGGCTACTTATCGACCTGAAATCGCAATAAAAACCCGGAAATATATTGAATGTAATTACTATATTATAGTATTCAATAAATTCATTAAATAAAAATATAAAACTTAATTGGCCAGTTTAAACATCTCAATTTAATTATCACAATATATACAATCAATTTGAAGGCCAATTAGCCATATTTATACGCTAAACATGAAGAAAAATCTGTAATGACTTAGCACAAACAATTATAAGAAAATGGGTTAAAAAGCCCTAATGTGGATTAATTCCAATGTTTCCACAAATTATATTTCACGATACCAAACTAGAAAATGCCTTTATTTGTTCATGGACTGAAAATTCACCTTAAAAATCGAAAGAGTTGGGTGAAATTTGATATATAGAGTGACCAATCACCGGAAGAGAAAGAGAGAGGGAGTAAAGGCGAGATTTGTCGTCGACCGTGATCGGAGCCGTGCAAAGCACGATAAATACTTCATTTCAGATCAACTTTGCACTGATTATTAGTGTGTGACTGTGTGTGAGAGAGGGAGAGAGAGTAGGGGAAGAAGGAAGAAAAGACGCATCGATCCTTTCGTATTATTCTTTGCATCAATATTGTGGAGCGGGTGGGATGGGTGAGCGAACTTATGAATTAGCGGATGGATATTTCAGGTCAATCTAAATTGGTGGGTTAAAAATGGTTTCATAATATGAAAGCGATCTCACCCAAATACTTGCCTTTTTATTATCCAATCCCAACATAAATTTCTTTTTCTCATCATTTTGTTGTAGGAAGAAAGTCGCCAAAATTAAAGGACATACTTTCCCTTTTATTTTTATTAAAGAGCAAAGATATTTTTGGAAGTAAAATCCAAAAGGCCTTGGGTTTGGGTATAACTGTGACTTTAACTTCAAAATTCGTGACGTCTTCTACAGAAATCACAATATATAACGTCAAAACTTCATAAAATTAAGTATAAACAGAGAAGGTGAATGAAATAGCGATAGTAAATTCAAAGATTCAAGAATAGTGGACACAATATTATTTTTTTTCCAATTTCTTTTAAAATTTTCAGAAAAAGTAATCGAAAAATTATGTGCGGCGAGGATCTGCAGAAGGCGAAGCGGATAACAGCGGCGAACTACGATTATGATAATGACCCACGGTGGGCAGATTACTGGTCAAACGTCCTAATTCCGCCACACATGGCCTCCCGCAACGACGTCGTCAACCACTTCAAGCACAAGTTCTACCAGCGCTACATCGTATTATTTTCTCATTGCGCGTTAGTTGAACATGACATTTGTATTATGCTATTATCTTAGATATTTGGTAACTTGTGTAGATATCTGGTTATGATTTACAAACTGAAGTTAATAGTTTTTCCCCACTTACTGAATCTCGCGGATTTATGTTTCTTCTTCTTCTTCTTCTTCTTCTTCTTCTTCTTCTTCTTCTTCTTCTTCTTCTTCTTCTTCTTCTTCTTCTTATTTGTTAAACACCCAAGAATTTAATGTATGAACATTGGAATGCAATAATTTCTTCCTTGAGTGTGGATTGAAGTTCTTATTTTATTTCCTTTTTTGCTTGCCCCTTACCCTTTGAAATCCTGAATTTGGCCAAATATACGTGCCTTAGTATGTCTGGATATACGGTTTGGTTCTAGTTCTTATCCTCATCAGGACTGATTCAATTGCCATTTCAATTTTGAGCATTTTGGCCCTAGGTGTTTCTCACTGTTTTTGCTTGGGATTGTAATAAATATGACATTTCTTTTGTAATATAAAGGGTGAGTCTGGGGAAATTTTAGTTTGGCACTTGTAAGTTTTGTAGAGTTATGAATAGAATTAATGAATTATCATCCCATATGTGGTTTTTATATATTAGATATATATGTTCATTTGAATTTGGTATTGCGTGAAGTTACAAATCTGTTAATGGCATATTGGTTCTCCTTGATTTTCATATTTAGCTAATTTTGTGGCTATGCAGGATCCTGAACTAATTGTGGAGCCAATAAGTACTAACAGCCCATCCCAGCCAGCTGCAGCATCACCACCACAATCACAATCGTCATCTTCGTCTACTTCTAATAGTAATACGCGCCAGAGGACTTCAGGTCTAAACTCATAGTTAGTGTTAGCCTTAGGAGATGAGAGTGAATGTTTTTCTAATATGGCATATCAAAAATATTTAGTATCCAAATGTTCTTTGACCAGTACCTGTTGAAACGCATTTGTAGGGTCCTCAAGTAGAACATCGGGGGCATCATCCGCTCCCCCTCCTAGTTCGACATCGTTGCTCTGGGACCCACAGATGATTCAATTTTCTGTCAATGCTTGGGTATGTTACATTTATTGAATGATAAATTTAAGTAGGACTTATTTTAGGAAAATGTGAGTATGGTGAGTTTTATGGCCATTATTTGAGTTGGGTGTGTCAACAGCTTCCATGGTTCTGAAACAATGTGTATGTTATTATGTATATGTTTATATATTTTTGTCCAATGATTATCATCCTGACGCCGTATTATGCTAGGTTTAAAGTGTAGTATGCTCTCTCCTTTCTCATGAACACTAATGCTATGAGAGAGAGAGAGCTGAAGATATCGTTTTCTAGATTTTTTTGTTCATATCAAAGTTTGTGATTCACTTCAGTTGATTTCCTCCCATTATTTTTTCGCTGTAAACCTTCGTTGTACAAGGATTATATTTTCACCTGGAAGTTGCATATTAGAAAAAACATTTTTGGCGTATGTTATCCCAAACCTTTACAATTGTCAACTAAATTCCTTAAGGCTTGTTTGGACTAGTATTCGTTCGAATTTTGAATCCTGGTATTCAGAATCTTGATGTATTCAAAATTCTATAAATAGTAAAAACTCTTCATTGTTATAGGATTCAGAATCCTTTACTTTTTACTGTAGATGTCAAAAAAGTGGATGATAATGTATTATTATATTGTATTTTATGTCAACTCATGTCTGCAAAGTGAATGAAGTTGTGTTTTAATATTATATTTAGTAGTGTTTAATTATATGTGTTAATAGGATATAATTAGGCATAAGAAATTGTTGGTTGAGTATTTGGTTTTTGAGTCTTAAAACAAATGAGTGTCGGTATTTGAAATACCAATTTGATATTTCGAACCCTAGGGCAAACAAGGCCATAAAAATTTGTGTAGTATCAGCAAGCTGTCACTCTAGTCTTCTATGAAGACTTTCGTCATGGTCACGTGTGTCTAAATTCGCTGGAGATGGCATGCGAGTGGACTGCTACGTATGCTAGTTCAAATTTTCGATCTTCGCATTTTCTCAAGCTACCTCATCTGTTTTTTTTTTTAAATTAATTTGTACTTGTAGCATGCTTTGGATTAGGCTCACTGTATCCTATTCGTTTTGCTTATTTTGGAACTTTTAGGCATCATCAGTTTTAGGAAGAATCTTTAAAATTCTTTCTTATTTCCCTATGTGTAGAATGAGCATAATTGTGAAGACCAATAGTTATTATTGATTCACGATTATTAGAACATGGTTTGTTGTGGTGGTTGTTTGCTTGAGTGTGATTGTGAAATCAAGCATGAGAAAGCATGCACGCATATGGTTGATGTAAAGTACATATTGCTATTGGAGTTTTTTATGAGTAAGGATTGTAATTTTTATAAGATCTTTTGTTGTTGGGATGTTACACTTTATCGTTTTTTTCTGGCAGGTCTTTGTTGTGGCAGTTCTTGCAATTTTTCCACTTGTGCCTAAAAATCTCTCAAATCGGGCATTTTGGCTTTCCTTCTTGGGGACTGCATGCTCTTCCCTTTATTCTTTGTATTCATTGTATGGGGTAATGATCTAATTAGTTCGTAATCATTTTTTTCATTGAAAAAGTTACCTACCTCCTGCTTGCTGACATGGGTTTTTTGCAGAAACCTAGAGCATGGAACTTACAGGCTTTGGTAGTATGGTTTCAATCAGTGGTGGTTACCAAAGATTTTATCTACTCAATATACTGCCTATCTTTTGTCACTTCACATCTGTGCCTCAAATGTTAGCATCCCTAAAGGACTTGATTTTTACTGTTTCTTCTTTTGTTTGTTTGGTCCCTTTCTCTTCTAAAAGTGCATAATTTCGTATTTGATCTCTGGCAGTTGCTTTAATTCCCATACTTTGCCGGGCCCTTGAGCTTGTTGCAAAGTTCCTGAGACGCAATTTTGGCAGGTCAACCTTGTACAGGTGAGTTAGCCTGCATTTTGCATTACAAAACTCCTCAAACTGTTGTTGTTCAGTGTTTGGCATTACGAAACTATTATTGCATTATGTTAGTGTTCTTATATGATGTCTGAGCTATACTTTCTTTAGTGTAGTTTTGCGTGACTCACAAGGACACCCGACTAATGAATTATCATTGACTGAGTTCTTTTTTTTATAAATCTTGTATTTCTACAATGACTTCTTGTTTACTTAATTTCTTCTTTGGTATGTTATGACTTTTTTGGTGGCTTTCTGCAGGAAGTACATGGAGGAGGCTTGTGTTTGGGTAGAGTCAAACACAACTACACTTAGCATTCTATCCTCACAAACCGAGATTGGAATCGGATTCCTTCTGATCATTTCTCTCTTCTCGTCAGTATCTCTTACCATTTTACTTCTTGATGCTTTAATTCAATACATATGTTGCCATTATCTTCTAAATTTTTGGTAATTTATGATACTTGTTAATGTGCAGGTGGCATCGCAACATTTTTCAAGTGTTTATGTATTGGCAGGTGCATGTCACTTTTTCTGAAACTCAAGTTTAATAATTCCATTTATATTGTTATTATTCTATTGCTACGATTACTTTCAGAATCTGTAATTTACCCTTTTATTTATTTGTTTGTTTATGTGTAGATTTTGAAGCTCATGTACCATGCTCCTGCCACTGCTTGTTACCATCAAAGTGGCTGGGCCAAGATTGGCCACACAGTGAATCCGTTAATTCAACGCTATGCTCCATTCTTGAACACTCCAATTTCTGGCGTGAAGAGATGGTGGTTTAGGTGAAAAGTGATGAGGATGGAAGAAAAGATTAAAGGGCTGATGACTGCAAATGGCGGATTTCCTTCTTGGACTTGTAATATTGATCAGAAAAAGTAATCAAGCACAGAATTATAGACATTATAAGCCATTGATCTGGTTGATCACTTTCGACTAATAACGGCTTAGTTATGAAGTTATATTTTGCACTTCCACATTTGACGCATTGGATTTACTTTTGCTAGTTTAGAAAAGCATGAATCATTGTTTCTTTTATACCATACCTATAGAAATTCGTAATTCCTAATATTTTCAATTTGATGCAGTCAAAAAGATTGGCTCATTAAGAAAATAGGTCGTTGAGCTCTGCTTCCTCCGAACTGAGCGACCTACAAAACAATACCTAAGTTGGATAATTCAGATGTAGGTCGTTCGATACTTAAGTCATTAACCTTATATGATGATAAACGAGAGATTAAAGAGTAGAAATAAATCAACTTAGAATAGAATTGGGTTTGTACCTTCTTTATATAAACAAGAGATGTGTTCTCAATTTAGGATTTTTGTCTTCTATTCATACCATAATTCCATAAATAATTCATCGATTCAGAATTAAGATTTCTTGTTTATGCTAAATTAACATAACTGTTGGAACTCTCGTATTTTTGATAAGTTATCATAATAACCATTAATCAATAATCATCTCATATTTTTAACCTATCTGGGCCCATACCATACAATGTTATACCAGCCCCTCGGATCCCATACCATAGCCATACCAACTCATATAAATTTCAGCTTTCCCAACCGGCCTAATGCTTTGCATGTAAATGTTGTATTTTTCTTCGTGTTTTTAGATAGATTTTATATCTATTTTAGTAGTTTTGAGTCGTTTTTCGTTAGGTTTTTAGGTCGTTTTTCTTGTTTTATTGTTTTTCGTATTTCTTGCCAACTTTATATTTAATTTGGTTTAATTGGTTCAATTACCTTGAGGTTTGGTGAAATTCTTGGGTTTTTATGTTCAAAATTTCTATTTATAGTCTAAGGCATTGAGGACCAAAATTCAGGCCAAGAGAGGCTCAAAAATGCCCAAACGTTCTGGAATGCTGGCCTAGTCTCGCGCCCGTTCGCGCCACCCGGCGCCCCGCTGCGCGCCAGCTCGTGCCAGCCGCCCGGCGCTCTCGGCAGCGCCCGCACAAGCCCGGCAGCACTCGCCAGCACCCGCGCGCGCCTGCGCGCGGCCTCTCGCCACGTCTCGCCCGGCACCTGCGCGCAGCCTTGCGCCTGGCCGCGCCCGCGCGCGCCATCCCGCGCCAGCACTCGCCCATCGTCGCTTGCCAGCGCCAACCCGCGCGCCAACTCGCCCATCGTCGCCTACCAGCGCCCAGGCCTGCTGTCACACGGTCAGTTTAGCGCCCATTATTTTTCGCGCCCATAGCCGACCATGCGCGGCCTGGTTGCCCGACAAGCACAACCAATCAGCCTACTTACTCCTTAGCCGACACTCGTCAAAGGAGGATCCGAGTTATCTCGTCGTATGCTTAATACGCAAGCGGAAGACTTAACACACGCACACGACAAGCACAAAAATATTACGGGGCCGCATCCCCAACCCCATATACTATGCCTCGAGTTCATATACAAGGAAAGGCCTTGGCCGGCAACTCGAATCACAAAACGCCGAGCCAAGCCTACATGACCTGCCTAACATCAAAGCTATCGGATGACAACCCCATCCGCTAGGCACATCGGCGACGGTTGTACACCGCCGCACAGGTAGCCGGAGCTACCACCGAGAAGCCCTACCACCGATCCGTCTTTTCCGAACCATGGCCACACCCTCATGCTTCTCCTCCGCCGACGACCGATCAACCACGCATCGTCACTTGTGGCCGGAACCGCCAAGGTAACTGCCACCGGAATGGGAGCACCGCCCTCGACCCACGCAGGAGTCTTAGTCTCGCCCTCGTATGAGTTTGATTCTCGCACTCTCCGTCCCCCCTTTGCTTGTGAAGGCCGCAGCCTTATTTATACAAGCTGGACAATAACCGCCAAGATAACTGCCCACTCGGCTAGACCACGACACGTGTCCTAGCCCTCGTCCGATTACCGCCAAGATAACCGTCGGTTGATTAGGTCAAGGGAGCCGCCTCAACCCTAATCTGGGAACCGCCTCGTAACTGCTATTTCCGCGGATCTTCATGGCCGGGTCGGATCCACCCGCCACTTGTTGCCCCAGTGAGAATAACCGTCACTAGCTACTCCGCACTTAGCTGCTCGTGTCTGCCGACACTCCGCGTCATGCTCGCAAGTTCTCGCACCTTCCCACAATTCTGGCACAATTGCTACAACACCTTGCGCCAAGGTCCGACCCCCATCAAGTAAATATGCATTGGGTCGAGCCCGTGTGCTTCGAGAGGCATCTCTCGCACACCTATCCGAGTCTTGTCCGTCATGTCCGAGTACCGCCGGCACTTGTGCGAATCACCGCACCGCGCCTTAGCACTATCGCCACGTTCTTCGGTCACCGCCCATTACCGCCCGCATCTGCTCGCGCACCACTTAAGTCAGTGCCGAGTCTCGCCCGCATGTATCGCACCGTCTAAGCTAACCTCGAACAACTGTCCGAACCTTGCCCATAAATGCTCACAAGCTCAAGCCAATCGTGCGGCTAAGCTAAAACCGAAGCCAAAATCCAACAAACCCTCGAATATCACCCTTTCGCGACGTTGGCGCACCGCATGCGCACCAACCCGAGTCGCCCGGCGAGGCCTGAAAGTTACCCTGTAACACCTTGAAATTAAAGGAAACTTACTTGAATTAAGAAATGAAACAAAGCTTGAATGAAATTGCATCAAAAGTAACAATCCAAAGGAGTATTTGGATTCTTCTTAGGCTTACAAACCCAAGGCCAAGCATGAAATTAAATCTAAATCTAGAAAAGAAATTACATCAAAGCTTGAAATTGAATCTAAAAACCTAAGAGAGAGAAATTAGATCTTAAAAACTAGAGAGATGATTTTTAATCCCAAACCCATGCTTGGGTTGGGAGAAAATGAGAGGTGTTTTACAAAATGAAAGAAGTCTACTATTTATATTACATTTAATTGGGTTTAAATGGGCCAAAATAGCCTTAGAGGCTTAAAATTCCCGGGTTTGACCAAGTTTGACCCGGAGGCACCTTCCTAGACCCTTGGCTAGCTTTTTGGCACATTTTGGCTCGATATGGCTCGACCATGGCTCGATGTGGCTCGGCCATGGCCGAGCCTGGGCGCTGCTGGGCGCGAGTGGTCAGCAGGCTTGGGCGCTGATAGGCGACGATGGGCGAGTTGGCGCGCGGGTTGGCGCTGGCAGGCGACGATTGGCGAGTGCTGGCGCGGGATGGCGCGCGCGCGGTGCGGGCAGGCGCGAGGCTGCGCGCAGGTGCCGGCGCGAGACGTGGCGAGAGGCCGCGCGCAGGCGCGCGCCTGCCGCCCCAGCACTCGCCCATCGTCGCCTGCCAGCGCCAACCCGCGCGCCAACTCGCCCATCGTCGCCTACCAGCGCCCAGGCCTGCCGACCACTCGCGCCCAGCAGCGCCCAGGCTCGGCCATGGTCGAGCCATATCGAGCCAAAATGTGCCAAAAAGCTAGCCAAGGGTCTAGGAAGGTGCCTCCGGGTCAAACTTGGTCAAACCCGGGAATTTTAAGCCTCTAAGGCTATTTTGGCCCATTTAAACCCAATTAAATGTAATATAAATAGTAGACTTCTTTCATTTTGTAGGCCTGGGCGCTGGTAGGCGACGATGGGCGAGTTGGCGCGCGGGTTGGCGCTGGCAGGCGACGATGGGCGAGTGCTGGGGCGGCAGGCGCGCGCCTGCGCGCGGCCTCTCGCCACGTCTCGCCCGGCACCTGCGCGCAGCCTCGCGCCTGCCCGCACCGCGCGCGCGCCATCCCGCGCCAGCACTCGCCAATCGTCGCCTGCCAGCGCCAACCCGCGCGCCAACTCGCCCATCGTCGCCTACCAGCGCCCAGGCCTGCCGACCACTCGCGCCCAGCAGCGCCCAGGCTCGGCCATGGCTCGGCCATCGAGCCATCTCGAGCCATATCGAGCCAAAATGTGCCAAAAAGCTAGCCAAGGGTCTAGGAAGGTGCCTCCGAGTCAAACTTGGTCAAACCCGGGAATTTTAAGCCTCTAAGGCTATTTTGGCCCATTTAAACCCAATTAAATGTAATATAAATAGTAGACTTCTTTCATTTTGTAAAACACCTCTCATTTTCTCCCAACCCAAGCATGGGTTTGGGATTAAAAATCATCTCTCTAGTTTTTAAGATCTAATTTCTCTCTCTTAGGTTTTTAGATTCAATTTCAAGCTTTGATGTAATTTCTTTTCTAGATTTAGATTTATTTTCATGCTTGGCCTTGGGTTTGTAAGCCTAAGAAGAATCCAAATACTCCTTTGGATTGTTACTTTTGATGCAATTTCATTCAAGCTTTGTTTCATTTCTTAATTCAAGTAAGTTTCCTTTAATTTCA
>BMAC01000687.1:652541-684681 GCA_014905375.1 Phtheirospermum japonicum | reverse complement strand
TTTATTACGGTGGATTGGTCTAGCAGAACCGTGAGATAATCCAGCACGTAATGTAACTCGTCGAACTTGTTCCTAGTCAAGGGTTACGCTAACTTCATCAGGACCATACCTATGCAACAAGCATGGGATAAAAGATATGGAATGCCAATAAGTATAAAAGATAATATTACGAATAAAAACCGATTGTATTACAAGAGAATGGTCAGACCACAGCCACAAGTTGGCTTGTTGGTCACCTTATTCTAACAGGGTTGTGGTTCACGTACGGATTTGGTACGCCATTTTGGTCATTTTGATCTTCTGGTAAGTTTAGGTTTGCCTCGGGAGGATCCATCGATGACTCATCTATCGGATCTTCTCGAGAACTCTCGTCCTCAACTCCGTCGGGTGCGGCTCTCGTTCTATTGACCGTGTGGATGTTGTCAAAGAATGGGACAAGCTCTCCACCAAATAACCTACGTCCTTGCATACACTCAACAAACGATCAAACAAATCGAGGCGAAATAAACTGAAATTAAACTAAACTAACTAATCATGTACGAATGAACATTTTTGAAAACCTTTGGCATTCCCCGGCAATGGCGCCAAATTTAGAATTGAACATTTTAACACTTACTTTTTATTAAAATAAAAAGCTCGTCCGCAAGAGAATAAAGCGATTGTAAGTGACAAGTTGACTCGATTCGAATCTCTCGAGGAATGACAATCGGAGTTAAAAACATTTGTTAAGACACACAAATTATCTAAACACGCGATCATTAAGTTGTTTGTTTGTTTTGTTTTGATAACTAGAAATAGTAGATCAAATTAACATTAAAATTAAACAAGCAAGTAAATGATTCAACTAAAGTTTCAAACTAATTTTCAAGCATGATAAATGAAAACGAAAAGAAAAAACGATGAATAACAAACAATAATCAAAGGTGTTCGATCAAATGACAAGAACAAAATAGACGAGAAATCCATTAATATCCAAACAACGACGAATCTAAAACAAGAATTCATAAATGATAAAAATCACAAAACAAGTCTACAAGCTAACCCAAGCAAAATCAGCACCTAAACGTACGAACAAATGGAATTCAAGATCAACGCAAGCATTAACATGTAAACCACTACTAAAGTTTTCGAACAGAATCAAGAATTGAACTAAAAAAATTACCTAAGCGTAATCAGACTATGAGTTTTAGAAACATAAATCAACGATCTATCCATGAGCCGAGTTCTGGGATCCAAACATTGGATCGTGTGAATTCGAGAATCGAAAGTACAAAAATTCAAAGATAGAATGAAGCAAGAATGAAGGGAGATTCAAATGTTCAGAAACATGGAAACTAGAGTTTCTAAATGGTAAGTCTCTGGTTCTGGTCGGGTCTGATGTCTAGGTGAATAGAGACATTGTTTAAATAGTGTTGGACGAGGAGGGCATCGTGGTAAATTTGCCTAAAAATGACGATTGTCAATTGACCGCCGATCGACGGTGTCTCAGGCATCGTCCTCCGTCGACGTTGGCCGTCGATCAACGGTGGCACGTGGCTCTCAGCATGTCGATTGACCAAGACTGTCGACTCCGCTGGTGGGTGCCCGTCGATGTCGCGTCGATGGGCTGTGACGATTGATGGAGGCCAGAAAATCTCGGCATGTCGATCGATAGACTCTTTTGATGTCGACATTTGTGCTACATTGATGGGCGGCATAGACGATGCATCGATCGACGGCAGCTCTGCGTATCTCGCCAGTTTTCATCGTATTGAAGCTGAAACAGACAATTAAATGAAATTAGAACGACAACATACAGAATGAGAGAGAAAAGGTGTTAAACGGGATAGAAATGAAATGACCTTAGAAATACTAAAAGGAATAAAAACGAGAGGAAAAACGACCTAAAACCCATAATAACACACAAAACAAAATGCAAAAACAAATGGAAAACACAAAAATATGTACAAATGAAGATAAATACATACAAATGATCAAAACCAATATCAGATGAAAAGTTGCAAGATAACCTATTATATGCAATCAAAAAAACATTATTTCAAACGGATATATACTAATTAATAAATTCATATTACAAATAAGTATTACTTAAGGAATTCATATAACAACGATTATTAATTCACATAGCAATGCGAATTACAATATCAAGTAGTGCCAAACGTCTGTCAGCAGAAAAATAAAGCGAACTACAACATCAAGATAAATATTACTTAAGGAATTCATAAAGCAACAATTATTAATACACATAGCAATGTGAATTACAACATCAAGTAGTGCCAAATGTCTGTCAGCAAAAAAGCAAAGCGAATTACAACATCGGACTCATGAAAAGATTATCCCCTTATCTAACATCAATACGTGGAACTAGAACGTCCACCGCCATGTGATGTGCTAGCCACCTCTTGCGCACGGTATTATTGTTTTGCGCGTACTTGTGGTTGGTCCATTTTGTTTTGGATCCTACTGCCCCTGAGTCATCCAACGGTTCTAGACCTCCTAGTGTCTAAATCATGAACCAATTCAAAACTTACTTTATTCCAGTCCTCCGTGTCGGGCAATGGTTCAAAATCTCTAACAGAGTATGTACGTAGGTACGCAACAGTGCTATAATAATCTTGGACGTAAACTTGAGGATTCACTCTGAAATCGATGCATGCTCAGATTGCATGAGAGCATGGAATACCACTACTCAACCATCTAACACAATAGCATTTTGTGCTTGAAAAGGACACTCGAAGATTTCGAGCACGAACTACTCCATCGACCCGTGTAAAACTTCAGCCGTATGTGCCGCCCAATTATATCCCGTGACTTGGTAAGATGTCCCGGCATAGGCCAATTATATCTTATCAAGCCAAAGTTGTTGCATTTTATCGACTCTTATCGCATAGGCCAAGCGTTTATAAAAAATTTTGTGTACTTCGGGCGAATGCCATTCAGACGAAAGTAGTTATTCGGAGTCGTTTAGCATGTTTCATCACTCCAATGATGCACTCAGACATGTTGGTCGTCAGGATGCCACACTGTTTGCCGCCATTGTGGGATAGTGTCCACTTGCTCTTATCAACGTCATCCAATTATGCAAATGCATCTAGATCAATGGCTTTAATCTTCTCCATTAGTTTATGGAAGATTGTAACTCTGGATTCTGCTCCATCTTTGAAACACATATCCTTCAATTTCATAGACTTGGAATGCGTATTCAATTTAGAAGAGATATGTCGTGAACAAAAAACGTTAGATACAATAGCTGACAATAATGTCGGAACTTGTTATAGTGCACTAAGTAGTCCGGCGTGTCAGTCAGATATAAGACGAACCCCTTTTATGTCTCAAACAATATGTTTTGCAACCATGTGAAGGAACCAATGCCACATGTTATAACTCTCTGAATCAACAACTGCATAAGCTAGTGGACTGACTTCTTGGTTTGCGTCAATTGTACATACCATCAAAAAAGTGTGCTTGTACTTTCCAACCAAAAAAATTCCATCAACACTGATCACTTTGCGAAAATATATAAAAGCCTCTATACATGGTCGAAATGCCCAAAATACAAATCTTAACATATGCACACCAGGTATTCCCGAAGATTTGTGTAGCTACTCGACCACTGTCCCTGGGTTGTACGTCTACAAGACCTCCATTTATTTTGGTAAATGTTTTACCGACTACTCTTACGACCCGTACATATTTTCACGAGCCCGTCACAAACCTTGCCATGCCTTGTGATATGACACTTTATAACCATATTCTTGTTCGACAGTCATCCGAACCTGCAAAGTGCCATATAACGGGTCATTCTTGACGTGAGAGGTAATGAGCATAGAAATCATATTTTCCACACAAATTGGGGTGATCATCAGGTGTAAGAGATGTAAGACATCTGTGCGCAGAACCCGATCTTGTGATTTCCCAAACACCCTTCCATTTGTGAAAACTAGCGCGGAGACACCATCCGTATTCAGGTGATTTGTTGATTAATTGATTCGAAATATCTACATGATTCTCCCCAATTGATTTCGACAAACAAACAACTTTCCAATCCTTTGGGATGCTCTGAACCACTCTATACGCACACTTGGCGACACGCACATAGTGATATTTGACAGCCCACATCATATGTTTTCTTATCTTTGAATATCATGCTTGTTCTCAACACTCCTTCGTCTTTGTCGTAGTAGTAGTCTTGTTGAGGGACATCAATAGAATCAATAGGAATGTCTTCACAGTCGTACTAAAAAAATGTATGTTCTTGTAGAGTTTCGATTCTCTATCCGCTCGTTTATGGGTTGTAGGGCCATGTTCGACTACGGTAGGTTCAAAATGATATTCGTTTGGTATACTACCCCCAATTGAAAGAATTCCTCGTTAGTTTCATCACCATCATCTAGTTCATCTAAACTCTTTTTAGAATCGCAACCTTCATCTGGTCCAAAGTAATCGGCGGTATAGTCCGGGAATGCTCGGTGGGATCTACATTTGCATAATCGATAGTAGTTCTTCCACCCTCATCTTGTAGCATTGATGCATACATGTCATCATCATTGCAAGAAGAAATATTCGCCATATGTGCAATTACTTCTAAAATGTACATATGTTCCAAGAATAAATTCAAATATTCACATAATTAACAACTAAACACGAAATATCGACCCAAATAAGTTAAAATTTTCACATAATCAACAGTTTTCTCAGAATATGAATAAATTCAAATATTCACTTAATTAGAAATCTTTTCACAAATAAATAAATTTAATTTTCATAAATAATTAACAACTAAAAACAAAACGAATAAATTAAAATCTCACATAATTAATAATATCCTCACACAATTAATAATGTCCTCACAAACAAAAAAATTAATTTTCATAAATAATTAACAACTAAATAAGAAGCGAATAAATTAACATTTTCACACAATTATTGATTTTCTCACAAACAAATAAAATCAATTTTCATAAATAATTAGCAACTAAATACGAAATGAATAAATTAAAATTTTCACATAATTAATAATTTTCTCACAAAAGATATAAATTAAAATATTCACATAATTAGAAATTTTTTCACAAATGAATAATTTCAGTATTCATAAATAAGTAACAACTAAACACAAAATGAATAAATTAAATATTCACATAATTAATAATTTTATTACAAGCAAATAGAATTAATTTTCATAAACAATTAACAACGAAACACAAAATGGATAAATTCAAGATATCACATAATTAACATATTTCTTACAAACAAATCAAATTAATTTTCATAAATATTTACAACTAAAATTCACAAATTTCAATATATACAAAAGAATTAACAATTAAACTCAATCTCACAACAAATGATTATATCTAAAGGCAATTAATTAAACAAAATAACTAATTTTTTAAAATATAAAAAAAAACTTTGAGTTAGAAGTAACCTTGTCCATGTGCTGGAACTCGTCGCCCCCTGAAGCTGGGAGCTGGATCGAGATGGTTGCTTGCTGCTGTTGGAAAATGGGTGCCGGAGCGGGACGCTGAGCTTAGGGTTAAGGAATGTGATTTTTTTATTTTTTTTTTTTGCAATAATCACCCGGGGCGCTATTCACAGAAGCGTCCCAATTTCCCCGAATTTTTTTTTCAAATCGATCACAATTTATTTTTAATTAAAATATTACGAGACGCTATTCACAAAAGCGTTCCCATTTTTATTTTTTATTTTTAATTTAGTAGGCGGGACGTGTACAATTTTTTTAATTTCTTTAACAATATTACCTTTTCACAATTTGTATTTATTTTTATATTATTTAATTAATAAAACCCCCTTTTATCCAAGTGGTGGGACCCCACCAGGTGCACATGACCCGACTTACAAACGATATACGCGCTGACATTACACGTTTTTTCTCATAGTCAGACGTTAGCTATATAAGTGGGAATACTCCCACCTACGCGAGCAAAAATCCCCAAGAAATCCCACCTTACCTAAGAAAATACCCCAAAGGGCTCATATTTCCTCACGCACTTACATTAGGCGGAGGAAAAATGGCAGCAACTGGAGACGGGTTTCTCCGGGGGGTTTTCGAAGGTTGCATTTCCGGCGGCGATATGGGTGTTCAGCGCCGCCCCTACCACAAGAATTGCGGCTGCGCCCTACACGCTTCTCGCGGCAACTGCCCGCACCCGCCGCGGTACAAGAACGTGTCGTACCCCATCCGCCGCTCGTGGAGCGAAGGCTGCTTGGCGATTATGGGTGGCCAGTCCTCGCCGTCTCCGTCCTCCACCGCCCCTGCAGCGGCACCGGCGGGGATGAAGCGGACGCCCACGCAATTGGTGCTATCACAAGAGGAAGGCGAGGTGTTTGATTCACTCATGGTGTGATTTATTTTGATTTATTTTTTCTTATTTTTATTAGTTTTTATAAAAGAATTGGGAAATTTTCTACGATGGATGTTTCTAGTTTTTAATTATTGTAAAAATAATTAAATATTGGCCAGTCAAATGGTTCGTTCTTGCTCTCATAAATGTTTCTGGCATTTGCAATCAGGGTCGGTTCTGTTCAATGTCAATGTATTTATTTCTATGTATTTTGCTACTAAGTTGGCCTCAATTCCACTTTCTTTTTTTTTTTAATCTGGTTTTGTTTGTTGGGTTTGATTATCCGTAAATTGGCCCTAAATGTTCACATAACACCACACTAATTAAAAAAAAAACAAAAGTGTAATGTAAACTGCAGAACAGATCCAGTGCTGTTGCAAAATCACAGCACACCTCTAAAAAACGACACCGTTCTGGACGGTATGGGGGTTAACTGGGCCAACTATGTTGAAAAAGCCCAAATAAACAAAAGTGTTGTGATATATTTTTATTGTTAGTATTATTTAATTTCTTTCAATGTTTTCGTAATCTTTTTATTATTATTTTTTCTTTTCCCCCCCTCTATGCTAGAATCAATTAAAATTAACAAATAAAAATATATTCTGCTGTTATATTCTATGTGTCGTAATAACACGGAGATTAAAAATATAATTGATAATAATTATAAGTATTAAATGATTATAATATTATTTTTATTTAAAATAATAATAAGTGTAAAATAATAAATGTAGGGTAAAATTAGTTAAGTAACACTTAATTTTTATCGGGAAAGTGAAAATGTAAAAATGATTCTCTCTTAAAATGTAAATGTGATAGATAGAATGCGACATAAAAATTTATAAATTGCGAAGGATAGAACAGATCGAATGGAGTAATAAATTAAAAAACAACTTCGTTCACGTCAATACCGAAAAGTAGGGGGAAAATCAAGACAACTCCAAATATTTCAATTGCTTTGTCTATTATATATATATAAAATTTTAAATAATAATATTTCTTAAAAAATTAAAACTTAATACCCCCAGGAAAATCAAAATAAATTAGTTAAAATATTCAATGGATTGTTCATCATATTTTTATATTAATTATTTCTATTTCATGATTTCACAACTAAAAAAATATAACTCCAAGATTTTTTTGAAATGCGCTGAAAATTGAAATTTTTAAATGACATGATGTATATGCATTTCAATATAAATTCACGAATATCTTTACAAATATATGAAATATACATAATTTTGAAGTTATCGTTTTCTTCTTATATTTTTATTTTTTAATTTATTATTGAACATGTAAATCATATTATAGTATATTGAGTCATTGTAATAATTATTAACATTCGTTCAATTTTAAATAATATTTATTGTTTATTATATGTTGTATAAATTAACTCAATTTAATTAATTAGTTTTATTTTCTTGGTGAGAGAAGAGAAATAGGGAAAAAAACATGAAACACAAAAATAAATGAATAATAATTTGTTTAATTGAAAACATATTAAAATTTTAAATAGTATAAAAATAATAATATAGCATTATTTTTTTTTTTTTGGCCATTTTTAACTTAGTTGACCCATTTATCCCCACCCTCCAAAACTCTCATTTTTTAGCACAACACACGGTGCTGTGATTTTACCACAGCACCAGATCTATTTCCTGTAAACATTCCAAAACTTATCTAGTACCTAGTTCTCAGATTGTAGTAATGTGAAATTAAATATTAATTCATCGATCAAATAAATTGATTCTCAAATTCAAAATAATATTCTTAATAATATATATATATATATATATATATATATATATATATATATATATATTATACAATTTTTATATATTTCCAATAGATCTTATACATTTATCAAATTTACAAGTTGGACCTTTTAATTTTTTTATATCACAAAAAGTCTAGTAATAATAATTATCAACCGACATTCAAAATAAATGTAAAAAAATATTAAATTAAATATTTATTAAAAAATAAGAAATTTCATTAGTTGAGAATAAAATTACATTGAAGCATTAAAAAAAACTAACTAATTCATAAACATAAATAAACAATGTAAACTCCTCCCATTTATGATCGATTAATGCATTTCGAAGTGCGATATGAGCATCTTTATTCCTTATTTGTTTATATTGAGATACGAGCTCTTGAAATTTGACATTTTCACCGATCATCATTTCAACCTCTAATGGTGGCGTCTCTCTCTCAACTTCAATTGGTACACTAAGTTCACGTTCATCCTCCAATATCATATTATGCAAAATTATACAGGTTGTCATTATGCCATGCAACACTTCCTTTCTCCAGAAATGTATTGGTCCTGCTACAATGACAAAACGTGACTTGAGAACTTCGAATACACGTTCTACGTCTTTTCTGCATGATTCTTATTTAATTGAAAAATACATCTTTTTCGGACCACGTGGCTCATGAATCGTTTGTACAAGGGTAGACCATTTTAGATATATACCATCAGCTAAATAGTAACCCATTTATATTCTTTTCTTTCAATTACATAATTAGCTGGAGGAGCAATACCTTGAGTGAGATTGCGGAGAAGATGAAATGACTCCAACACGTTGATATCGTTGTTGGTGCCTGGCAAACCAAAATAAGCATGTCATATCCAAATATCATAATCTGCTACAAATTCGGGAATAATTGTTGGATCTCTACACGACTACAGAAAAAATGGCTTATACATCGATTATTTTAAGCAATTCACATCGATTATTAAACCGATGTAAAAGCCAGCATTGTGAAATGTTCACAACACTACACCGATTTTAGAACCGATGTAAAATTGGACAATACTACATCGATTTCTCTATACATTGATGTAAAAACATGAAATGCCCGATGTAAGACTAGACTATACTGATATAAAATATGAACTACCCGATGTAAGACTGAACAGTATTACATCGGTTTCTATTTCTTTGGAAACTGATGTAAAAATATGAAAAAATCGGTGATTTCACATCGGTTATTTAAACAGCTGATGATAACCGATGTAAAACTGCTGTTTTTTTTTTTCTTTCAAATTTTGCATTTTAGGCGATACACACCTTGAAACTTGTAACCGATTTATTTCACATAACCCAACAAAACAATAAGCAAACAACGCCGAACAATTCACCCGAAAACAAAAAAGCAAGAACATAATCCAATAATAATCCAACCAAAGTAGTTTGATACTAAATCCGAACTATACAAGGTAAAATTCATCAAAACAAGCTATATAATTCGAAAAATGAAACACGTCCGAACAATTCACCCGAAAACAAAAAAGCAAGAACATAATCCAATAATAATCCAACCAAATTAGTTTCATACTCAATCCGAACTATACAAGGTAAAATTCATCAAAACAAGCTATATAATTCGAAAAATGAAATATGTATAGCCTACACAAAGTACTACTTTTAACCACATGTAAGTCACATCTCGAATCCAAACGACAAAAACCAACCTAACTAATAAACTTCCAAAATTCATGCTAAAATAACACACGATTCTAATCATCCAATAATCCATTCTTCATTTCAAAAAAACATCTTGCCCATTGTTTCCGAATTTCTTCAATGTCATTTGGATGAAGTCGTTCGGTATCATTAAATACCTGTAATATATATTATAACACAATAACAAATACAAATTATAAATAAAATAGTTAAAGGTAGAAATTATATTACCTCCTCCAGTTGTCCGTTATTCCTACTCGAATTATGATCCACATCCAATGCATAATGTAATATCCATATTCTCAACCTTCAAATTGCTTATTACACTAATATACAACACAAAATAAAAGTTTGCTTAAATTTTTTTTATTCAATTGGGAATGGGTGATAAATTAAACCTACCTCTTGCGCTTGCTTTTTTGAGAAGACGATGAAGAAGGGTTGCTGTGCCAATTCCTTTTGCGTTGGTTGATGAACCAATTGTTAATCTGTTTAAGTTGCAAACCTGTTTCCTGCACCAGCCTTGCCTTAGCCTCCTCCTAACAAAGCAAATATCATAACAATTTTAGACGAGCGAAAATAATATGATGTTTTCTAGAAAGATTGGAGATAATTACAAAAACTAACCTGTGATTTTTTTTTAACATTACAAAGGGTTATTTACAAAAAGTACCCCTAAGGTTTGACCTAATTACATAAATACCCACCTAACTTCCACGATTACCAAAAATAACTCTGGTGTTCTATTTTTTTCTTACACTTATCCCCTTCATAAGCAAAATAAAATTCAAAACACCTCTTCACATTTATCAAAATATTACAGTTAGCCCATTAATCATTATACTGAACAAACGTGCAGGGGTATCTCTTATAATTTTGAAACTTAGCAAGGTATTTTTGTAATGACCAATTTTACAAATTACTCTCAAACAAGGTACAATTTTCAAAATAGAAACATATATCTAGGTGGTAGTTGTAATTCTGAGAGATAATTGTATTTGTTTTTTTGGTAATTAGGTTTAAAAAATCTCAAGGATAGTGGTTGTAAATATCATGAGAGAATATGTTATGGTTTATGGCATGTTTACAGTTCGATAAGGCCACTTGGAATGTCATTGCCACCAAGCCTTGAAGACCAATGTGGTATCCCCAGGCAGTTTTCCAGCTCTTCTTTTTCGTAATATCTCTTCTCGGATATCGACGATTTTCTCTTTATAACCTTATATATAGCAATATATAGCAAGAACAAGTCATCGGTTCAAAATTAAATTCAAATCTGAATTATAGGAAGGAAGCTAAAAAAACATCATGATAAAGAATCAGCTGTAAAAAATATAATTATGTTGGTTAAAAAACAAAAATATAAAAAATATAAAAAACAAAAATAAAAAATTAAGATTTCATGATAAAGAATCAGCAGTAGCACCTTAAATACTTGAAAATCATATCATACAGCAGAGCGAGCAGTTTTGGTGACTGCTCGAATATCTTCTTTCCTGGTCCAAACGCGTGGCATTGAGTCAGCATCTTGACTAAATAACGTAGAAAACATGCCAACAATAATCTGTTCAGTCCCCATTAGTGCAAGCAAGCAAGCAAATGGCCTTCGTAATTACATTATAGTGATAAGTACAAAAAGTACCCTTAAGGTTTGACCTAATTAAAAAAACAAGACTAAATTTCAAAATTAAAAAAGATGCCTCTGAAATTTGATTGAGTTAAAATTAAGGGGCGACCTGTAATATTTTTTTATAAATGTGATCAAAATATTTTATTGCTTTTGAAAGGGTAAAATCAATACAGAATAAAATCTGAGGGGTGTTTTTTGTAATTTTGAAAGTTGGATTTTTTTTTTTTTGTTTTTTTTTTCTGCTTAAGTAAGGGTAACTTTAGTAATTTTGAAAGATTTTTTCTTTTGTAATTAGGTCAAACCTCAAGGGTACTTTTTGTAATCAACCCAAATAATTATAACTTTGAAACGTACAAATTACCTGTCTTTCATACGGATCAAAACCCTGCTTCTTCTTTCGCCTTTGCCTCTACATTAGAAAAGCCACTAATGTCTGTTTCAGTCTCGCGACGAAGAAGTTTTCTTATGGCTGGCCATGTATCATCACTGGCTCCATCTAACAAAGCCTCGACAGGTCCAGACAATGCTTCATTCAATTTTGTCTGCCCAAGAACTTCATCAGTGGAAAAGCTATGCAAATACATTAACACAAAATAAAAAGATCTTCAATCATTTACAAGTCATCATAATGTGAAACGAAATACCGAATCTACATAGCCAGCTTGCAATGATAGGGTCACAGCTATAAATCGATGAACCCAATTTGTAAAGAATAAATCAGCAATACACGTATGCTTGCAGAAGCTAAAATTCATTCTTTCAGGAAACAAGTTGCAGCAATATTATTTACTTAAAGCTTAAAAAAGACAAATCTTCATTTATGTTATGACTTACTACCATCACGAACTCTACATAACCCAAAAGAGGCAGAGTACTTCGTACCTCATACTTTGCTGTAAGTTCAGACAGCTTGGCAGCACGAACAGCAGAAATATGGGCATCTATATCACGCTTAAGCTTATCTCTTACTTTAGGTGAGTCCCAATTTGCTTGGTCAATGTGCACATCTACAAAACATTTAGCAAACCATCAAACTGGACGCTCTTAATTGTCACCACTATAAAATATATCAAAACTACAAGAGGTTCCTTTAAAAAGAAAGTTAATTGTTATCATGTCATTCCAAATCCACACTGCCAGTTTATAATAGAGATGGCATGTTGTACGTAAATAACTGTACCTGCAGATGCTTCATCAAACTGTGACATAAAATTCTTGGTGCAGTCACGCGCAGCAATAGCAAATCCTTTACCCTCACTCAAGGCACTTTCAAATGCTTCTTTGAATTTTTCTAAGGTTCCAGAGCGTATGTGTCCCAACACGAAAAATTTTCATTTGCAATCTCCTCACAACGTACAGTGGCAACCATGACCTACCAATAAAAATTAAATATTTCGTTAAAAAAAAAAATCCTCAACAGTTGAACAATGGATTTAAAATAGGCATTTATTTAACACCTTATGTGCAGGCAGGTCAAGGTCCTTGTTCTCCTTAATGACCTTCCATATTTGTTGAGCACTGAATGAAAAGCCTGACTCAGGGACTACCCCACGCCTATCCCCAGCAAGCCCACCAGGCGCAATGGAATGGAAAAATCTGTCTTAGATTTGCCACCTTCAAAAAAACACAAAATAACAACCAAATATATCCCTATCTGCACTAAAGATTGTCCATCTTTTCCCAAAAGTATCCCATACAAACACGTGTCGAAACAATGAAACCAGTTCCTGCGTAGAAATAACATGGGTGCAACTTTAAAAAAGCCATAGAAGAGCGTAAACCTGTTCTTTAAATTGTTCTTCCTTCTCTTCATAACTAGAGAGAGCCACAACTTCAACCTGGCATTCACTCTTTTTTATATAAACTGTACGTTTTCGAAATCTTGCAAAGATAAGTTAAAATTAATAAGCTTATCATTAACGCCTTACATTGAAAAATTCACTTAGTGGAGTTTCCTTGTGAGCTTGTGGCTTAGGAACAGAATCCCATATCTACCAAAGAGGGGGCAGAAAAAGGAGAATAGAGGAAGAACATTAAAATCCAACTGCATAAGATAGGGGGGAAAAGCATAGTGAACATCTTCATAAGAAGTACCTTCTGAATGTCTTCCCTTAAAACCTGTTCCAAGTTTTCCAATGGTGTCTACAAAGATGCAAATGTATTCATAATTATTTTGTGGGACCAAATGCACCAAATATCTTAATTTTTTAATATATCACTGATTCAAAGCATTAGGCAATCAATAAGGAGACATACCCTTGTTTTATCACGAATAACAAACATTAAAGTTGTCTTACGAGGACTAAATAATCTCATCACAACCTGTTCATCATATAGATAAATCAGCAAATAATTGTCATTTCAAGTAACTGAGTGCATAGATCACACTGATGACTCACCTGAAATACGGTTTTTAAGAGGGGTTTATTTGCAGCCTGCTCACGCCCAATAGCATGACACCACCTGAACACAATTTCCCCCCAAGAAAGAACAACCTCAGAATACATGTAATTAATAACCAACAACCAGATCAATGTTAACGCAAATCAGCAATCTCACATGTTTATGAGCACTATATCGGGCAAAAAGGGCACTCTGCTTTTCAAACGCAGTATCATCATGCGCAAAAAAAAAAAAAAAAAAAGCAAAATAGTAAGAAGGTATCAACTTCAAAAAAATAATAAATAAGTTTATTTTAAAAGGGAGGAAATGAGATTTCAGAACTAATAAGCAGTTTCATCTAAAGTGGAATGTTTGTGGATAGAAAAGAGTAGGTAAACGGTAGGTTCTAGATCACGTCGCTTAGATAGGTACGGTTCAATAAGGCAAGATTATCCTTCATGATGAGTATGGCATGCAATAAATAACAAGGTATAATTTTCAGAGCCATTTAGTTGCTTGCATAAAAATTGCACACAAGAATGACATAAACATTAGTGGTCTGTGCCAAAATGAGAATCACGTAACAGTAATAAAATGACCAATAATGCAAAAGGATAAACAACCTATCAGGTTCTGGCTATGGAGATTCGAACTGCTGAGTCACTCATCAGGAATCTGCTAAAGGAAGCTGCAGATGAGGGTTTGATAAGTTCGAGCCAAATGACGAAAGGCTTTTCTCGATTGGCTGAGAGCCTTGACGATCTTGCCCTTGATATCCCGTTTGCCAAATAATTGTTCCAATCGATTGTTTCCAAGGCGATATCCGAAGGCTGGCTTGATGCGTCGTTTGTTAAATCTTCGAACAAGGATGGTGTGAAGCTAGATGAAAACGAGGATAAGTTGAGGCATTACAAGAAAGAAGTTGTTTTGATAATTCATGAGTACTTTCACTCAGACGATATTCCTGCATTGATTCGGAGTCCGGAGGATATAGCTATGCCTGAGTATAACCCTATTTTTCTCAAAAGGCTAATTACTCTAGCTATGGATCGGAAAAACCGAGAAAAAGAGATGGCTTCTGTCCTGCTATCCGCACTTCATGTAGAGATCTTCACGACGGATGACATAGTCAATGGTTTTGTGTTGTTGTTGGAATCTTCCGAAGACACTGCACTTGATATATTAGACTCTTCGAACGAGCTTGCTTTTTTTCTGGCCAGGGCAGTTATAGACGATGTCCTCGCACCATTGAACTTGGAAGAAATTGCAAACATGCTGCCGCCAAACTGCAGTGGCAGCGAAACAGTGAGCATGGCTCGGTCGCTCATAGCTGCACGTCAGGCGGGGAGAGGATCCTCTGGTGCTGGGGCGGTGGGACCAGTTGGGCCATGGAGGATGCAAAGGACAAGATCCAGAAGCTTCTGGAAGAGTACGAGAGCGGCAGGGTTGTGGGCGAGGCTTGCCAGTGCATCCGCGATCTGGGGATGCCGTTTTTCAACCATGAAGTGGTGAAGGAAGCTTTGGTCATGGCGATGGAGAAGAAAAACAACAGGATGCTCGGACTGCTGCACGATTGTTTTGGCGAGGGTCTGATTACCACTAATCAGATAACGAAAGGTTTTAATAGGATCAAAGAAGGGCTCGACGATTTGGCGCTTGACATCCCAAATGCAAAGGAGAAGTTTGAGTTTTACGTAGAGCATGCGAGGGAGCGCGGTTGGCTTTTGTCGGTGTTCAGTTAGACTTTGTCTGCGGATGGTATGGTATGAACGAGTTTTAGCTGCATTTTCTGGGCAAGAAACGCTGGATTTTACGGTTTTTTCTATCTGCATGTTTTTTTTTTTGTTTTTTTTCAAAACTTAAATTTTAATTTGCTTTAGAGACTTGTTTACTTTGCGTCAGAGGCGGATGGATTTATGATCTTTGATCCCTTCTGTTATGATGTTCTCTTTTATCTTTTAAAAAAAAAACCTACTCCAAGTATAAATGACAGGATAAAGAACCTCTTAGAGAAATGTAAATACAAACAAGAAGAAATGCATTTCATGTTACAAATAGATAGATAAAATATCTATCTAAAAGAGCTTCATCAGAAATTTTCAATAGTTAGTTGTAAAATCATTCTTATCAGAATTCAAGCACATCCTACTTTCGTTTCAATAAACAATGAGTTCGCTTTTAATAGCTTATAAAGTGCACCAACAATTCTTTTTCTTTTAAATAATTCATTTTGCATATATTATTTATCTAGTTTAGAAGACTTGACTAACAGCATGATTTTGTCAAGGGATATTAAAGTCATCTAAGTTGTTAAAGTGGTTTTATATGTTTATCATTTCACACCAGACATAATACTTAATAGCCATAGTTTGGAAGAAACTGCAAATATTAAAACCCCTAAAAGACCTTACATTAAAAATATTACTATTATCTTGGGCTGGTTCAGATATAGTGCATTTATGATAGAATGGCTAAAAATGCAAATCTCTTCATGTGACATTTGCAAATTATGTGAGTCAAAATATAACACACGCTAAAAAGGAGTCAATGTGGAGATCTAAGTAAAGTATAGCTATTAAATTTCCATTAAGCAATATATTATTAGTAGATACCATCAGCAGTAAATCGCATACACAAACAGAACGCTTCACATTCTGAGCAAAATTCAAACCTCTGATTTCCATTGTATGAAAAGATAGAAAGATCCAGTCAACCTAACAAAATTCTTTGAAGTAATTGTCTGCCCTATCCATACCTCAAATAGTGGTTTCAACTGTTGCCTGTAGGCCCCTTTTAGCTGACTCATGTTGTTGTTGCGGTCCATGCGTGCGCATTACATACGAAGGCAAATGTAGATACACACCTTTGTCATACCTATTAGAACATATCCATGGTCAGGCAAGTTCAATGAAAAGTAGAGTTCACACTTTAGCCCAATAAACAACAATAAACAAATTCTAGAATAAAAAATTGACAGTAAGGTCATTCTTGGTGATTCAATTTCCACACCCTTCTCATTCTCAATTTATTTTCCCAACATAAAACCAAACATACATTCACGTATTTCCCCTAAAGTAAATAAAATTTCAAAAACAGTTTCATAGCAAGTATTTCCCCGAAAATACAAAATTCAGAGAACATGACAATATTAAAAAAAAAAAAAAAAAAAAAAAACAGAGAATCCCACAAACACAGAAAAATCAAAAATAGAAAAATAAAATAAAATATATACAGTTTTAAGGAAACTTGAATCGTAAATACCAGTATTCTTGAAACAGGACCACGAAGTTATGATGCAGATTCATCCAAGTTTAAAGAAGACGACAAAAAATCGATTGATTTTTTTGTGACTGTAATTAACTTGTTCTTCGATTGGGGTTACTGAGTCTTCTAGATTTATGGAGTTTATAGAAAATCTCAATTGAAGGAGAGTTTTTATTGGGTAAAAGTAGAAGGGAAAGAAACGGAGACGATTTGAAGAAGATGAATTACAGTGAATGTCGTGCCACGAATCGAACAAAATTGCCAAAAAAAATAAATAAAAAGAACACAGATAGACATTCGTAACTCTGCGGCCGCGGGGTTAATATATATGCTTTTTAAAATTTTCATTATTTTCTTTAATATAATCCAAACTATACTAATTATATTTTACTAATTTACTACGGATATTAGTTGTTCATATAACCGTTGTTGTCTTACAGTATTTACATCGTTTTGAAATAACCGATGTAAATTTTACCGGGTTGCTCTTTACAACGGTTATTTAACAACCGTTGTAAAGGCCTTTTTTGTAGTAGTGCTAATACGGCTGTATATTGTCCAGCCCATGCGGTAGGACAATTTTTCCATATCCGTGTATACAATCTAAACTACCTAACATTCCGGAAATACATTTTTTTACCAATAGATAGTAGTCTAGCAATATCATTACCTGTTGGCGTCCTCAAGTATTGCTCCGCAAATATCTCCACTACTACTCGGAAGAATCTCTCCATGCTTTCAATTGCAGTGGACTCACCTATTTTCATATATTCGTCAATTGAATCAGCTGGTACACTATATTCCAACATACGAAAGGCGATCTACTCATTGTTGGAAGTAGTGGTCCTGATCTTTAACTGTATCAACAATGCGGAGGAACAGAGGGCGAGACATCCGATATCTCCTACGAAACATGTCTTCATTATACATCAGGTTATGTGTAAAGTAATCCCTGTACAATCTATGACTAGCATCCTCACGTTCATGATTGGTGAGAATACGTCTTGGAACTGAATCGCCATGTATTACCTCGTGGTTTTGCTGATAAAGAAAATGGTCGAGGATCATGTTGTTATTAACAATATGATGATATATCATTTTTTTTCATGTAGAATATTTATTATCTGCATATTATTATTGTTGTTAATAGTCAACATATCTCGGATGACCATATAAAGAATAAAAATAATACGTGGCTGAGTTCGGGTCGAGGATAGGTAAGCGATAACTTAATTCAAACACATGATCACTAGATACGCAAAAAGCCGACCTAGATCACCTTAATCTGTTGGGCTACTACACGTTGACTATAGGCCACCGTGCCTATCGCTTAGGTTGTCGTGCCTATTATCTAGATCGTTGTGCTTGTTACCTAGATCGCTGCACGCGACCGACTAGGCGTACACAATGCCCGATTAGCCGGCCAAACCCGCACAACACCCGGCCAACGAGCTGACCAGGCAAGTGGCGCACTCGGTGGACTAGGCGATCAGGGCGCGCCTCACCCATCCGCCAAGCGCGCGCAGCACCTGGCCGACAAGACTACCTGATGCGCGCCGCACCCGATCGACCAGGAGCGCAACGCCTTGCCAGTGGCCAAGCTCGCACAGCACCCAGCCGACCTACCGATCAGGCACGTGCCGCATCTGACCGACCAGCCGACTAGGGCTCGCCACACCCGACTGACCAAGTGTAAGCTGCACCCGGCCGACCGGGAGCGCGCCGCACCCGGCCAACCAACCAATCTGGGCTCACCATACCCGGTCGACCTAGTGCATGCCACACCCTACCGACCAGGCGCACACATCATTCGACCGGCCAGCTGACCAGGCACGCACTGCACCCGACCAACTAGGGCTGACCATAATCTGTCGACCAGCCGACTAGGCGCACGGCGCTCCCGGCCGACCAACCGACCATGGCTTGCGGCACCCGACCGACTAGTTGACCAGGCGTGCGCCGCACTCTGTCGACTAGGTGCGTAGTAACCGACCAGCCGAACAAATGCGCGCAGCACCCGACCAACAAGCCAACCAAGCGTGCACTGCACCGGCCGACCAGCTAGCTAGTGTTCGTGGCACTGTACTTTCCAGAACGCCTTTTTTTACCCTTCTGGATTGGCAGACTTTCTTAAAGGATAAAAAAAAAGGCGTTCTAGAAAATAAATTTTCTGTTATAAAATGGTACCATCCCATGTTGACCCGCCACTTTCCAGAACGTCTTTTCGAAAATACCGTTCTGGTATGTAACACTTTCTAGAACGGTATATTCCAAAGGCTTTCTAGAAAGTGATACTTTCCAGAACGGTATTTTCGAAAATACGATCTGGAAAGTATAACTTTCCGAAATAATTTTTAGAAAAGATGTTTTGGAAAGTATAAAATTCCTGAACGGTGTTTTCAAATAACCGATCTGGAAAGTAACTTTCCAGAACGGCATTTAGAAAAGACATTCTGGAAAAGTCCATTTTCTAGAACGGATTTTAAAAATACGTTTTGAAAATTCCATTTCCTAGAACGAATTTTGAGAAATACGTTCTGAAAAGTCAATTTTCTAGAACGGATTATAAAAATCTGTTCTGAAAAGTCTACTTTCTAGAACGGTTTTACAAAAGTTACCTTCTAAAAAGTTTAAAAATATTTTTTAAAAAAATGAAATGAAAGCAGGAATACACCAAAATTAATAATAATAAATATTTTGATTCTATTAATTATATCACTAAAAAAATACACCAAAATCCAATAAAATCTAAGACACAACAAACTGAAACTAATACTAATACAATAATATTTTTTTATTCAACTATATGAAATCCTCACTCTTTTCGTCTGACACCTCAATCGACTGTGCATCATCAGAATATGACGACGACTCTGGATCACCTGGAAAGTCAAGTGTAACACTTTTGACGGGCCTCATATTAAGTCCGACCAGCAGCAACGACACACCAGAATTAATCTCAGGCCCGGCGCTATCCAAGCTGGTCCCATCATTTGTTGAAATGTTGTTACTCGAGCTGATGCTTGAGTCGAGGCTAATGCTTCGAATATTATTAAGTTTTTTTTTTGTTCTTCTTAGCATTTCCCCCCCAAAAGATGATATCTTTTTTTTTAATCTTTCTTCGGCACAGAGAGGCGTGACGCCTTCTTATTCCGGAATTCTGGTTCAAGAAATCTCTCAACATATGTATCTCATCACCTTTGTTACCTAAACAGAGACAATATGTTTATAAGTTTCATCTTGAAGATATATAAAAAGAACAAAAAAAAGAGTCAATTTTAATAAGTTTATCATTTTCATTATGAAGAAATTAATAAAAAAAAAGTGAGTTTTAATAAGTTTATCATTTTCATCTTGAAGAGATTAATAAAAAAACACACCAAATTTTAATATCATTTTCATCTTGAAGAAATTAATTAATAATAATTATAAAAAAGCACATTTTAATAAGTTAATCATTTTAATTATTAATAGTAATACATACTGTAAAATAAGAAAACAAAAACCTTGCATGATCATCACATGTTTCTGCAGATAAGCTCGATGACTCGTCAGTTTGTCCCTTGTCCGAATCTTTGCTATCGTCGTCACCAGAAGAAAATGATCCAGAGCAGGATACGTCTTTCACACCAACGGGCCCGATTTGTATCCGCCATCAACATTCTTACCGGCAGAGGAGTTATCTTTTTTTCTTGCACTATCAGTAACGTTCTTTGCGGCAGATCGGTTTTTCCCGACGAGGGACTTTTGTTCGACAAAAAATGGGCTTTCTTCAGCTTCTTGAATTCGGTTTTGCTTATAATCTCCACCTCCCTTTCATCTGAATCCGTATCTTCGCTGTCTCTCCCTACACAGATATATATGAAAAAATACAATGAAGAAAGCTGAGATTTTTCAACTTATTTTTATTACTTGCTTCTTATGCATGGAGCTTACTTTTGCATTTGACAAGTAATGAGTGGAAAGCTAGTGAGAAGTTTTTTTGTTTGTTTGTTTTATTTTCATTTTTTGGGTTTAAGATTAGTACATACTACATAGACATAAAAATTAAAAAAAATTAAAAACAAAAAATTCACCTCCTTGTAAAGATAAGCTTAATTCGCGTGAAGTTGGTTGATCAAAACCACGGCAAGCAGCAGCATTTGATCGTGAACTCTCTATCTTTGGAGTGGAACATGCTTTATATTTCAAGAATTCATCTTTCTCGATTTTAATTCCTTTGAAATCCACATCCTCAACATAATTTCCTGCCCAGAACAATGTGAGCCATGTAAGTATGATGCTTTCTCTTTCAAGACATATTGTACAAAAAAACATTTACAAAAATCGTACGTAGTACATGTTAACACTTGTATTAATCATGCTGCCAACAAAGAAAAAAACAAAAGCTTGAAAAATTATTACACGAGCTACTGAGCAAACAAAGAAGCCCGACATCATTGAATAGAGTGTTCATTTATAAACTAAAGCATACACTGATATAGAAAGGAGGAGAATTTGCTGGCCAGTAGAAATCTCCTTGGCGATCATGAAACTGAATTTTGAAGTCCCCCACCAGTTCGGTTAGACCAAGTTCTCCCGGTAGGGCAAAAACCACAATTCCCTTACGCGGCGCACGGATCCAGAAACCTTCTGGCTGCAAAGGTCAACAAATTATTTGAAATAGTGATAAGCCCCCACCGAGTGATAAAACAAAGACAAACTCATGTCAAATTGCCTAACGGAGTACATTCGATTAGGCAGAGCCCAAATTTAAGTGTTTCAGTTTTTCTTTTTAATGTTTTTTAGTAAATTGAAAATCATTAAGCAAGAAACCTTAATCGATCCATCGGCACATCCTCCGTACAGCTGTCCCTTGTAGTAAATAAGTGCAGTCACATCTCCATTATTTTTATATGCCTTGCCAAATAGGTTGACTAGCATCTTAAATGTTTTCTAATATTATATTCCATCTAAAGGCCCTTTCATTAATTGAATCCATATATAGAGTTTTCCAAGATACTGTATATATATGTTTTGTGTATTTAGCTCAAACAAAAACTTACTTTTATTTACTCCAAAGAGGATCCCCTTGGTTCTATTTATTTCCAAAACATGAAACACTCATCTTTTCTTCACCACAGTAATCAGCAGTAAATAAAACTGCTTGTTGAAAATATATTTTTAAGACTACCTACCTCGTACAATGTATCTTTAAGAAAGTTAAGACTAAAATCTTTAGACTAAGGGTAGCCTAAGAAATAATAAAACCAAAAAAAAATAAGAAGAACAACAATAAATCAACGAAAATGAGTAGGAAAAAGTGCTTAACTTTTATTCCCAAAAAATCAAATCGGATCGGCCATGGCTGGACCCTTTTACAGGTGCTTGATTTCTAGATACAAGCCTTTTCTCTCTAAAACTCTCTATATGTTTATCTCTCTAAAAATTGGGGATCCTTCTCTCTCTTTTGGAGAGGCTATTTCTAGTTTCCCATGGAAACCCTAATTGGACACTTGTCCCATTTCTATTGGTTCTCTAAATCTTCTGCTCACGTGTCCACCGCCTCAATGCTGACCTCAACCAATTTCCACCAACTTAATACCGATCTAGCTATTTTCCGCCGACTCGATGCCGACCTCAGCTATTTTACCCACCAAAAGGATCTGAAGACGTTAGTCCAGTATTTCGGTTAGGCATTCTTAGCTCAAAATGACCAAAAATGAACTGAACGTGTCGTGCACGCGTCTAGAGATCCCATTCTACTCGGCACTTCCTGCTTGGCGTCGATGCCCGACGTCGATCAATGGGGTCTGGTCGATGGCGCTGCCCAGCTCGGCGGTTCTCTGCTCGGTCCTTCCTGCTCGCTGTCAACGCCCGGCTTCGATCGATGGGGTCTGTTCAATGGCACGGCCTAGCTCGGTGGGTCCCTGCTCGGCGGTTCTCTGCTTGGTTGTTTTCTTCTTGGTGGTTTTCTGTTTGGTACATCGTACTTGGCATCGACGCCAAGGTCTGGTCGACACCGCTGCCCAGCCCGGCAGGGGCCTGCTCATCAGCATACTTGCCATGCATTTCTTCAGCTCTTCAAAAGCTGTTTGGCATTCATGAGTCCTTTTGAAGGTTTTGCTATTCTTGATTGCTTCGAAGAAAGGTTTGCACTTATCCATTGATCTGGATATGGAGTAATTAAGAGCAGCCATTTTGCCGGTTAAGCTCTGCACTTGTTTTATACTTTAGGGAGGTTGTAAGTCAGTTATGGCCCGAATCTTATCTGGATTGGCTTCAATGCCTCTCTGGCTTACCATATAATCTAAGAATTTTCCAGAACCAACCCCAAAAGAGCATTTCTTTGGGTTCGACATCATGTGGTAAACACGTAAAATTGAGGACATTTTATTGAGATCATCAATATGAAAGGATGAGTACAACGACTTAACAAGTATGTCATCTACATAGACTTCCATTGATTTTCCTATGAGACTAGCAAACATCTTTTTCACAAGGCACTGGTAGGTGGCTCCAGCATTCTTTAGTCCGAACAGCATAATGGTGTAACAGTAAAGTCCTCTTGCCGAGTAAAAGATGTGTGATCCTGATCACCCGAGTACATTGGGATCTGGTTGTACCTGGAGTATGCGTCCATGAAGCTCATCAGTTTGTGCCCTGTAATGGCGTCAACCATGTAATCGATGTGTGGAAGTGGATAACTGTCCTTCGGGCATGCTTTGTTCAGGTTGGAGAAGTCAATGCACAATCTCGATTGGCCAGTCTGCTTTTTGACGAGCACTGTGTTGGATACCCAGACCGGATATCTGACCTCTCAGATGAACTTGTTGTCCATCAACCTTACCACTTCCAGCTCTAATGCCTCATATCTGTCCGGGCTGAGCTTCCTTCTTTTCTGGATGACCGGCCTGACATTCTTGTCGATGTTGAGTTGATGGCAAGCTTGATCGGGATCAATTCCTTGCATGTCAGTGTGTGTCCAAGCAAAGACGTCCTGGTTTGCTTTCATAAAACTTATCAGCTCGGACCTAATGGGTTTCTTGAGGTCATGGCAAACTCGGAGCTGTTTACTCGGGTAAAGCTCGTCAACCGATATCCAATCTAGTTCTTCGACTGCCTCCGCAGGAGCAGCCTTTCTTTTCAGACTCAGCTTGTGAGGATCCAGCTCATCCTCCCCGACTTTCAACTTGGCATTTTCTGTTCGACAGACGTGTCTTCTGGCTCCCACATCGGTTCTTTTCCAGGTCGGTGTCTCCCTGTTTGGTCAGCTCGATCTCGAATTTATTGAGCCTAGCAACTTTTGTTTGGCACTGCTGCCCAGAGAGCTCTTTCTCCATCTTTTCTCTGTTCTGCTCGGCTTGGACGAGCTCAGTATATTTGTTAGCATCCTGAACGAAGCTTAGCCCTTTTCTCTAGCTCTTCTTTTGTTAGCTCGGCTGCTTTTTTGAGCTCAGCACATCCTTGTCTCCCTTTTCATAGTTAGTATTTATTAGCTCTTCTATCGGAGTGTGTGCTTTTTCTTTAGAAATCATTTTGTTGGGCTCATCACCGTTAAGATCCTTAACTTGCTCTTCACTCTATTTCAGCTACTCAACCATATTTATCTGCCTTAGTCTAATGGACAAGCTGCACTCCCGAGCTGCTACTTGGTCTCCTTGGTGCTCACACTCTTCCGTTATGCCTGGAAATTTGATTGAGTAATGGTTGACTGACATTGCACCTTTGAGGTCATAGAGGGCCGGCCTGCCGATCAGAGCGTCATAGTCGCTGGGCATATCGATTGCCTTTAAGATGGTGATTATTGTCCTCTTCTCCTCTCCAGTACCAAATTCTACTGACAAGCTGACTTTGAATAATGCTTGGACGCATTCTCCGCTGATCCCTTTGATTCGGTCATCGCATGGCATGATGTACTCCCTTGGTACTCTCATTATTCGGAAGGCCATCAAGTAGATCAAGATGGCATAGGCCCCGGGATCGACCATGACTTTGTGTGTTCGGATTCCTAAGATGGGCACCGTGATGTCCAGGGCATCCAAATGTGGGTGGTCAAGTGGTGCTGCGTTGGACTCGTGAAATGTGAAGGACGACACGTACTTGTCCTCCTCTGGCTGATCATCGAAATGGAAAATGTCTGACCTCATTACTCTTGTTTTCTGGATGGAATTTCTTGCCTCTCTAAATGAAATCTTTCTTTTTTATTTGAGATCTCTTCTTCTGCTCGGCTCTTATTGACAAAGGTCATAATCTCTCTTGGTTCTCCAGCTCCGGTTGCTGGGGGTGGGGGTAGCTGATTATTGCCCCTTCGTTCTTGTCTGGCTTGATTATTTTTTGAGAATGGCAGAAGGTTCCGATCATCACAAACCTTGATCAGATCACGGACCAAGTCGTGGCACTCTTCTGTGTTATGCCCAATTGACCCGTGAAACCTTTAAAATCTCTTCTTGTCAAGCAGGGAAGGATCTTTCTTGATGGGTCCGGCTTGATGGAGAATGTCTTGGTCCTTGATTCGCTATAAAATCGTGGTTGTGGCTAGCGAGTAAACCTCATTGTACTCTACTAGGAGGTCGGCGTGTTTGTCTTGCAGAAGTTTCTTGGGTTCAATTGCTTGAGAGCTTGGATTTTTGTCGACCTGCCAAGATGACTTGTGGTGTTGAGGGAAAGATATGACCGGGGAAGACATGTTCTGTTCAGCTGCAATTTAGGATGCTCCTAGAACTAGGAATTCTTGGAAAGTCTGAGGATCCTGGTTGTTTATCCACTTGAAAAAGGAATTTTCAGACAATCCGTTCTGAGCTAAAATGAGTCGGGCTTCATCACCGCACGGCTGAGACTCTGAGACCTGTTTCGCGAACTGAGCTATGTAGCTCTTTAGTGATTCATTCGGTTGCTGCACAATGGTGGCAATGGCTCTCTTCGCTACAACCGTGGCTTTGGAGACCATGAAATGTCCTCTAATTGAGGACATCAGCTGTGGCCAGGAGCAGATCGAGTGGCGTGGCAGCGATCGGTACCTTCTCAGCGGGGCCTCATCAAGTGTCATGGAGAACATGCGGCACCGGTATGTGTCAGGTGCGCCGAACATATCCATGTAGTTCTGGTAATGGCTCAAGTGCAAGTCGGGGTAGCTGCTCCCTTTGTACAGAGCGATTGGATGGATTTTCAGCTTCCACTCCAGTGGCTATGATAGGGTTTGGATGGACAGAGGTGATCGTCGCATGCTGAGCTGATCATTGCTGGTCGTGAAATCTGATAGGTGTGTTGGACCGGGGGGGTGGTTTGCTTGACCTCAAGCTCGGAAATTCGCTGCTTTAGGTATTTTAGCTGGGCAGATTCATCATTTGGCTTTCGTGAGGGGATGCTCATAGCGATGCTTTTGCTTTAGGACGACCGCACATGGATGTCCTCTTTTGCTTTGACGGCTTGCTTTTCGAGCCGAGAAAAGACATTGTAGGGTGAAGAAAATGTAAGGCGGTGTGCGATGGGTGATCTATCTATCCTACTCTTAGCATTCAGCTCGACTTCCTCATCGAACCTCCTTTTTCCACTTTTCCTAGTGGCATCTCTGATGGGGTTAGACTCCGAATGACCCTCCCAAAGGTCAGCGCTCTTGGGATTGCCGACCAGAACTTCCGGGGTTAGGATTGATTTCGCTGCTTTCTTCATCATTTCCTCAAATTCTCTGGCCACGGCAAGATGCTTCATGAACGACCGCACCTGCTCCAGGTCAAGCTCATTTAGATCCGATTGCACAGTCTTCTCCTGGCGCTACTTTCCATGATTTCTCCTTGAAATTTCTGAAGGGATCATGATGACGAATAGGTTGAACAAAAACTCCTCTTTTTTCTTAACCAAACTCAAACACAGTGAAGGGCTGAGGTTCAGCTCCTCACGATAAAATAAAAACCAGATAGGAGATAGAAAATAAAATCTAAGGGGCTGACCGAGCAAGTGGGACTGCAGATCACAAGAAACCTTCCTCTAGCGCCATTTTGTTTAGACTAAGGGTAGCCTAAGCAATAATAAAACCAAAAAATAGGAGAACAAAAATAAATCAACGAAAACGAGTAGAAAAAAGTGTTTAACTTTTATTCCCAAAAAATCAGATCGATCGGCCATGGCCGGACCCTTTTACAGGTGCTTGATTTCTAGATACAAGCTTTCTCTCTCTAAAACTCTCTATATATTTCTCTCTCTAAAAAATTTGGGATCCTTCTCTCTCTTTTGGAAAGGTTATTTATAGTTTCCCATGGAAACCCTAATTGGACATTTGTCCCATTTCCATTGGTTTTCTAAATCTTTTGCTCACGTGTCAACTGCCTCAATGCCAACCTCAACCAATTTCCGCTATCTTAACGGAGATCTCAGGTATTTTCCGCCGACTCGATGCCGACCTCAACTATTTTATCCACCAAACGGATTTGAAGACGTTAGTCTAGTATTTCAGTTTGGCATTCTCAGTTCGACAAATGACCGTAAATGAACTGAACATGCCGCGCACACATCCGGAGAGCACATCCTGCTCGGCCCTTCCTTCTCAGCGTCGATCGATGGGGTCTAATCGACGGCGCTGCCCAGCTTGGCGGTTCTCTGCTTGGTTCTTCCTACTCGCCGTCGACGGCGCTGTCTAGCGCGGCGGGTCTCTGCTCGGTGGTTCTCTACTCTGTTGTTTTTTGCTTAGTGGTTTTCTGTTCGGCACATCGTACTTGGTGACGATGCTCGGCATCGATCGACGAGGTTTGGTCGACACCGCTGCCCAGCCCGCAGGGGCCTGCTCGGTGCATCCTGCTCTGCGTCGACGCCCGACGTCGATCGACGAAGCCTGGCCGATAGCGCTGCCCATCTTGGCAGGGGCTTGCTCAGCGCTTCTTGCTCGGTGTCGATGCCTGGCATAGATCGACGAGCGTCGACACCGACAGTGCTTCCCAGCTCAGCAGGGGCCTGCTCGGCATCGGTGCCGAGTGTCAATCGACGGGGCCTAACCGACAGCGCTACCCAGCTCGGTAGGAGCCTGCTCGGCGCTTCTTGTTCGGCATCGACGCCTGGCGTCGGTCAACGGCGCCTGGCCGATGATGCTTACCTGCTCGGCCGGGTAGGTTTTTTTCGGGTTTCCCCAAGTAATCCGGCTCGGTTCCTTCCCGGGGTCTTCGGAACGATGTCGACCATCAACATAAAATATTATATGATTCAAATATACAATTTTTTTATTGATCTATGCTCTCTCTCTCTCTCTCTCTCTCTCTCTATATATATATATATATATATATATATATATATATATATATATATATATATATATATATATATATATATATATATATATATATATATATATATATATATACCCAGCAGAAATGACTATATGAGTAAGAAATGAATTAGGAGTGCGCAAGTACAAGAGCAAGCACAAAGCACAAAAACAAGATGCACGCACTTGAAACATATAAAATAAAGTGACATGTATCGATGACTACAGTTTCACATGAAATTAATTGGCATGTATTTTTGGAAAAATATGTTAAGGTGATTACAACTTAATTTGAGCTAGAGAACTCATAAAGCCGTCCCTTTTGATAGAAAAGGATCAAAGGAACTTCAGCATCACAGAGCACCGCTCATAAGCCTTCTTCAAAATCCCATTTCTGCTCTTTGAGAAGGTCACTTGCCACCTCAATGCATTTTCGATTCACTTCATATAGACCTTCCCTCTCACCATTTTTGCTCTACATAAACTGAACAAGTAATTGTGTTAAAATAAATAAATAAATAATTTACACACACACACACACACACACACACACACACACACACATATATATATATATATATATATATAAAGCTAATCTTATTATTATTATTATTATTATTTTAAAGAAAGATAGTACATATGATTTTAGACGCACAAAATAATTTTCAACAAAATCTTTAAACTGAGTAAACGTCACCAACACGTCCGATTTGAGAATTAAAGGATAAAACCAAACGTACTTAGTTCGCTTGTTGTGTGGAACCAGTTTTGTCAAAGAAAAATACAACAAACTCTGGTGAATTACTTTAGAAACTGAATTGATAAGCCAAGAAAGGACACGATTGTTTGCTTGTTGCCAATAAATGAAAAGAGGCTCAGAAGAATCCAGAACTGGGATTGAATAATGCTCCTAAAACTTTAAAACATAATCAAATTTCAACATAGAATGAAACTTAATTTAAGATTACTATCCATAGCGCCACTATATTCTTCAAATTAATATCTCAATTTTCCTTCAAAAATTAACCTAACAACATGAAAATAAATTGACTAAATCAATAAATATATTATAAAAAATCTAATTTCCTCATTGATCTTGAATAAGAAATCAAGAGAAGATCTTAGAAAATAAAGGCCGATCTAAAAACTAGATAAATAATATGAATAACAATACTAATTGAAAGAATAAAGACATCGAATATCCTAAAGATTCGCCCCCCAATCCATTCCATTTTCTGTTGGACAATTCATTGAGCGAAAATGTGTGAAATTCAGTACACCGCTGTCTTCTCCTTCTACAGGCCGCGACGGACAAATATTTTATTAGGGCTAAATATCTTTTTATAGGGGAATGTAGGGTCAAACATCTCAGATAAATCAATTGGGGCATTTTTCAACTTAAAATATAGGAATTTAAGTAATACACGAAGAAGAAAAGCACAAACTGAAGGGACTAAGAATATTTGACCCTAAAAAAACCAGAATTTTCCAACATTAAAATAAAATCCAACTCATATCAAATGGAAAAACCACTCAACACATTGGAAATATTATTTTGTTGAATAGAATTGAAATAAAAGATCGGAGGCTGCTGCAGTGGCAACGGTGGCGGCGGAGCAGGGGAGGATTGTCTGAAGGTGGTGCCTGATTGAAGATTTCTTAAGACTCTAATTTGATATTGGTTTTTAGAAATCTTCCGCAATAATACGGAGTCGATCGTAGAGCGGTAAGTTGATCCTGAGTCGTTTCTCCCGAGGAAGGCTAATCGAAAGCTATTTTACGTTTGATTTCACGAAGTAAGATAAAACTAAACTAACTATGCTAAATAAAGCGTAATTCACTTTGATTTGGATTTTTGAAAGCTAATCAACTAAGACAAGAACTAAAAGTGATTTAAATGAAAATAATGAAAAATGAGGGTTTAGGGTGTTTGGTTCGTCTCCACGATCAATCAGTTTTTGCCGAGCACTTAATCTATGATTCGGGGTTGTCAATCCCAAATTTCGATCTAGTATTGGGGTTGTCAATCCCAATTCTCGGGTTTGTCAATCCCGAGTCTTAAGAAACTCCGATTAATGGCTCTAAACGAACCTAGACCGTAAATCCATAATTTCTAAACTAGTTGCATCAATTGAAAATTAAAATAAATAAAACTTGAAGATTTGTAAAGCTTGAACACAATAACAACATTTTAAAGTTTGAAATAAACTAAGGAGGGGAAAGTGCTTTGACAGCTACAAGCATAAGACAACAACACTATGAATCTAGACATGATTTCTAATGAAAATTAAGAAATTTCCTAATTTGGAAAAAAGTTTGAAGAACTCATAAGAGCTTCAATGGGGTTTTGCCAAAAATAGTAAATGATGAACATGAAGAACTTGAAATGAAGAACAAATTCAACAACATAAGAAGAGTTTTAGACATTTTAGGAATCATTAATCTACAACAATAATTACAACAAATAACAACAATTAACAACTACAAAGCAAGAAATCAAAAGGATTGAATTATCATTACCAAACCAAAAGATGCAAGAACCAAATCTTCAAGTGGTGTCAAGTCATGAAGAATATCCACACCAAATTACACTACAATTACATTGATGACTGAAACTAAACTAAAGATCTAAATATAAGAAAATGGAAAATGAGGTTTTTGAAGAGATGGATACTTTGTCAAGGTCCCCAACTAGCCAAAATGAGGATATCTTTGTGGATAATGGGTGGAAAGCATATATAGGTCGATCAAGGGTAAAATGGCCTTTTTTTCTCGCCAAAATCACACAACCTCAGCATTGCAGTCGCTCGACTGCTTAGCTGCAGCATTCCAAAACCCTCAGTCAGTCAGTTAATCAATTTCCGTGGTCGATAGGTAGAAAAAAATGCGGAATCAGCCATCGGTGTCGACATATGAAATTTCACATTTCCTATTGGCTTTCATTTGGCATTTTATTTATGTCGATTGAAATTTTCTTCCGAGAGTTATTGGCTTTGCCCCAAAACCTGCCACAAGTGAGGCCATGGCGCACCGTCTTCACTTAAAGCTGCCTTTTACCATTCTCCGCCTCAAATTTTGGGATCATTGTAAAAACAAAAGTTTTAGAGCTGTATCTCAGCTTTCCAATGATATAAGGTGTAGGTATATGGCACTAGTTGTTTTGGAGTTATGTTTGTATTACGACAAGTGATATATTCACTGAGCGAATGCGTGAGGCGACAATGAATATGGCCACATTTCTTGTCGTTTTCGGTCGATCCTCACACCAAATATATGTCGAGGCTTGGAAATGAATTCCTAGGGTTTTAATCATCTTGCAACCTAATCCCGAGCTCACTGTGGCCAAAGTTGACCTTCAAAACAAAAACTAATAAATAACTTAATAAAATATAAGGAAAGCTACTAAAAACAAAGAAAACACTACAATACCTAAAATTATGCAAAATATGTCAAGTGGACTCCAAAACCACATAAATACAAGTAAATCACGCACAAATGAGCAACCAAAATATGGTAAAATAACGTACAAAAATGTGCAAATAAACTACCACACACTTAGAACAATTGATTGTCCTCAAGCAAAAATACAATGAAGAATTCCAAATCTACCCATTGAATGAAATTAAAAATAATGCACAAGTATAAGAGTTGTATGCATCAACTTGCTTGTTAGCTTGAACGAAATGACGACAAGGATGCGTTGTGCTAAATAGTTTACATTAACTTTCGGAACCTAAAAGTACTAGGTAACCCTCCCAAGTAGGCCCCCCCGTCCTTACCCCGGCTAAGGTCTATC